>CM038471.1:6256700-6856700 GCA_021464415.1 Lonicera japonica | reverse complement strand
AATATCAGATCTGAGCACTAATATACCCAATCCGTGCTTGTTACAATCCTCAGATTCTCCCTAGAAAATGTTCGCGAAGATCATCTCGATCTATTCGTGCAATCACAATTTTAGGGGTGTCAAATGCAGCCATAAAAAACAGATAAAGGGTTACTATATATGTAGCAAAAATTCTATGAGAGTTGGCCCAGCTCTTGACTAGAAATTATGGATCTTAGAAATCATGCTATTTAATTAAACTATTATTTAGAAGTAGCTCCACTATTCTAATGTTTGATGTATTGTGTTCTTATTCTCATTTTATTTACTGATACATCAAGCCATGTTGCGACTACATATTTACATTAAATTTTGAACCGCCAAGAAACAAATTAAACCATGTCATATATAATCGTTTTTTGTTTATTTACTATATTTTTCTTATTGACATCCTTTAAATCTACAGGCATGAATCGAAGTTTATCGACGAAATCGACAAAAAGATTTGGAGTAAACCCCCATCTAAAATTAATGTTGAAGATAAGGTTTTAGTTGGAATGAAGTCTCAAAGAGAAGATGACTTAATTGTTGGGTGAAGATTCCACTGTTGTTCGCACTGTTGGCATATGGGGATTAAGCGGAATAGGCAAGTCAACTTTAGCAAGGTCCGTTTATCATCAAATTGAAGATCATTTTGAAGTTGCCTGTTTTCTTAATGAAGTTGGAGAAGTATCAAAGAAGTATAGTCTCATAAGTTTACAGCAGCACCTTCTTTTAGAAACCCTGGGGGTGAAGGATTTGCAAATATCGAATGATATGGCAGGAATTGCTGTAATGAAGACAAGGCTACGGTTGAGAAGGGTTCTTCTTGTTCTTGACGATGTTGATAGTTCAGAGCAATTCGAAGCGTCAACTGGAAGTCATGAGTGGTTTGGTCCAGGGAGTAGAATTATAATAACAACTAGGGATAGAAAACTGCTTGATGCGCGTAATGAGGTCCAAATTCATGAGGCGAGTGTATTAGATTATGTTGAAGCTACTAAGCTTTTTCGATGGAAGGCCTTTAATGATATGTTTCCTGCAAAAGAGTTCGAGGAGTTCTCAGTTCAAGTTCTAGGTTATTGTGAAGGACTTCCATTAGCTCTTGAAGTCATGGGTTCCGCGCTACGCGGTGAAGAGTTGGATTTTTAGAAAGATTCATTACGAAAACTAAGGGAGATAATCTTAAAAAACTAAAAATCGATTTTGATGGTTTAGACAAAAGCGCGCAAAATACCTCCCTAGATATTGCATGCTTCTTTGAAGGACGACAAAAAGAATGTGTAACAAAAATACTAGACAGTTTCAATTTTTACCCGAAACTTTCCATACGTATTCTAGTTCAAAAATCATTGATACATTATTCAAATGGTAGGGTTTGTAAGCATCAATTAATACGAGAAATGGGTCGGCATATTGGGAAGTATAACAGGCTGTGGGATACCAGCGATGTTGAACGTGTTTTAACAAGAAGCATGGTGAGAAGTTCTTTAAAACATAATCTTCAATCCTCCATTTGAATTGCAATTAACAAGAAGTAAATATAATACTAAATGAATGTATTAATAGTTATATGTACGTGATAAGCACCCAAAATTGTTATTTATAATTACCCAAATGCCTAACTTTATGTGTTAAAAATTGAATTATGTTATCTAAATTTTGACATTTAGTTGTTTTGCAGGTCTTAGCCTCAATTGATGCAATTAAATGCTTAACTTTGTTGAATTTGTGAGACAAGACACCTAAAGTGGCTTGGATAGTTTTTAAAGTGTAACTTCTTTCTCGGAACTCCGAATCGTGCGTTTCTTGAGCCTAAAATCAAGAGAATTTTGAGAGCTACAACTTTTCTGTTCAACACTTTTCCAAATTCGGCCATCTTCAGATCTGAAATTTCATTACAAAATTCCGGCAGCAAAAGAAAAAAAAGAGAGAAAATATTCCAAAAGTGTATGGTGCCCACTCTCATATTCTAAACACTCAACCCATGACCCAACAACCCACTCCCTAGACAATGTCTTCCATTATTCTCTTACACATTCCACTCCTTAGACAAAGTCTACCATTATTCTCTTACACCCCCTCACCCCATTGTCTAGCGACTTTCATGATTAAGATTCTCTTCCATTTCTCGCATGTATTGATTCATATATAGTTGGCTAAGAAAAACCATACGAGAGTTTTGAAGAAAGGTAGAGAGCTTGGAGAAAGAGAGCTTGTTGTAGAGAGAGAAAATATTTGAGTGCTACATATTTTTCTTCTTCTTGTATTATTGTTTCATTAGTTGAAGAAGACAATATTGTAGAGTGTTGAGAGAAATTATTTTACTCACATATTTGGAGATATTTAAGGAGATATTTTATTATTTGTTTTGTTCTTCTATCTTTATGGATGGCTAATCTCCCTTTCAAGGGGAGAGATGAAGCCTCATTTTTATTTGTGACTTAGAATTTTATAATATTGCATAAATAAACTCATTTGTGATTTTTCTTAAATAAGATCTTTGGATTACTCTACACACCATAGGTGATCCTATTTTGGTTTTTATACTTGACTTAAGAGATGAGCTACATACCATAGTGATATGATCCGGTCTAGCTTCAATTTCTATTCAACCATGGTGGTTTGTGGCATTCTAAATGATGATCCGCACATGATGAATCACAAGGATAGAGCATGGAAATTCAAATGGAATTTTATAGAATTTCACATGCTTGAAGCAAGGAGCTTAAATGATAATCATACATTTAATGGAGTTCCTAAGGACTGGGCGTGGAAGTTCAAGAGGTTAAAATGGCAAGGAGTCCCATTGGAATAATCTAGAAGATATTAATTTAAATTGTTTTTAAATTAATAGGGCTTCTTGAGTCTCATTATTCAATTAGGAATTAGAATTAGTAGTTTCCTTTTTGAATATTTTCCTTATTGTCTTATTATTAATTTCCTTATTGTGTTAGGATTATTCTAGAAGTTATTTTCCTTTTCTAAGTAGGAATTAGTTTCCTTTTTGAATTAGGATTCTAGTTTTGTTTCTCCTATTTAAAGGAGGCACATTATTGTTTTATTAATGAAGTTTTGATGATTAATAATATTGAGAGTTTTCTCTTTGTGTTCTCTAAGAACATGTTGAACATGTTGAATTGATTAATTCAATTGTTCTTGACTTATCAATCAATTCTCCACCAATTGATTGTGGCGTCTTCGACTATACCGAGGTTCGCGCTTCTTTAAGCGTTGGGTTGAGGTTTCCGCCTTCCATCTTTCGACGTATTCCAAGGTTCTTGCTACGTTTGTATCAAGGGTTGAGGATCCATTAGCCTGGCTAGAAAAGACGATCCGGGATCGCGTCATTGGTATAAGAACATGTTGAACATGTTGAATTGATTAATTCAATTGTTCTTGACTTATCAATCAATTCTCCACCAATTGATTGTGGCGTCTTCGACTATACCGAGGTTCGCGCTTCTTTAAGCGTTGGGTTGAGGTTTCCGCCTTCCATCTTTCGACGTATTCCAAGGTTCTTGCTACGTTTGTATCAAGGGTTGAGGATCCATTAGCCTGGCTAGAAAAGACGATCCGGGATCGCGTCATTGGTATAAGAACATGTTGAACATGTTGAATTGATTAATTCAATTGTTCTTGACTTATCAATCAATTCTCCACCAATTGATTGTGGCGTCTTCGACTATACCGAGGTTCGCGCTTCTTTAAGCGTTGGGTTGAGGTTTCCGCCTTCCATCTTTCGACGTATTCCAAGGTTCTTGCTACGTTTGTATCAAGGGTTGAGGATCCATTAGCCTGGCTAGAAAAGACGATCCGGGATCGCGTCATTGGTATCAGAGGAAACTTTTCTATCCAGGTTTTCTATCTTTTAATTCTTTTGTTTTCAATTCCAAATCCCTAATAATAGATCTTGTGATTTGTTGATTCCATATCTTTGATTTAGGGTTCATAAAAAAAAAAAAAAAAAAAAGTTGCAAATCAGATTTTTTTTTTTTTTTTTTTTTTTTTCAAAATCCCGTTGAACTGTCGAAATTAGTGGTTTTTGCTATCGAAACGACCTCGGATCGTCCTGATTGTCCGCCCGATTATGGTAAAATTGTGTTCCGAACAACATATCCGAAAATCAGCCCGATCCAACGGTTAGATCAAAAGTTATTTCTGTTTTACGATAGCACCTGCATTAAAAAAAAAGTGCTGTGAATAGTGCTGCGTGAATAGTAAAAAAATTATTTATTGAAATTTTCTTTGTTAGAAGAACCCTAGAGTTGATTTTTGATTATTGTTAGGGTTGGTTTGCGAATACTGTTGCATTGAAGTTTCAATTGTGGAGGTTTAAATATTTCAAAAAAAAACCTAGATTATTCATTGATATACTTCTTGTTGGGTTTTATTCTTGTGATTTTGGTCAATATAAATTTCGTTTGGTTGGGAAAAAATCTAGAAAGTCATAGGATATTTGATTTGCGTTAATTAGGGCTTTGTTTGTTGCCATCGTTTGAAAATTCTACTTGCATGCTCTAGCAATTCTAGAAATTCGTTTGGCTCATTAATATTGCTAGAGTTTTGGTTTCTTGCGTCCTTGGTATTATATTGTTGAATGCGTCCAATTTAATTGTGGGTGTGCAATTGGTTGTTGAGAACTTGTGATATTCATATTATTCAACTTGTTTTAAAAGTTCCAAAGAGAAAATTGTGAGTATATCTTTCTTGAGCGACAAACACGAGCGGTAAAATCAGAGTGACATCTTTGAGCGAAACACGAAAGGGAGTGTGGTGAGGATTATCTTTATTGCACTAATCTTTATTTTGCAGCAAGTATGTCTTGTCTAAATTTTGAACATGGAGAAAGGTGGCTTCAAGAGGAGATTAAACGCGATAGTGCGCGATTAACGCAATTAGAGATTGAACGGCGCATGCGGTTGAATAAAGCTCCTAAAGAGAAATTTAAAAGTCAGCCTCGTAAAGTTAAATTTGAAGATGAATGGGATTCTGGTGTTACTAATGGAAGACATGGTGGCGAGGTTGGAAAAAGTCGGGTTCAAAACAACAATATGGGTAGCATCAAGAAGAAGACTCCTTTGAATGATCCCGAAGAATGGCATAAATTGGGGAAGATGATGGAGGCTTATATTGAATTCCATATGAGGGGCAGTGAAGAGCCAAGTCCGAATGCATCCTCTTACGAATCAAATCATTGTAAAGAGGAGGAAAAGCCAACCATATCTACGCCACTATCAGAGAATAAGTCGGAAGCTGATGAGATCGAGGAAATTGAAGTGACGGCTGAAGAAGGCGAGTTGTGGGTTGAAGGTGTAGTTCCAAGTTTGCAAGAAGTAGAAGATGAAGAAGTTATAGTGCAAGTTGAAGAGAATTACATCGAGGAAAGAAGATGGATTCTAGTTGAGGGACGAGTCGACAAGCAAGAGACTTCAACTACTATTACTCTAGTTCCATTGCCACCTAAGCAAGCTCATGAAGATCAAATGAAGTTACAAAAAGAAAGTATTTTGAAAGTTGATGACGTGGAGCATATTGACTTCATTGGTGTGGACATGTATGATTTTCATCCGAATTATCAGCCGGGAAGTTTCTCCAATGAACTAAAGATGATCGAGTTGAAGCATGGCCTCAAGTTCGATGAATTTCGTTTGTTAAAGAAGGCCAAGCAGCAAATTGGAAAATGCGGGTTGAATCAAACAATGCTTAGCAAAGATTCGAGGACGAATCTTCTTGAAGAAGAGGGGTATGATATGATCCGGTCTAGCTCCAGTTTCTATTCAACCATGATGATTCATGGCATTCCAAATTATGATCCACACATGATGAATTACAAGGATAGAGCATGGAAATTCAAAAGAAATTCCATAGAATTTCAAGACTCCTATATTATTTCCTTAATTATTTAGGAGTTTATTTTAGTTGTCTTATTTTATTATTTAATTAGGAATTAGATTACTAGTTTCCTTTTTGAATAAGTTGTCTTATTATTTTAGAGTATTTATTAGTTTCCTTGTTGCATTAGGATTATTCTAGATGTTATTGTTTTCCTTTTCTAAGTAGGAAATAGTTTTCCTTTTCGAATTAGGATTAAGGCTTTGTTTACTCCTATTTAAAGGAGGCACATTATTGTTTTATGAATAAGCTTTGATTAATTAATTTTCGAGTGTTTTTCACCTCTTGCGTTCTAAGAACGTCTCGAACAGCCAGAATTAGGGTTCTTGTTGTTCTTCGACTTAGCAATCAATTAACCCATCGATTGATTGTTTGTCTACGACTATACCAAGGTTCTTTCTCGTTTTCGGGATTGGGTCGAGGTTCCACCTCCATTAACTTCGCGTGGTTCCAAGGTTCTTGCGTTTTTCAGCGTCAAGGGTTGCGGATTCATCTTATTGGGTAGAAATACGATCGTGGTTTCATATCAGTTATTACCCCTCTTCTTCAAGAAGATTCGTCCTCGAATCTTTGCTAAGCTTTGTTTGATTCAACCCACATCTTCCAATTTGCAGCTTGGCCTTCTTTGACAAACGGAATTCATCGAACTTGAGGCTATGCTTCAACTCGATCATCTTTAGTTCATTGAAGAAACTTCCCGGCTGATAATTCGGATGGAAATCATACTTGTCCACACCAATGAAGTCTACATGCTCCACTTCATCAACTTCCAACTCCGGTTCTTTGGCTAGAATCTCTTCTCTTCCCTTTGCAAAGATCCTCCTCGCTTCCGTGGCTGCCTTGGAAATTCCTTGATCTCCTCCGTAACTAATCTCCATATTTCTTTCACTCTCTATGGCTGCCATGCTATTCAACTCCCCCACTAAATCCGGCTTACCTACAACACTCTCATAAAAGCAAAGAAACATAGTCTCATTCGTGCCAAGAGTGCACTTCTTGAGGTTAGCGATTAGCGCATCAAAATTCATCATAAGCAATTGACTAATCGATATGTAACAATTCAAACTACATGACAATGTGATATTCCAATGATCAAAGCCTTTCAAAACAATTTTACCCAAGAATGGCTCAAAATTTTGATTATTTAAACTCACAAAAGCATTATTCAAATTCACAGAGTTAGTTACCCATTCAAACAATCCACGCTCAGTTTTGAATCCCATAAGCTTCTTTGGGCAACAACTTTCCAATTCAAGTTCATCAACACCTTGCTTTAAAGCTTGCTGTCTATGTTCCAACTCAACTTTTCCTTGGTGTTGATCTCCAACGCCCTGCAAATAAGACACAATAGATATAGGCAAAACGGGATTAAAATTGTTAGTATTTGAAAAGTCTTCCTCCGATTCACTCTGTTTTGCCTCAATCTCCCTCACTTCACTCAAGTCTTTTGCAAACTCATTCTCACTAAAGATCACTGAATTTTCTTTTTCTCTCTCTTTTACCTCATTATCTTTTATTTTCCTTTCACACTCTTTCTTTTCCTCAGTAGCCTCATTACTCTCTTTCCTTTCCTCACTAGCCTTACTACTCTTTTCTTGTTTTTGCTCACTCTCTCTTTTTTTATCACTCTCCTTTTGTAACTTCATTTGATCTTCATGAGCTTGCTTTGGTGGCAATGGAACAAGAGTAACGGTTCTCTCATTCATCTTGAAAGAGTACTTATTGGAAACGCCATTGTAATTGGCTTGCCTATCAAGCTGCCATTGTCGACCCAAAATCATGTGGCTGGCTTGCATTGGAACCACATCGCATAAAACTTCATCCTTGTACTTCCCAATGCTAAGAGAAATAAGCACTTGTTTGTTCACCCTTATCACTCCATTATCATTCAGCCATTGCAACTTATAAGGACACGAGTGCTTGAAAGTAGGCAGTTTCAACTTCTCAATCATTGTTGTACTAGCAAAGTTTGAGTAAACTCCCCCATCAATTATCAAACTACACACCTTCTCTTGCACGAGGCATCTAGTTCGAAATATATTTGCTCGCACGCTTGGGTCACCACATTCAGCTAGCAATTCACCTTCTACGGCATGCTCTTCAATTTGGTTTGGCACAAAACTTTCCCTCCTCTTAAATTGCTCATAAGTTTTGGAAAACAGTTCGTTAAACTTAGAACAATCCTCATCATCAAACAAGGAAGCCTTTTTCGTGCTACTACCCAAATTTTGTTTTCTCCTTTCCCTGTTAGGAGTTTCACTTAACCGTCTGCGCCGTCTAATTTCTAGATTTTTTACTCGCGCACTATCCCTTTTAAACTCCTCATCACGCCAACTTTGCTCAAAATTAAAATAAGACATTCTCACTGCAAAACAAAGATTAGTATAAAGAAAATAAATTTCTCACAACACTCCCTTACGTGTTTCGCTCAAAGGAGTCACTCTAATATTTTTTACCGCTCGTGTTTAGCTCTCAAAAGTAATGATAACCCTCACAATTTCACCTTTTGGAACTTTCAAACAAATCGAAAAGCCAGAACCTTCGCCTTGGTTCCCAAACAGACCAATCACAACCCAGACAGATCAATTGTATGGTAGGACAAGTATGTTTTCACCAAGAACTCAATAAACAGGAATCCCAGTGAATTATGGACACGATGTGAAGCGAGAAAATCGATAAGAATGAGCGAAAATTCAGTCTTGTGGAAACAAGATTTTTGGAATCCTTGGACCCTATATAACCCAAATCCAAGAAGAAATAATTGCGAATTTCGGAAATTTTTGTACTCTTTTTTTTTTTTTTTTTTTTTTTTTTTTTTTTTTTTTTTTTTTTTTTTTTTTTTTTTTTTTTCCTGGGTGTCTCGACTTCTACTTTAATCTGGTGTAGTCGAAATTTCCAGAATTCAAAATTTTAGCAGAATAAAAAGCACAATTCAAATCGACAATTAAAAAAAATTCGCAATCGAAATTCGCACTGTTTGTACGCAGCAATCAGAATTAATTAACCCTAATAGGCGAAACTCAAAACTAGGGTTTATACGCAGCAATCGAAACTCATCACAATCGAATCTCAGCAACTAGGGTTTATATGGAGTTATCGAAGTTTCTACTAACCCAACAATCAAGAGCAGATTCGAAACGCACTTAGTAAGAACAAATACGAAGATCAATCATCAACAAGTTCGAAAATTACTCAGCCGCACAGATTCGATAATTATGTAGCAAAACAGAATCGATATTTTTTTATTTTTTTATTTTTGGAATCGAAATTAACAACCCTAGGTTTAAGAAGATACGAATTAAAGCAGCCTACGAATTTATCAAAACAGAAGCAAACGAAAGATAAAACCTGGATAGAAAAATTCCCTCTGATACCAACTGATATGAAACCACGATCGTATTTCTACCCAATAAGATGAATCCGCAACCCTTGACGCTGAAAAACGCAAGAACCTTGGAACCACGCGAAGTTAATGGAGGTGGAACCTCGACCCAATCCCGAAAACGAGAAAGAACCTTGGTATAGTCGTAGACAAACAATCAATCGATGGGTTAATTGATTGCTAAGTCGAAGAACAACAAGAACCCTAATTCTGGCTGTTCGAGACGTTCTTAGAACGCAAGAGGTGAAAAACACTCGAAAATTAATTAATCAAAGCTTATTCATAAAACAATAATGTGCCTCCTTTAAATAGGAGTAAACAAAGCCTTAATCCTAATTCGAAAAGGAAAACTATTTCCTACTTAGAAAAGGAAAACAATAACATCTAGAATAATCCTAATGCAACAAGGAAACTAATAAATACTCTAAAATAATAAGACAACTTATTCAAAAAGGAAACTAGTAATCTAATTCCTAATTAAATAATAAAATAAGACAACTAAAATAAACTCCTAAATAATTAAGGAAATAATATAGGAGTCTTGAAATTCTATGGAATTTCTTTTGAATTTCCATGCTCTATCCTTGTAATTCATCATGTGTGGATCATAATTTGGAATGCCATGAATCATCATGGTTGAATAGAAACTGGAGCTAGACCGGATCATATCACATAGGATTTTCTTAAGTTCATTTTATTTTCCAAATTTATCTTCTAGTTTTTGAGTGTTAATGTGAGTGAGTGACAACCTTATATTATTATTATTTCTAAAAGAAGAAAATATAAATCTTGAAAGGAAAAATCTCTTATAAACAAATAAATTGTCAAATACTATTTGGTTAGCTTTTGGGTTCACTCTACATACCATAGGTGATTCCATTTAATCAAACTAGTATAGAATTTATTTTGGGTATATATGTGCAACAATATATTATTCTATATCCATTGATAATTTGGTGGTGAATTCTTAACTCTTGAAATCCATACACTTTATTTCTCCAAAACAACTTTCTCCACTTTTATTACATTTTATTAGTATTAAAATTATTCTTAAGAAAAGTAAGCATTTCTCAAAGATAAAAAATGGTTTTTATTCTAAATCTATTATTTTCTCAATTTTGTTTTCATTGATTCCTAAACAACTCCCATGGATTTGACCCCTTACTACTACTATCTACGTTACTAATATATTTTGTAGGTACATAAGAGTTTTTGATCAAGCTATTTTTAGAGATGAAGATAGCTCCTCATCAGTAAGTGTACATGTTTCCTCGGTTACTAATTATGTATACTGGATTTTGTTTATTTATGGTTGTTAGGGTACAGAAAACATTGAAAGCATAATATTGCATCCACCCTGTGAACGAGAATACACTACTGAAATGGCAACTAAAGCCTTTAGAAAGATGGCCGAACTAAGATTACTGGAAATTCATAACACCTGCTTTCCTAAAGGTCCTGATTATCTTCCGAATGAGCTACAGTGGATTGATTGGGACAAATATCCTTCAGATTCCCTGCCAACAACATTTGAAGCAGACATTCTCGTTGGACTTCGACTACGTCACAGTAGGCTTAAACAACTTTGGGAGAGAAGAATGGTAAATTTATAATTATATATATATATTCCATCCCTCTCTCCATGCATCTCAAATTAAATACATGTTCATTTTGATTTCAACACTTTTTTAAACATTAACCAATATGTTTAACCTAATCAATATATGGTTAACCATATATTGATTAGGTACATCAATTAAACATAGTAGAATTTGGTACATCAATTATGTCACACAATACGTATTTTTTCTTGTGCACATGATAGATGTGTATGATTAAAATTTAAGGCAATTTGTGTTAGAAAAACTAGAAAAAAGTATTAAGCAGTTCTCAAGGGTAACAAGCTACATTGTAAAGGTCAAAGGTTGAAACTTACGTATATTCTACTTTCATGTTTTGGGGAAAGGAATAAAAGATAATAAGTTGTAAATTGGAAATGAAAAATATAACAATCATTACGATAATTTTTTTTTTGGGTTAACAATTTGAATTTTACCAATCCAATTTGAAGAATTTGACTTCTTATTTTGAGGGGGGAAATGGTTGAGTTTTTAGATGAAATTTGGTGGGGTTGATCTCAATGATAAGGACATCAACTTTACCAAAATTTCATTAAAAATTTTAATTGTGAAATGGGTGAACTAATATTGATATATATGGCATTTTTACTTGTCATAGAGATCGCTTTCACCAAATTTCATCTAAAAATTTAACCATTTAGCTCCTCAAAAAGGGAAATCCATTTTTTAGTTAAAAAAAATGAAGCTCTTACTGGAGCCTGGCCGTAGATTTATATATATATATATGCTAGGGTATACCCGTGCCATCCGGTAACGTGAAATAAATAATATATGATAATATAATAAAAAAAAAGTAACGTGTGAAAAATTTAAATCAACAAACATTGCTCGTTGTCTAGCCTAGTTTAATGTTTTGAACAACCGAAACGTATGTTCAATATATCTTCATACCGGAAAAAGTAAACTGGAATGGACCTACTTTTTTTTAATATTTTAAAGAATCTTTTAATCATAGTTTTTGATCTCTATTTGATCTTGGCAAAATAATTTTTTTACAAATTAAACTCAACCTATATGTGAAAATAACTGATTTGAAAATAGTCCAAAAATTAGACTGATGTACTGTGAACACTTCTAAAAACAGTAGATTGGGATAACCAATAATGTACAAACACGTAAAGTACATCCTTAAATGTTACTCAATAAATTTATTTATTTACATAATTCTATAGTCATGATGGATCTTATTTAATTGATCTTGATTAATAGATAAAAAGAGTAAGGTATGATAAATCTAAATAAACAAACATTAATCAGTATATGTTGAGCCCATTGTCTAGCTTAGTCTAACGTTTTGAACAACTGAAACATAGGTTCAATGTATCTTCATGCTGAAAAAACTAAAAGTAGACTGAAATGGACCGACTTGTTTTTAATTTTTTAAAGAATCTTTTAATCATAGTCTTTGATCTTATTTTGATCTCGGCAAAATAATTTTTTAATAAATTAAACTCAAGGCAAGATGTGAAAATAACTTATTAGAAAATAATCCAAAAATTAGACTGATGTACCATGAACACTCCTAAAATGATAAATTGAGATAACCAATAATGTACAAATACATAAATATGTCCTGAAATGTTACTCGATATTGTTTACTTGATCTTGATTAGTAGATTTTGAATATTAATTTTTTATTAATTTTTTCATTTTTTTCATTTTAATGTATGGCATTTTTAAGTTAGACAAAATTATTGGTGTATGAGAGTTTATTGTCTGTATATTATTAGTGTGAGTGCTTTAACTTTGATGTGACTTCTTAATGTGTACATAGAACTCATCCAATGGTGTAAAACTAATGCACACCATAACATATATATTTTTAAACAGTAAATTTTTATATTTTTTAGAAAAAGTTTTGGTCACAGATGATATTTTGTAATATAGATATAAGTATATTGACTTTGTCATATTATAAACAAAATATTATATTTTAAAACTTTTAAAGTTCAGAGTATTAACTTTATAAGTTTGGGGCAAAATGTTAGATATAAATTAATACATATATAAGTTTAAAGCGGGCACAAGTGATATACAAGATTAAGACCGATACGTTTTGTCTTGAATTAGGATTTTTACTTTGACTTATATACTTATATTAAAAGATTGAGAATTTTAATTTGAGATGTTCAAAAAAAAAAGTGATATATTAATTTGAGAAAAATAAGTTTATAAATACAACACATGTTAATAAAGAACATGGATAGTGCTATGATGTGCTGAAATGATAAATAAGTAGGCCATAAGCAGTGCAACAAAAGAAGTTGTGGTGGGTTACAGCCCTGATCAGCCCACCACTACTGTCCGCTTTAATAGTACTAACTACGAATGTTATCATGTTTTAAGATATTAAAAAATAAAACTGATTATTATTATTATTATTATTATTGGTGGTGGTTATCTATTTTCGTATCCGGTTTTTTGAGGTTTTTCGGGTGTAGTCCCCACACCTACGTCTGTGGTTCATACTCTCTTATGATATTTTGTCATTTGGTACATACTCGCTTGATTTATGATTTTTTGAAAGATAGAGCCGACCTCTTAATTAAGTTTAGGCAGTAGAAGTATGATGAAAGATAACCGAAAAAAGTTACCTTAACATACCAAGCATAAAATAATAATAAAAAAAAGAATATGGTGATATAATTAATACATGCTACAAGAGAAAACAAATCCAATTTGCTTGATGTAGTTAATCCAACTATGTATCTTGACTGAATAAAATAATATAGAACTTGTTAAATTTTATAATCCACTAATATTTTTTTCTTTTTTCTTTTTTGCTGTTCTTATAAAACCGAAGAAGAAGAAGCTGAACAAACTTAAATACGTCGACCTTAGTTATTCACGAAACCTAGTCAGGATTTCACACTTGGGGAGAAGCCTTTAATCTTGAGGAACTAATTCTTCAAGAGTGTACGAGTTTGGTAAAGGTTGACCTGCGTATAGGATTTTTCAAAAAGCTTGTTTGCTTAAATTTGGCTGGGTGTGAGAAACTTAGAAGCCTTCTAGATGTTACTCACTGGGAATGTCTTGAGGTTCTCAATATTTCTGGCTGTATCAAACTTCAAAAGTTCCCGGAGATCCGTGAAAATATGGACAAATTATTGCAGCTGTATTTGGAAGAAACCGCTATAGAAGAGCTACCCTCATCAATTGGATTTTTCAAAAAGCTTGTTTGCTTAAATTTGGCTGGGTGTAAGAAGCTTAGAAGCCTTCCAGAAGCTATTCATTGGGAATCTCTTGAGGTTCTCAATCTTTCTGGTTGTGTCAAACTTCAAAAGTTCCTGGAGATTCGTGAAAATATGGACAAATTACTGCAGCTATATTTGGCAGAAACCGCTATAGAAGAGCTACCCCTGTCAATTGGTTACATCCGCAACCTTGTTTGGATATATTTACGTGGGTGCAAAAATCCGAGTACCCTTTGTACGTTAAAACATCTAAACTCACTCATTCTATTGGACTACTCAAAATTTGAAAAATTACCGGAGGAGATCGGGAATTTAGATTGCCTAAAGAAGCTTCTTTTAGATGGAACTGCTGTAACAGAGCTACCCCCCACCATTCAATGTTTAAAAAATCTCAAGGTCTTATCCTGCCGCAAGAGCTCATCTCAATCACCGACTTCAGTTTTCTAGTCTTTGTTTCGACTCAATAAACGTAAAAAAACCACGAGGAGTTTGGTGTTGCCTCCAATGTGGGGTTTAACTTCGTTAACACGGCTACATCTCACTAATTACAATTTGTTAGTGTGCCCCGGTGATCTTGGGTCATTGTTCTCTTTGAAAAAGTTGCTACTTGGAGGAAATAAATTTAAAAATCTACCAATCCTCAATCAACTTTCTCAACTTGTACACCTTGAGTTGAATCGTTGCAAAATGCTTCGAGAGCTGCAAGAGCTTCCATCGGGAATAAGGAGATTGTTTACAAATGACTGAGTATCATTGAGTGTCTCAGTGGATCGATTTGCCATGTGCAAACTAGGGTATTATTGGTTCCAAAATTGCAGGAAATTGCTCCATTATGGAGAGAATGAGATTGTAGCTAGTATGTTGTTGCAGCGAAAGCTTGAGGTTCTTTATTAACTTCTTTATAAACACGTACATATGTATTTTTGGTGTGAGTATATATGTATGTATACGACCCACGCTCCAGAAAGGTTTCCTTCTTCTAAGTAAAGAACGAAAGATTGATATATATATATATATATGCATGCGTTTCGACCGTTAAAATTTTAGATGTTTAGATCACCCAGTTCCCAATTGAATTTTTTGATCAAATTTGGTGAAGTTATTTAGTCATCAAGGAGATCATCCCCACCGAATTTCATCAAAGAAAATAAAAATAAGATCATTTACCCCCTCAAAAGGAAAAGTCTGTTCTTTACTTAAAAGAACGAAGCCATTTCTGGAGCTTGACTATATGTATATGCTTAAAATATTTTTACTGAAATTTTAGATGTTTAGGTCACCCACTTCTCAATTGAACTTTTTGAGATTGATGGGGTCATTTAGTCATCAAGGATATCATCCCCACCGAATTTCCCCAAAGATAAAAAAAATCCAATCATTTACTCCCTCAAAAGGGAAAGTCCGTTGTTTATTTAAAAGAAGGAAGCCTTTTCTGGAGCCTGACTATATGTATATGCATATAATATTTTTACTGAAATTTTAGATGTTTAGATCACCCACTTCTCAATTGAATTTTTTTATGAAATTTGGTGGAGTCATTTAGTCATCAAGGAGATCATCCCAACCGAATTTCACCAAAGATAAAAAAAAAATCCAGTCATTTACCCCCTTAAAAGGGGAAGTCCGTTGTTTATTTAAAAAAAGGAAGCATTTTCTAGAGCCTGACTATATGCATAAAATATTTTTACTGATTGAACAGCTTTATTGTATTATCTTGGTACGTGCAGAGAACCGTGAAACCCTTCATTGGTATCTCTGAAAACATCTTACTTCTAGGAAGAGCTATTCCAGAGTGGTTCCGCAATCACACTTTCACATGACATTCAGGTTTGCTTAAGCTTCCTCAAAATCCAAAAATCAAGGGGTATAGCTTTTTTGTTATTTTGGAAGTGGTAAATAAAGTCAAATAATGTAAATTGGCTAAGTTCGATCGTGAAGATTCCCATCGTGTACATTTACGCTGGTCGGGCCTGTGACATGATGGCCGGATAACAGTCGTTGGAGTGGAGTTATCGTTCACGGAGCTTGGTCATGACCACTCAATACATGAAAAATCAATTTACCTCAGGGATGCAGACAACATTATTGGCCAGGAGCATATGATTATGGGCTACCGAGCTTTAGACGTTTTTTGGAGCTGCAATGATTGCTGTTGGACGGAGCGTGGTGGAATTGAGGTAGGTATTAGATCGTTTGGCCTAGACATACTAGTAGTGAAAAACTGGGGGGTAAGTCTAGTATTCAAGGATGATGATAATGATGATGGTGATGATATTATTGCTAATGATGATTATCTTTCAATGGGATTTAAGGGAATTGGTGGATGATGATGATTATTATAGAATCTTCACGATGATGAAGATTATTATAACTTTTACTAGCTCTCCTTAATTTCGTTTGCCGGCTACATTTAATGCTTACTTCCATTTCCTGCAATTTTTTTTATTGTCTCACATTTTTCCTTTTTTATTTTCTTTTATTTACTTAAGTACCATAGAATCTCAATAATTTAATACTCGATTAATTAATAATATCGATTAAATAATTTTTTTGCCAGTCCCAATTTAAGATAATGTTCTGAATTAATATTTATCTAAATTTATAGGATAATACATTATGAAAACTTCATATAGGTCTTATATAATATGATGGTGCAAATTATTAATTCAATTTATCCCGCCAACCCCGAGCTGACACGTGGCTGTCCACATCAGTTATCAGGCATGCTTCAGCGAGAGGAGCTCAGAAGAGCCCAGTTGAGGCATTGTAAGATGGATAGAGTCCCTTCAAACATTGGATACCCGCTTGAGAGTTAATTACGTACGACAAATTGCACAGCTCTTTCAGCGAGCTCTAGAGCTCCCTCTCTCCTAACAACTCTGCCAGAGTAGTTTGTAGGGGCATGGCCGATTGCCACCTGCCCTGTAGAACACACAGAACTTTCCTCTCCTTCATTAAATGAACACCAACCTCATTTAATGCACCGAACTTAATGGAGAAGCAAGGTCAGAGTTGGTACTGATTAAAGCATGGTCCCAGACCTCCTTTAGGAGCTCTGGTCACACGTCTCCTCCGGTCATATATATACAAGAAGCATTTACTTCTTCGACTAACCAAGTGTCAATTAAGAAAAAGTCTAAACTTTAAATTAATTATGATCAGATAGAAGCAAGAGCATCATTAAGCGCTACCGTAGGGGTGAGATACAGAGACCTAGAGCTCCACAACCTGCTTCGGAGCTCCCAAGTCAGAAAGACCAGATTATGGCTGATATAGCCTTCCTCTTATTGTAATATTGTGAGGATAGAATAACTAGAGAGAGAATTTGTAAGCTTGTAAACATTAGTCCAACTATTATAATACAAGGCAAACCGAGCTCCTAGCTCTATTCCACAGGGAAGGACTAGGCCGTGTCTTCACACGAGGCCAACGTCCTTTATTAATCTTTATCTATTTTAGACTCTCTGCATTTATTACTCTAATAATTTGTTATAATTATTTGACTGTGCAGTTTAAAACGCTCGTGCAAATTTTAGCACCAACAATTTGGCTCCATCTGTGGGAAAGACATTCTCTTAAAGTCACGTACTTATCAAAAGTTAGTTCAACCACTTACATTCACTATGTCATTAATAAGGGATGCTCAAGAAGATCCCTTAATCGAATTAATAGCACAATAAGCTGCCTTGTGAGTACGTATCGACAAATTAATAGCTTAGAGAGGGACTCCTCCGCCTAGCTCTGAGGGTGAGTCGCGTTCGGCCTCTACATCTGCACATACTCCCCCTAGCCCCTGCACGAATCCCATCCATCAACAGGTTAGGGGAACGCTACAGGATGTTTAGGGGGAATCGGAGCAGGAGTGGGGGGTCGGATGTAGACCGATCCAGTAACTGGCGAGACAGTTCCTCTGAAGAGAATTTCGTCAGAGCTCATCCACCGATAACCAGGAACCCCCTAGTCAATGTTATACGTGAAAGACAATTAGAGGGAGCTGCTCGGCGGCAGAACCCATTCAAGGGAGGTCGACCACCTCTCCTTCCTTCTCCAGAAATAGATAGTAAACCACGGGGTTCGGTATTTGACAGAATCTCCTATAAAGACTTTGTCGAAGAGTTAGAAAAGAGGCTTAGGGTTGAGATGCAAACTCAGATAGCTACCATGATGAAAGATAGTGGTCATTTGGCAGGGAGCTCGGCGGCAACCCTAGTAAAGAATTTTGAGTCCATTTTTGCAGGGCATATCCAGACCTGCCTAGTTCCGAAAAAAATCAAACTCCCTTCGTCAGAGTCATTTGATTGCTCAACAGACCCCGCAGACCATTGGCAGTAATTTGCCAACATGATCGGGCTTCAGAATATCCCAGATGGTATAGTGTGCAGGTCGTTCGTTACCATGCTCAAGGGAGTAGCTCGGATGTGGTGTAATAGCCTTCCCCCAAGCTAGATTCAAAGCTCACATGATCTGAGTACATGGTTCATAACTTATTTCCTTGGCACGAGGAAAAAGTCCAAGCCAGCGACCTACCTTTTCACCATCAAACAAAAGTCGACAGAGAACCGGAAAGACTATGCCTGTCGCTTTAACCAAGACAGCCTAATGGTCAATGACCTCAATGAAGGAGTTTCCATAGCTGCTTTCATAGAAGGGGTCAGTTCCCTATACTGCGTCATTGCGTTGGCCAGAAAGGCCCCGAAAACAATGTCCGAGCTCTCAGATGAGGTCAACAAGCAGATCGGGGTGGAAGAAATGCTCCAAGGTTGAAACTTTAAGAGCCTCTCAGCCCTCTTGCCTTTTTCTAAACACCAAAGGGGACATTGTCCGCCTTTGGCCAAAAGAAGGGGAGTAAGAAGGGTAAGAAGGAAGCAAGTAAATCTGAGCCTAGTGAGAACAGGGCCCGTCAACAATTCACTCCATTAACTGCTCCTTTGGGCGAGGTCTTTGCCCAACTGGAACCAGGACAAATTCTCGAGGCTAGAAGAATGAAGACCTCAGAAAAGAAGAGAGGTACCACCAAATACTGCCGTTACCATAAAGACCACGGTTATGAGACAAATAATTGTTGTAAGCTGAAAGAAGAAATTGAGAAGCTCATCCAAAGAGGCCATCTTAGGCAATACGTAAAAAGAAAGAAGGATGTTCCCTCAAAAGCCAAGGGAAAGAAACATGCCAATAAAATTCTTGTGATCGAAGGAGGCTCCTACATCTCTGGAAATAGTAACAGGTCGAGAAAGGCCTATATCAGATTAGCAAGACTGCTAAGCCTGAGGTCGAGTTTTGCAGTATCAGGCCTACAAAGGTGACAAAGTACGAAACCACGAAGATCACCTTTATAGATGAAGACATGAAGGGGGTAGAGTACCCTCATGACGATCTGCTGGTCATAACATCCATGATAGGCAACCACATCGTCCACCACATTCTCATAGACACAGGAGCCACCTCCAACCTTATATACTACAGCGCATACAAGGCCATGGGCCTCACCATCAAGCACCTAACCCCTTCATCAGTAACCTTGGTGGGATTTCTGGAGAAAAGACCAGGTCCTTAGGCACAATCAAACTTTTAATCATGTTTAGAACAGTTTCGAAGCAGGTCGCCACTATGACAGAGTTCTTGATCCTCGACTCAGGCCCCCACTGCAATGCCATCATAGGCAGGGGTACACTTAATGAAATCAAGGTGGCCATCTCCACCTACAGCCTTACCGTGAGGTTCCCAACTCCCCACGAGATCACGGAGGTCAGAGAAAACCAAGTGGAGGCCAGGTATTGCCATTTTGGAGCCTTAAAAGAGGTCAGGTGGGCAAAAATTGAAATGGTAGAGCTCGAAGCTAGTACTGTGGGAGAAACGAGAAGCTCAAACGTACCCACCAGCTCTGGAAAGTTAGAAATTAATATTCTAGACCCTAGAGATGAAGAAAAAAAGCTCAGGGGTGAGCCCGTTGAAGACCTAGAGGACATGCCCTTAGACCCAACATGACCTGATAAGGTGCTCAAGATCAGCAACTAACTAAGCTTGGAAGTTAGACATGAGCTCTTCCAATGCATTAAAGCTAATGCTGATGTATTTACATGATCCCACGATGATATGAAGGGGATGAACCTAGAGGTCAGCGTGCACAAGTTGAACGCCGACCCAGACTTCAAACCCGTAAGGCAAAAGAAAATGAATTTTGCTACAAAAAGGAATTTGGTAACCAAAGAAGAAGTCCAGAAGCTCCTCCAAGCTGGTTTTATCCGGGAGGTCCACTATCCAAAGTGGTTCTCCAACATAGTGCTCGTGAAGAAGCATAGCGGGAAGTGGAGAATGTGTGTGGACTTCAAAGACCTCAACATGGCCTGCCTAAAAGACAGTTTTCCACTCCCACAGATCGACCAACTCGTAGATGCAACAACGAGCCATGAAATATTGAGTTTTATGGACGCATACTCCGGCTATAATCAAGTCAGAATGGATCCGAAAGATGAAGAGAAAATCTCCTTTATCACAAATGAAAGCACGTACTGTTACAAGGCCATGCCCTTTGGCCAGCGTTTGAGGTCATAGATAGAGGGGTACCTCGAGTCGTGCTCCCAATCTTCTCCTCAGATGTAGAAAAATCTTTTCTTCCAATTAGGAATGCTGTCAGGGAGGCCATAAATAATCTTTGAAGCCCCAGACTTTCTGGGATAATTGAAGACACCTTTGTTCTTCCCACCGCTGTCCTTGGGCTGAAAGAGGGAGATGAACTTCTCAATGGTGATGTCGTGGCTCCCAGTGGATACTGCCCTAAATATCAACAGTGACCCTTTTAGACAGGACCACATGTTGGGGTTGACCTGAGCAGGAGCAAGATCCATGAGCGCTAACAACTCCCGCACATGATCATCTATGGAGAACCTCAGCCCATGTACAAAGGCGGCCTCGTAGAAGCAGACCTCTCCAGGTTTGTAATAGCAGGCCCTCTCTTCTGGACCTGGAGCCCTTATCCTGACTGAATCGGGGATCTGGTACTCCTTCTTGAAAATTAGGATGTCAGGGGCGGAGAAGGTCGAGGGGATACGGAAGTTGGCCAGAGAATTGACGTACTCTGAATATTTCTCGATGGCCTTTAGGTCGTTGGACAGACAAGGAGGAAGACATACATGAGCTAGCCCTCCCTCACTATCTAAGATCTCTATGAACCTCACATCAGCGATGGGGTTTGGGGTATCCCCCACAGAGGAGCCATGCTTCGTGGTTGGAGGGACTCCTTGGCCTTGGGTCTGATTGGTGAAGTGCTTCATTAGTATCGCTAAGGTGTGAAATAGAGAAGAATGTGCGAAATGGGGAATGAGCTTGATGAAGTCTCCCAAGGGTACACTCGAAAATCTCTTGAAAGTATTCTCTAAAGGTGGTTTGTAAGCCAGAATGGCTGAAAGTGAGGAAGACAAAGGCTTTAAGGGCTCTAATGTACTTGAGGTTCGAAAGAAAGAAAAGTGAACAGTAAGAAATTTTTTCATAAGGACCAAGGGACTTATATAAGGTGTGTGGAAGAAGTTACCGTCTTTTCATAAGTCTTAACTGTCCCATCGCTGACCCATTACCACCCATTTATATGTTCTCCAAGGAATACGGAACGACCACGCACGACCTCATCAAAACAGTAACAATCGCATCAAAGAGCTTAGGGTCAAAAGGAAGATCCTTAAACTAGGTTAGAGACCCCGATATTTAGGATATCCGTAAGATCTGATGCTGATCTCGAACATGACCTCCCCCAAGAGCTCCCAACACGCGTCGTCCATCAAGCAAAGCTTAGAAGTCCTTCCAGAATTGAACAAGGGCTCTTATCCTGCCCAATCAGCTCCTCTAAGCTAAATGCCAAGGATAGGGGCAATTGATAGCGCAAATTATTAATTCAATTTACCCCGCTAACTCCAAGCTGACACGTGGCAGTCCACATCAGCTATAAAGCCTACTGCAGCGCGAGGGAAGAGCCCAATTGAGGCATTGTAAGAAGGATAGAGTCCCTTCGAGCACTGGATACCCGCTCGAAAGTTAATTACGTACGATAAATTGCAGAGCTCGTGCTCTGGAGCTCTTTTAGCGAGCTCTGGAGCTCCCTCTCTCCCAACCACTCTGCCATAGTGGTTTGCAAGGGCATGGGTGACTGCCACCTGCCCTGCAAAACACACAGAACTCCCCTCGCCTTTATTAAATGCACACCAACCGTATTGAATGAACCAGAATTCATAGAGAAGCAAGGCCAGAGTTAGTACTAATCAAAGCATGGTCCTAGATCTGCACTGGGAGCTCTGGTCACACGTCTCCTCCAATCATATATATACAATAAGCATTTACTTCTTCGACCAACCAAGTCACAATTAAGAAAAAGTCTAAACTTCAAATTAATTACAATCAGATAGAAGAAAGAGCATCATTAAGCACTACCGTAGGGGTGAGATACGGAGACCTAGAGTTCCACAACCCGCTTCGGAGCTCCTGTGAGAATCCGGACCCGCGACCTGAGAAGAAAAAGAAAAGGGGTCCTCGTTCTCGGTTTTTTAAAAAACGTCTTTTGTAGAGTCGCCAGTTTGTTTTACAAGAAAACAAACAAAAGATCGTACGAAGGACAATTCGAAAGTGAATTATCTTTCATACGTTTGAAACCAGAGATTTATTTTAAATTTGACTTTGCTAGGGTTCGGGAACTGCATTACGAATTGGGAAGGTGTTAGGCACCCAATTCGCCCTTTCGGTCTCTTAATGGATCATGTATCTAATTCCTATTTTAGATATCTTGCAAGTAGTTCGAATGGTTTTCAGAATAGTCCTTTCCGGATAAATTTAGTTTAAAACAATATTTTGAAATCAGACTCGAGCTTTGCGAGCGCCTACGTATTCATTCGTAGAATGAAATCAGAGTCTCGTAGTTCCATTCTTTTGGAAACTGTTTTTGTATTTTTGTTTGTTTTGAAAATGTGTCAAAACAGATTTTAGATTTCTTGTAAAACTTAGAAAGGACTTGTTTTGAAAGCAATGAACTTTTTTGCAAGTTATCTAATTTTCTGTATTAAAAGTGAAATTAAATGCAGTACTGAAATTAAGAAGGGTTGTAGAAAATATACCTGATGCGCTTGAAGAAGAAATAAGAACCTTGCCTTGATTGCTCCTTTCTCTCTCTAGATTTTCTCTCTCTCTCTCTCTAAAACCCTCTCTTAGAATTCCTCTAAAATGACTCTCTAATAATTTTGACAGAGTTTCTACTTGCTAAAAACACTATTCAGTGTTGATCCTCCCAAATGAGACCCCAAGGGTCCTATTTATAGGGAAAAATCCGCCAAAAACGCTCCAAAAGAGGCCAACCGCAGGGGGTAGCCGCAGGGGGTGCGGCTAGGGCGTGCAGTTGGGGGCTGTGGCTAGGAGCCAACCGTATGGTTGGAAGCCAACCGTGCGGTTAGGGTATGTGCCAACCGTACGGTTGGGAGCAAACAGGTTGAAGCGTGCGGTTGGAGCGTGCGGTAGGGGAATTTTGAGGTGCTTTGGGCATTGTGATCCACGGTTGACCTTCCTCTCGGCCAAGCTATCTCTGATACATCAATCTATTCTCCCGTCTATCCTCAGGGGTGCCTTTCTACCCTCGGCGCATCTCTTTTGATAGGCTTTCTGGTGGAGTTCGAATTTCTAAAAAATCTCTCAGTGATTTCCTTCGAGAAGTGCATTTAAGGAAAGGTTCCTCCTTTTTTTTTTTAGAAAAAAAACAGAAATGATTCTTATCTTTTAGTAAAAGCGCACATAATTCTCTTCGTGGAGATTTGTGAGAAAGTGATTCCCTTTGTGGGGACTTGTGAAAAAGGTTATTTCCCATCGTGGGGAAAGTGATTTCGGAAAAATTCCCATCGTGGAAAATGCGAAGAGTTCCTACTTTGAGGAATTCGGGAAAATTCCCTTCGTGAGGAATACGTGGAAAGTGTTATTTCCCTTCGTGGGGAAAGTGATTACCAAGAATAGCTAGGTTGGTGCATGTCAAACTATCTTGTTGTCGCAACCATGAGATAAATGTTAATGGTTACCAAGAGCGGCGGGGTTGGCTCCTATCGCACCATCTTGTTGGCATAACCTAAGAGGTTTGTTTTAAAGACTACCAAGAGCGGGAGGATTGCACCTATTGCACCATCTTGATGACATAGTCTAAGAGGTTTGTTTTAAAGACTACCAAGAGCGGGAGGATTGCACCTTGCACCATCTTGCTGACATAGTCTAAGAGGTTTGTTTTAAAGACTACCAAGAGCGGGAGGATTGCACCTTGCACCATCTTGCTGACATAGTCTAAGAGGTTAATTCCCATTGTGGGGAATGCTTTGGAAAAGGTAATTCTCATCTTGGGGAATGTGATTGTGGAAAAATTCCTATCATAGGGAGTGCAAAGAATTCCTTTCTTGAGGAGACTGCTAAGAGTGGGGGGTATGCACCTGTCGCACTATCTTGTTGGCACAGCCTAAGTGGTAAATTTCCATTATGGGGAATGCGTGAAAGAGGTAATTCCCATCTGGGGGAATGCGCAGTAAAGGTTATTTCCCATCGTGGGGAAAGGGGATCGGAGAAAATTCCCATCGTGGGGAAAGGGGATCGGAGAAAATTCCCATCGTGGGGAATGCGAAGAATTCCTATCTTTGAGGAATTCGGAGAAAATTCCCTTCTTGGGGAACACGTGGAGTCGTTATTTCCCTTCATGGGAAAAGGGGATTGGAGAAAATTCCCAACGTGGGGAATGCGAAGAATTCCTAACTCTGAGGAATTCGGAAAATTCCCTTCATGGGGAACACGTGGAGTCATTATTTCCCTTCGTGGGGAAAGTGATTTCGGAAAAATTCCCTTCGTGGGGAACGCGAAGAATTCCTATCTCTAGAAATTCGGAAAAAATTTCCTTCGTGGGGAAGACGCGGTACCGAGAATAAGAAATTCTCTTGATAGAATTCCGTCTTGTATGTTGAAGTATTGGCATTCTTGTTGCATTATTCTGCGGGCTATTTCAAAAAATGATATGCTAGAGAGAATGTGAAAAGTTCGAATGTTGCTTCTCCCTCCTGCCCCTTTTTTTTTAACCCTCACTTTGACTCTTCTTTTGTCATCAAGAAATTGAGTTGGTTCTCCTTGAATCTCAGACTTTCGTGCATAGTGGTGGACTCAGTTCTCAACTCTACCCTCTGGCTTCACTTCTTTGAACATAGGGATAAAGCTTTTCCAAAAATCTCAGTTCCTTCTCCAGTTACCCTCTGGCTTATCAGAGGAAGGTGCTGGTCCGCATAATTTTCTGTTTTTTGATGCCCTTATTTCTCCCTCATTTGTATTATTTTTTGAGAATATCCGGCCCATTGTTTTGGCTTTCGGATCTTTCTTCTTTCTCTTCTTCTTAATTTTTTTTTCAAAACAGGAGCCTTACTCACCTAAGATGTAGCCCTCCGCCTTTTGGCACAGCTGTCACTCTTAGTGTGGCTCTCCCTGTCGATTTTCTTCCTTCATTTCTATTTTTCTCACTTTTTCCTCACTTGGACCAACGGGATTTTCCCCTTTTTTACTATTTCAATTTTTTCTTGTACCCGATTCCTCTTTTACACCTTCCTCTTTTGCCAGATTTGAACTGTGTCAAGGACTGATCATTCCTCAAAGCTCGGCTCCACCACAGAATCTCAAAATTCAGCTTTTGGGCTTTGTATCTTACTTCGTCGTGCTTGTGTCAGTGGTTCTCAGTCTGTTCATTTTAGAAAACTAACCGAAAAGTCTTTTAAACGTCCAAAGAGTCAATTTTGCAAAAAGTTTATTGATTTTGTCGTTTGGGATTACCCCCCACTTGTTGTGTGACAAGGAACTTGTCATACAACAAGTGCCCAAACGACAAAGTGAGCTGGGTAAGAAGAATGCACCTCTTTCCATTTGATCTTTCAAACTTCTCTTTGTCTTTCTAGCATATCATTTTTCTTGCTCACATACTTACTTTCTGGCAGCTCAGTTGGTCATGTGTTCCGTGATGATCCGCCACGGCCGTTTCTGTATGACGATGGATGGGTATGTGTGGATTTTGAGGGACCCCCTGGGGTCGAACGGATCTGATAGAGATTGATGTATCATCAGATAGCACTTTGGACTTTATTGGAAGGTCATTCGTGGTGTATAATGGAGCCTTCAACACACAAAATTCACCAACGTATACGGGTACGTTTCAATTCAAATTTTTCGTTTTGAGAAAATTATGTGAATGTGTCGTTTATGCTAGAAAACATGAGATATGCATGCAATGTGGTGGGTCTGGTGGCCTTTTGCGCAATTTTGATTTATGAAAAATGTTTTTGTAAAGTTTTCAGATTTTAATATCATCCCCAGTTTAAAATACCCCCAATTTTTATACGAAAATAACACATGCGCCCCATCTTATAGTTCAACCGATGCTGGATTTTCTCCAAATTACCACTGAATTATAGAATGTGCTTCTTTCTTCGATGAGAGGCTTCATCCGTGCAATGCATTCTAGCTTGATTAGGTTATTCTGCATCTTGATGACTATGATTCATTGCACTTTGCAAGGCTACTGAGAGCAAATGATGTCCAAGGATGTCTTTGCATGTCCGATCTTCATTCGACTTCAACACGAACTTCTCCATGTGGTCTAGCTGCATTCAACGCATCTTCGGTGCCATTAGTCGCATGAGATGTGAGACATATCTTTGGGGATACTAATTCATCAAAGTGTCCGCATTTGGATAAGAATGTGAGATGAGTTTTTTGAAGATGCCATTCCGTCAAAGTATCCGTATTGGATCTTCCACTCCATATTTAGAATTTATCCTTACCCCCTTTTTCAATCACATTCAGAGTTTTGATATTGATCTATCAAAGTGTCAGCCTTGGAATCTTCCCCCATAGACCTTAGAGCGGTCCTTATCCCCTGTTGTAACTTCACTCAGAGTTTTAAATCTCATTTGAATCCTTCTTTTCCAACGGATATTTAAAGTGATTCGCTCCCTCTTTTGCAATCTCCTTCGGAGTTTCAATCTTACTCGAAACCTTATAGCTCAAGTATCTTCACTGGCTCCTTCTTCCTTAAGAGTGATTCATACTGCCCCCGTACCCTTTACTGTGTCAGGTTTCTCTCTAAAAAATTCCCTTGGAATCGTTATATTTATGTAGTATGGGTGTTTTGAAGCTCATTTTTATATATTTTTTCGTGAAAATGTTAGCACTTTATAATGTGCATTTTATTCATGAAGGTATTGGTTATTATATAACATGCTTTATGCGCAATTTACCCCCAGACCCATGCAAGTGCAAATGCAAAGATCGTTCTTTTCGAGAATCTGGCAATTATAAAGGGTAATTCACATTTTGTTTTGTTTCAGTCACGAGAAATTCTAAAACAAATTTGCTCGAGATCTTTATCAAGATTTGTCCTTTTCTCCACATAAACTTCTCTTCACATATCCTGCATCGTTCCTCGAATTGACTGGTGCCTTTAAATGAACTATTCTCCCAATTCCTCATTATCTTATTGTGGGTGAATAAGATTGTTTTATTAGAATAGACCGGGCCTGATGTCACTTCTCAGGTTGCCTACGTTCCCCAATGTTCTAACATTCCAAAAGAAATCCAATATGGGGCTCAAGTCTTCGTAGTTCATGCCTACAAATGACAAATCTTCAATCATTGTTTTTCAAATTCTTAATCATTGATTACAAATCTTCAATCTCTGATTACCAATATTCAATCCCTGATGGTTTAAAGGAGATGGGTCTGGTATCTTTCCTGCTTCGATAAGGCCCTGAATAGTATTCCGAAGAGCCATGCAATCATCTGTCGTGTGTCCCACATTCTGGTGATATTCGCATGTTTCATTGAGGTTCCAATTAGTGGGGACCGGATTTGGCATTGGTCGCAGGTTTAGTGGATAGGTCATCCCTACATCATTCAGCTGCTTATAGATCTTACTTAGATTCCCCGGTAGTTGCGCGAGCTTCCTTTTCCTGAGTCTGACTCGGTTAGCCCCCCTATTGTTGCTATGACTCTGGTATCCTGAAGACGAAATGTTGGTGACGGTGGCGAAAGAATTAGCAGAATAGTCATTGTTGCTTTGAGCAAAGTGATTATATGTTGAAATCTGGTCTGCAGCCGTGGTTGAAGCCTTTTTGTATTGTGCAATTGACTTATTTGCTTCTGCTTGTTTAGCTATTTCTTCTTCTATCTCATTTCCCACATGCAACAAGGCTTTGAAGCGTTCAAAGAATTGGTGACCCATCTTATTTCGAATTTCTGCTTTCAGATTCTTAACAATCATTCCCAATTGTTCCTCTTCATCCATCCGTTCCACCATTTGTGCAGCGAGTGCCCTCCACCTTGTGACAAATTCATTCAAACTTTCATCATCTTTCTGCTTTTCCATTTCTAGATGTTTGCGAGTAATCTTTAATTCCTCGTTCATCTTGTATTGGGCATTAAACTCGTTCACAATATTGCTCCATGACTGCACCCTATGTTTCTCCAATCCCAGGAACCAACTTTGGGCTGGACCGGCTAGAGTTAAATGAAAGGCGTTAGCTAACTCAACCTCACCTACTTCGTAGATCTTCATCGCCCGTACATAAGACTTCAAGTGCAATTCTGGCGGCGTTGTTCCTGCAAATTTCTCTATCATGGGCATCTTGAACCCAACCGGATAATGAGCCTCTGGGTATAGATTATAGTTCTGGAGTTGTGTCAGATGATTTGATTTCTCAGCTATCTTCTGGGTTACGGCCTTCAATTGTTCTTTGAGTTTGTCTAAGACCTTATTCTTTTTCGGAATCACCTCTTGTGGAAGAATGGCATCACCCTGTATACTTACTGGATGTGAAATAGGCTCGTAGTATGGATCATGATAAGGATGATGTGGTGGTCTCCATTGTTGAGCGTGATGGGCTGCTTCAGGTGGGACTTCTTGGTGTAGCCAATTTTCGATTGAATTAGATCTCTTATGTGGTCCAATAGGAGATGGAGTGTCAGAGTGAACAGATAGTGGTGTAGTTGGCACAGGTGGGGCTTCTCTTATTGCCTCATTAACAACTGGTTGACCATGAACAGATGGCGACACAAGTGGTGCGGGCGGTGTCTCTTTTGTTAGCTCATTCATAACCCGTTGACCTTTGTCTATCTCATCTAGCCGAGCCTTGGTGTTTCGATGTTCATCCACTAGCAATGCTAAGTTCTTGCTAATGTCCATGAGCATTCGGTACATATCTTCCTGGGTTGGTATGGCTATAGTATCTGACCTTGATACCGTGTTTGTCAAATCCACAGAAGTATGCCCTGTCGGCATTCCCCGGTTATTATTCTGCTGAGACATCCCTTGATTTTGGTAGGAAGGACCTGGCGGCGGATCCGCTGCAGTGAAAGAGTTTCCAGTGACCTTATTCGAAGTTTCTGCTTGTTGGTGTTCCATATCAGCTGATGTATCCGGTCAAACCAAACTACCAATGCTATCTCTTCCGGCCCAAATGGAAGCCAAATCGAATATAAGTCTTCCGAAGGAGAAAAGGACAAATCCCGATGCGTATAGAATATTTCCCGGAAACAAAAGAAAATATGAACTTTTAATACTTGCCAGATTCCCAGAAATACATCGATCGAATGGATGCCAAACACACAAAAAGTTTTCTTTAGGTGAGATCGAAAACAGACCAACAGCGACAACTTGAGAGTCCCGTATAAAGGTAGGGTAGGAACAGAATTCCATGGGTTCCCTGGCCGTCTATAGTTTTGGAAAAACATTTTGAAAAGAATTTTCAGGAAAATCATTTGAAAATACGGGAAGATCTCTCCTCATGAGTTGCTTTGTTCATGGAATCAGGGCTTTCGCACACTAGATTCTCACGACTGTCGGTCATAAAAACAGTGTAGAAAATCTTTGTGTTCTAAGCTGACTCCCTTATATGCAAGCGTGGCTGAAGAGGGTAAGGTTTAAGGCTCCCTCCTATTTGGTAGGTCTTACGATATACCTCAAGAGCGCAGGTACGTGTAAGGACCTTTTGATATACATTCCGGGTACGTGAGTGTTCTCGTCACTCTATATACCTCGGTAAGTACTTGGCCAAGGAGAGTGGTCCCAGGCGCTTTTGGCTAGTGCAGACCCGCAAGTCCACGGCCTAGTCACGACTCTGGTCCCGAGGTTGATAGGGTAAATTCACACTCGCGAAAATGTATGATAGGGCGTGAGTGCGTGCAAAAAAAAACAATCTGGCGGTTCATTATTGCTCGATGCTTTAGGGTTTGTTGCAGTATTTTACATAATTTTAATTATGAAAAAGATTTTTCCTCACATAATTAACAAATAAAGGCAACAGGGTATCCACCTAGATCGCTTCTATGTTATCCTAGAACTAAGGCTTACAAGACCTATATCTAATAAATAATAGGAATTAAATATATGATCCATTATACAAGAGCTTAGTTCTCAATATCGTCCCCAGCAGAGTCGCCACTGTGAGAATCCGGACCCGCGACCCGAGAAAAAAAAGAAAAGGGGTCCTCGTTCTCGATTTTTTAAAAAACGTGTTTTGTAGAGTCGCCAGTTTGTTTTACAAGAAAACAAACAAAAGATCGTACGAAGGACAATTCGAAAGTGAATTATCTTTCATACGTTTGAAACCAGAGATTTATTTTGAAAATTAACTTTGCTAGGGTTCGGGAACTGCATTACGAATTGGGAAGGTGTTAGGCACCCAATTCGCCCTTTCGGTCTCTTAATGGATCATGTATCTAATTCCTATTTTAGATATCTTGCAAGTAGTTCGAATGGTTTTCAGAATAGTCCTTTCCGGATAAATTTAGTTTAAAACAATATTTTGAAATCAGACTCGAGCTTTGCGAGCGCCTACGTATTCATTCGTAGAATGAAATCAGAGTCTCGTAGTTCCATTCTTTTGGAAACTGTTTTTGTATTTTTGTTTGTTTTGAAAATGTGTCAAAACAGATTTTAGATTTCTTGTAAAACTTAGAAAGGACTTGTTTTGAAAGCAATGAACTTCTTTGCAAGTTATCTAATTTTCTGTATTAAAAGTGAAATTAAATGCAGTACTGAAATTAAGGAGGGTTGTAGAAAATATACCTGATGCGCTTGAAGAAGAAATAAGAACCTTGCCTTGATTGCTCCTTTCTCTCTCTAGATTTCCTCTCTCTAGATTTCCTCTCTCCCTCTCTCTAAAACTCTCTCTTAGAATTCCTCTAAAATGACTCTCTAATAATTTTGACAGAGTTTCTACTTGCTAAAAACACTATTCAGTGTTGATCCTCCCAAATGAGACCCCAAGGGTCCTATTTATAGGGAAAAATCCGCCAAAAACGCTCCAAAAGAGGCCAACCGCAGGGGGTAGCCGCAGGGTGTGCGACTAGGGCGTGCAGTTGGGGGCTGCGGCTAGGAGCCAACCGTGCGGTTAGGGTATGTGCCAACCGTACGGTTGGGAGCAAACAGGTTGAAGCGTGCGGTTGGAGCGTGCGGTAGGGGAATTTTGAGGTGCTTTGGGCAATGTGATCCACGGTTGACCTTCCTCTCGGCCAAGCTATCTCTGATACATCAATCTATTCTCCCGTCTACCCTCAGGGGTGCCTTTCTACCCTCGGCGCATCTCTTTTGATAGGCTTTCTGGTGGAGTTCGAATTTCTAAAAAATCTCTCAGTGATTTCCTTCGAGAAGTCCATTTAAGGAAAGGTTCCTCCTTTTTCTTTTTTGAGAAAAAAAACAGAAATGATTCTTATCTTTTAGTAAAAGCGCACATAATTCTCTTCGTGGAGATTTGTGAGAAAGTGATTCCCTTTGTGGGGACTTGTGAAAAAGGTTATTTCCCATTGTGGGGAAAGTGATTTCGGAAAAATTCCCATCGTGGAAAATGCGAAGAGTTCCTACTTTGAGGAATTCGGGAAAATTCCCTTCGTGAGGAATACGTGGAAAGTGTTATTTCCCTTCGTGGGGAAAGTGATTACCAAGAATAGCTAGGTTGGCGCCTGTCAAACTATCTTGTTGTCACAACCATGAGATAAATGTTAACGGTTACTAAGAGGTTTTTTTTAAAGACTACCAAGAGCGGGAGGATTGCACCTATTGTACCATCTTGCTGACATAGTCTAAGAGGTTTGTTTTAAAGACTACCAAGAGCGGGAGGATTGCACCTTGCACCATCTTGCTGACATAGTCTAAGAGGTTAATTCCCATTGTGGGGAATGCTTTGGAAAAGGTAATTCTCATCTTGGGGAATGTGATTGTGGAAAAATTCCTATCATAGGGAGTGCAAAGAATTCCTTTCTTGAGGAGACTGCCAAGAGTGGGGGGTATGCACCTATCGCACCATCTTGTTGGCACAGCCTAAGTGGTAAATTTCCATTATGGGGAATGCGTGAAAAAGGTAATTCCCATCTGGGGGAATGCGCGGTAAAGGTTATTTCCCATCGTGGGAAAAGGGGATTGGAGAAAATTCCCATCGTGGGGAATGCGAAGAATTCCTATCTTTGAGGAATTCGGAGAAAATTCCCCGCACCCCGCGACTTGACCGGACAGGTCGATCCTCGTCCTAGTAAGCGAAGTGGGAACAAGGTTGTGGTTGATTCCCGACGCGCTCGAAAATCAAAGCTTCCCTTAGTGGTCTTCTATATGCATGGCGACTCAAGACTTGATGCATAATTGCTTGCTTGTATGAAAATCAAGTTCACACGAGAGTCGTGGATTGGGGTGTTCACAGCTCCCAAGTCAGAAAGACCAGATTCTGGCTGATTTAGCCTTCCTCTTATTGTAATATCATGAGGATAGAATAACTAGAGAGATAATTTGTAAGCTTGTAAACATTAGTCCAACTATTATAATACAAGGCAAATCAAGCTCCTAGCTCTATTCCACAGGGGAGGATTAGGCCGTGTCTTCACACGAGGCCAACCTCCTCTATAAATCTTTGTCTCTTTTAAACTTTTCGCATTTATTACTTTATTCGTTTGTTACAATCATTTGATTGTACGGTCTAAAACGCCCGTCGAGATTTTAGCACAAACATAATATATCTTATGTAACATATAAATTAATAATTTTCTTATACATAATGCTTTATGCATTTCACGTGTCATTGTTGATTTCATTATATGTATGATGAGTTATGTTAGTTTAACTTTTGACTACATTTAAATGTGTTAATTTTCTTATATAAGTTATTTCTTCGTGTATGAGTTATTTCCTTATTGCTTTATTTCTTTATTGTTTTGGGTTAATTTATTTCCTTTTTTAATTCATAGGTGTATCCCTATAAATAGGGCTTCTCCATTGTACATTGATAAATATAAAATTACATAATTTCTCCCATCTCTTTCTAGTTTTTCATTTAACATGGTATCAGAGAAAGGTTGAATCATTGCCGGAATTTTATTTTTTCTATCCCACCAGCTACTACTTCCCTCAACTAAATCACAGCCGCAACCATCATCAAAATTAGATCCGCATTGCCTTATCGATACTATACCAAAATCCGACCACTAACACACCATCACTTTCATCTTTCAACGACGATTCCATCCATATAAAAATCAACCCCAGAAAGGGCCACACGTGCCACGACTGTGATTTTCGATCCTGTTTGCCTTATCGTCCCTTGCACAACAGCTGTTACATTCAGCCTCGTTATCGACAACTTTAGTTGCGTCGGCCTTTTTTCGTTAAAATTAACTGTCATTACGTTACCATCGCCGTTAACGGCTGCTAGCTTTTTCCATTAGAGTTGACGGCGTAAGTCATATCCGTCAAATTTAACCAGAGCTATTTTGTTGACCGATTTTGCTCCCTTTTAATTGATTTTTTGACACCCCAGACCGGTTCTTAAGGTTTTAGATTGCTTCGGAAGCAATCGCAATCTCCGTTTTTCTAGATTCAATCTCTAAGTAAAGAAACTAGGTCCAATGCGCTATTCCTTACATTATTTACTTATCTTTTGATCAGTATACTTTATGTATATACTATGAAGACCTTTGAAATTACGATTACTATTAAATTAGATAGAAGTAATTATAACCACCGGTCTATTCTATTTCAGAATTTCTTGAAAGGAAAAAAGGCTTTAGAATTATGTTAGTGGCAAAGATACCTGCCCTGATAAAACCAATGAAAAATTTGTTGACTGAGATATTAACAATAATAAAATTTTGACCTGGATTACCAACACTGTCATCCCGTTCATTAGTCTCCAACTTGGAAAGTGAGATACTGTAAAGAAAGCTTGGGATTTTTTGGCACATAGATATGTTCAAGCCAACTTTGCCAAGTAATACAAGCTATAACAAGATATATGTGCTCTGTAACAACAGTCAAGCCAATCAGTGTCCAATTTTTACTCTAACATATGCGTTATCTGGGATCAACTTGAATTTATGGAACCTCAATGGACAACCGATCTGGGTTTATTGGAAACCTTCTGTGAAGAAATGCAACTTGTACAATTCCTTATGGCACTAGGGATGAATTTGAACCAATCAGGGCATCTATTTTTCACCATAAACCTTTCCCTTATGTTGAATCGGCACTGACATAACTAATTACCGAAGAAACTTGAAAGGGCATTACTTCAAATATTTTCTCAATATTTATTACCTTCCTGACTCCGAATGCCTCATATGTTGTATCGGCACTGACAGAACTTCCCCGAATACTTCATATGTTATATTTCCTCGCCCACTTAACCAACACTACAGACCACCCAACAATACTTTTTCCCCATGCCCTCATCAGACTCCACCTCGGCCATCATATAAATATCCTAATAATACCCAAGCACATCCACCTCGAGATCTTTCACAAGTTCAATATAACTACTACAAGGGCTTTGGCACATAGTTAAGTATTGTCTTTCTCCTACATCTCGGTATATGTGGGGACTACAAAACTCAACTGGATCATCTGCTACAGCACTTGCTCCATCTATTTTTTCAAATCCATTCACCTCAGACGATGTTCAAGCCATGACACAACAAACCCCTTCGTTCGGTAACAATCCTATTATTGCTTATGATTTTTCAGTCTCTTCAAGTACATCTTTTCTATTGTTCCTTGATTATGGAGCATCCAATCACATGACTTTTGACTTACGCACTTTAACTAATTCAGTCCCGTACACTTATCTCCCAAAATTCGCGCAGCTGATGGTTCTATTACTACTGCTAGTCGCATTGGTTCTATTAAGAACACTAATGGCCTATCTCTTCCTGATGTTTTCTTTGCCCCTCAACTTTCAATGCAACTATTGTCTGTCGGACAATTATGTGATCTTGGGTTAATCATTCTATTTCATTTTTCAGGTTTTGTTGTGCCGGATAGCTCAACGGGCAAGAAAATTGGAACAGGCCATAAAGTTCGATGCTTATATGTTATAAACAAACTCTAAATTTCATCACAAACCAATACATCTTTTAACAGCATTTACTTTACAGCCATCCTCTTACCAAGAAACATCATCAGATCCTTTATGGTAACAGCTCTGGCTGATGAACTTTCTGCCTTAAAGCGAACTATTACATGGGACCTTGTAAACCTACCTACTGAAAAATCTGTTGTTGGGAGCAAATGGGTATACCTGATGGTTCCGTTGATCGTTACAAAGCCCGTCTTGTTGCAAAAGGTTTTACACAAGAATATGGTATTGATTATGAAGGAACATTTTCCCCTATAGCCCGTATAACCACATTTCGCACAGTTATTTCAATTGCCTCTATCCGTAAGTGGGCAATCCACCAGAGGAATGTCAAAAATGCTTTCCTTTATAGAGATCTCTTTAAAGAAGTATACATAAAGCCCCCTCCAAGGCTACCTCATTCTCCTGGGAAACTTTGCAAACTTCGCCATGCTCTTTATGGCCTTAAGCAAGCACCTAGAGCGTGGTTTGAAAAGTTCTCCACAATTATTCTTCAACATGGGTTTTCTCAAAGTGCTCATAATTTAGCAATGTTTATGTGTTCCTCTCTGCAAGGCATTTTTATTCTTCTTATTTATGTCGATGATATGATTATTATTGGGATGATTTTAATGGAATATGCAAGCTTAAAACCTATCTGTGCTCTTGTTTTAAAATAAAAGATCTGGAAATTCTTCGCTACTTTCTCGGTATTGAGGTTGATCATTTGTCCATAGGTTACTTTCTCTTTGAGGTGAAATACGCCTCCGACATTGTTCTTGAGCAGGTTTAACTGACAACAAGATTGCCGATACTCAACTTGAAATGAATGTCAAACTATGGGCTTTCGACGGGTCTCTGTTACCTAACCCCACTTTATATCGACAACCTGTTGGCAGTCTCAACTATCTTACCATCACTAGACCGGATATTAGTCATGCTGTCCATATTGTGTGCCAATTCATGTCAGCACCACACTATGTTCATTTTGCAACTGTTCTTCGTATCCTTCGCTACCTCAAAAGGACCCTATTTCAAGGTATACATATTTCCTTTGCTTCCAGTCCTGTGTTACAAGGATATTCCAACTCCAACTGGGCAGGTGATATTATTGATAGCCGATTCATGACATGATTATGTGTTTTTCTTGGTGATTCCCTTATCTCATGGAAGAGTAAGAAACAAACCGTGGTTGCCCGTTCTAGTGTTGAAGCTGAATATCGAGCTCTTCCTCATGCCACTTCTGCAATTGTTTGGCTTCGCTGGTTACTTTAAGATATGGGAATTGACCTTCCTAATCTTACGCTTTTGTTCTGTCACAATCAAAGCGACATTCAGATGGTCCGATGTCTTTCACGAATGGACCAACCATATTAAGGTTGACTACCACTTTATTCGATATCACTTCACTCAAGGAACTATTCACTTGGTTTTTGTCTCATCAGAGTTTCAAGGCGGGGGGGGGGGGGGGTTGTTAATTGTCTTGTATAAGTTATTTCCTCTTCTAATTCATATATATATATATATATATCCCTATAAATAGGGCTTCTCCATTATACATTGATAAATATACTATTACATAATTTGTCCCATCTCCATCTAGTTTTATGCATTTAACATAATGTACTTATGATTTTTGGATACACGTAACTCTACCGGTAGATTCTTCAATTTTACTTGATTAAAGAATTAGTTGGCAAAGCGAAAAACTAAATATAATGTACAATATTTAAAAAACTAATAATTATTAAATTATTGATTAATTTAGTGTTCTCGAAATTCTAGATTTTATTAGGTCCCAAGACTATTAATTATTTAACTATACTTATCTTTTGTATTTTTTTCTTTTTAAATATCTATCGTTTTGGCAAATGTATTTGTGTTTCAAATTATTTATGAAAACTGTGTTTGTAAAGTAAATTATTTTTTATATTTTCCTTATGTGTTAAGGCTGCGTTTTTTATCTTTCTTTTTCATTTGAATGCTAAATCCTAGGGTATGGTTATAACTTAACACAAGTATGAAAATTTTTGCCACGCACAGGCATACAAATTTATTCTTGTAAGATTTTATTATTTAAATAAATTAGTCTCTATGAGTTAAAATTTTGTGTTAGGTTTTTAAATGACGTACATCTAGAAAATTGTTGCAAAAATATGTTACACTCCTCCACCACCACCCCTCTCCTCCTCTGTCCCTGCCAACACCTTCCACTCCTCTGCCCCTACCATCACCTACTATTTTCAATGGATTCAATCGCCCAGGCCTTAGAAGATAAAGATCTATTTGATGTAATTTTTGTTCTTATTGTGTACTTGACAACCCATCATCCTCCTCTTAAATTCTATGAATCAAAATATAGGCGGAGAGTCGAGGTTAGGCTTATGAACTTCCACTTGCTACACTATGAACAGGTTTAGCTCTCATCCATGTTGGTGATGGACCGAACAAATTTGTCTGAAAAAAAATTTAACCCAAATACACCCACTTGACATGGGTCAAGTTAGTGTACAATTACTCTCTTGACTTGGGCCAAACACAGTTGTTTGATTATTTTTTTTGTGCACAATTTACTTGCTTGACTTCAGCTGAACTAGTGTGCACTTACTCGATTGAAAAGGGCCGAGTCAATGTGAAGTATAAAAACATTTCATTGTACTCAATTGACATGGGTCAAGTCAATATAAAAAAGAAAAAAAAAAAGAAGAAGTAAACTTGTTTTTTATGTAGCAAGTGAAAATGCGTACAAAGAGATAGTTTCTTGCTTTCGTCCTCCACCAAATTCTAACAACCACCTCATCCTCTGTTTGTCTCTCTTCTTCCTTTTCTTCTTGTTATCTTCGTTGTTTCATTGCCTTTATTTTTGTTATATTCATTGTTTGTTTGTGTTTGAATTTTGTGTAGAGCTCGCAAATTAGTTGCTTTAAGTTTAACGCTGTTATTTTGTATTGTTCGGTGTTTGTTTGTGTTAGAATTTTGCCTAGAGATCACAAATTAGTTGTACTGAATCTCCGTTTACCCACTTAGCAACTGTTTTCCCCACCCCTGTAGGAGTAGGCTAAAGATATGTAGCTTATACTTGGATATTGTCAACCACATTTGATTATTTTTAAATCTGTTGTCACAAATTAATGGCACAATGGTTGAAAGTTATTTCAACACAATAAATAATTTTTTTTTTTACTTTATTGTTTTAAACATATATACTAATTTTGTGAAAATGGTCTACTTATTATTAGATCGTGTTCATCAAGTTTTATCAAAAAATATATTCATCAATGCCTAAAAATGTACGGTCGATCTTTTTTTAAAAGAGATGACTGTCGTTTTTAGAACGGAGCTGTGTATATAGATATAAAAAAAGTTAAAACCCACTTAAAAACTTGATAAAAAATTGCAGGATTTGGTTGAGACAAAAAGCATTCCCCATGGTAAAATCAAATATGCACAAGACGATGGGAAGTTCGTTGAGAAAAATGGCGTCAAGCTTGATAATTGATTTGTTGTGCCATATAACCTTGACTTAGTAGTTAAATATCAACCGCACATTAATGTCGAATGGTGTAACAAATCAAAGGCAATCAAGTATCTCTTCAAGTATATAAATAAAGGCCCTGATAAAGTTAAGATAGTACTAAAGGAAAGCATTACGCAAACAAACACAAATTATAATGATGAAGTTAGCAATATTGACAAAATAAAATCATTCTTGGATTGTCGCTACCTTTCTGCATGTGAGGCTTGTTGGAGAATTTATCAATTTGATATCCAATACCGGTGTATCGACGTTGAAAGGCTTCACTTCCATTTACCTGGTGAACATTCACTGACTTTTAGAGACTCTGAAAATTTACAAAATGTTATTAACAGGATGGATGCGAATAAAACAATGTTCACACAATGGATGGAAGCAAATGAGACTTACGAAGATGCAAGAGAACTAACTTATTCGGACTTTCCGACAAAATGACTATGGCAGCAAAATTACAAAAGATGGAAAATGAGAGAAGCAGGAAAATGCATAGGCTGTATTGTATATGCACATCCTACATCAGGAGAAAGATTCTATCTTCGAATGCTACTTAATATTGTTAAAGGAGCTCGGAATTTTGAGGAAATCAGAACAGTTAATGGGGTCACATACCCAACATTTAAGGCCCGCATGCTATGCACTTGGGCTATTAGATGGTGACAAAGAATGGCAAGAAGCAATCAACCAGGCCACAGTTTGGGTAACGACAACTTAGTTACGGGAATTATTTGTAGTAATGTTGATGTATTGTGAAATATCTGAGCCATTAAAGCTTTGGGAGGCAAATTGGGAAGCACTATCAGAAGATATACTGGTACGTCAAAGAAGACTTCTCAATTTTCCAGAATTAATATTAACAGAAACACAATTGAAAAACTATGCCCTTCACGAGATTAAACTAATCTTGATGAAGAATAACAGATCTTTAAAAGATTTCCTTCCTTGGCCCAGTTCAGATCCTACAATAATTCAAGAGATGGGTAACAGTTTGCTTAGAGAAGAACTTTCATACAACATGCGAAAACTAATTAATGAGCACTCGAAGCTTTATAAAGGACTCAATGACGAGCAAATGAGGATTTATAACACCGTTGTGAATTCAGTTGGTGAAAATAACGGTGGCCTTTATCTATGGTGCTGGCGGAACTGGGAAAACATACTTATACAAGACCATTCTCGCACGGTTATGATCAGAAGGGAAAATAGTCTTAGCCGTTGCTTCATCAGGAATTGCAGCTTTGTTATTACCTAGAGGAGGAACAGTTCATTCAAGATTTGCAATTCCCATTGATATCAGCAATCATTCTACATCAGAAATTCGACAAGGCCCCCAACTCGTTGAACTAATGCATAAAGCGAGTTTAATAATTTGGGATGAAGCACCTATGGACCACAGGCATGCTTTCGAGGCAGTTGATAGGACATTGAAAGATATTCTTCGATTCAATGATGAAAACTTGATAAACGCATAATATTGTCATGTCTAAGCTCCTTCCCGGAGTCGCTTGACGCGTTTGTTGCTTTAATTCTGCCTAATTATCCACTTATCTCGAGATTAGTGCCTTAGCGAGTTTTGTATCTAACATGGCCCAAGTTGGTGTGTACATTGTAGTATTCCATGTGTTTGTAGGATTGGAATACAATGGCATTGGATAGATTGATCAAGAGTAAGCTTGGAAGCTTGCAAAGTGCTGAGTGAAGAAATTCCAGAACCATGATTGATCATGGGTATAACCATGATCGATCATGGGCATAACCATGATCGATCATAGGCATGTCCATGATCGATCATGGGCATAACCTTGATTGATCATGGTTGCAAAATTTTCTGGCAGAGCACTTCCATGATCGATCATGGGCAAAGCCATGATCGATCATGGCCCTGGCAACTTGGCCATTTCACACCCAAAATGGGCTATTTTAGTGGTTCAAGCTATTTTAGATATTTAGTTAGATATTTTGCAACCTTTTAATATATATTATTTCTCTTAGCTTCTAGAGGGATATATCTAAGTTTTGTACAAGTTTTAGAGAGAAGGGAGAGCTAACACCTTGTAATTTCTTCTTCTTCTTCTTGTAAGTTTACTTTGATTTTAAGAAATAAATGCTTCTTCTATAATTCTTGCTTCGAGTATTATGGAGTAGTCTCTTACTAAGGTTACGGAGGTGAATCGCGATATAATATTTGGTGATTTATGGCTCAATCCATGTTTAAAGTTTGAGAAATAATTGTAGATCCTTTTCTTCTTCATTTCCTCCATTGTTACAAGCTTTCTAGGTATACTCATATTAAATTAAGACTTTATATGCCTTGTATATTTAGTGCTTGGTTGTTAATGAACATACAACATAGTTATATGGTTCTAGAAAGCTTGTAGTCTTTTTCCCCCATCCATGGAGCTTTTTCCTCTTCGTAGATATTATGAATGGTTCTCAAAATTTCATAGATGGATTATAAATTTGTTAATCTCATTTTTTTATTCAATTATCGATACATTGAGTGCTTCTTACACTTTATGTGATACTTAGACTCTTTGTTTTCTACCATAAGTTATAAATAATGAGATGACAAATTTATCCCATAAATTTCATTCCGTTTCATTGTTTGGATTCGCTTTCTAATTTTCATTCTTTAAACCATGAGATTACATACACTTGCTTTATGTTAAATCTTTTAATGATGAGTTTGTCATATCTATCTCGGATTAGCTTCATCAGGAATGGGTTGCCTTGCTTCACACCCGTAGCTAAGAGGTAGGAATGATAATCCCGTCTTTGGTAGAATGTCGTTTGTCTCTTTCTCGATATAGCTTCAACTCGGGAATGAGTCGCCTAGCGTCGCACCCTTTGCTATTGAGAGATACACCAACATTCCCCATATATCGAGAAATCTTGTGTTGTAATCTTTGTATGAGCTAGTGATCACCGTCTCTTAAATCGTAACTAACCTCCACCTACCTTAGTGCTTTCTTATTAATTTTCACAACTGTTTTACATTTCCGTTATTCTACAACCATTTCAATTTACAAGAATCAGAAAACACTTTAAACCGTAATCCATTCCATCCCTTTTCACTTATCCCTGTGGTTCGACACTCGGACTTCCGAGACTATACTATAACTTGACGTGCCTGCACTTGGGCTCTATCAAAGCGCGTTATTTTAAGTGGCGTCAAGTTTTTGGCGCCGTTGCCGGGGAATAAAGCAAAAGGCGGATCTCGGGTTTTGTATAAAACCATTCTCTATGAATATCTCTCCATTTATTAGATTTATTTTTCTCCCTTATTTTTGTTTGATTTTGTAGATTTTCCAAGGAGCTATTCGAATTGTTTTCCAAGCCCATGCAAGGGCAACTGTTCGTGGACATTCGAATAAGCCCTCCTCATTCGCCAAGAATAAGCCCTCCTCCTTCGCCAAGAATGGCAAATCAAGGAGGGGCTGCGGATCACGAGAGTGATAATGAAGGGGAAGGTGCCAACAATGTTCCTCCTGTTAGGACAATGAGGGACTACCTTCAACCACCTCGGGCAACATCGAATTCATGCATTGTCCTTCCGGCCGGTCAAGCCGGTGCGTTCTCGTTCAAATCGGGTATGCTTCAACATGTCCCCTCTTTTCATGGTATGGAGTCGGAAAACCCATACTTGCATTTGAAAGACTTTGAAGAAGTCTGCTCCACATTTCGTGAGGCAAATGTTAACGAGGATGTCATGCGTTTAAAACTATTCCCTTTTTCATTAAAAGATAAAGGAAAAATTTGGTTGAATGCTCAAAGACCGCAATCTATTCGGTCTTGGCAAGCACTTCAATCGGAGTTTTTAAAACAATTCTTTCCCGTCCATCGGACCAACGCTTTGAGAAGGGCGATATCCAATTTTTCGCCAAAAGAAAATGAAAGTTTTTATAAGTGTTGGGAAAGATACAAGGAACTTTTAAACGCATGCCCTCACCATGGTCACGAAACATGGAGTCTCGTAAGTTACTTCTATGAATCCCTTACTCCCGAGATGCGTACTTTTGTAGAGACCATGTGCAATGGTCAATTTTTGAGTAAGAATCCTGATGAGGCCTTGTTGTGTTTTGATGAATTAGTGGAAGGTGCCCAAAATTGGAATACCTATACCGAAGAGCCTAAGGCCAAACCTCAAGGAAAGGGTGGGTTGTACCAAATATCCAATGACAATGACATGGGAGTGAGGTTGTTCCAATTGACTAAGAAGGTAGAGGCCTTAGAGTCAAGTAAGCATAGAGAGGTTAACGTGGTGTCGTCGAGTCAATTGTGTGTCATTTGTGAAAACACGGGACACACCACAGAGGATTGCCCCACCATTCCCGCATTTCGGGAAGTCCTCAAAAACCCTTCCCAAGTCAACGCCATGAACCAATACAACCCAAACCAAAACGATCCTTATTCTCAAAAGTACAACGAGGGATGGAAGAATCACCCTAATTTCAGTTGGGGTGGTAATCAAAGTCAGAACCAGAACCAATACCATCAAAACCAAAGACAACAACAACCTCAAAACTCTTTTGCTCCACCACAAAGTCAAAATCCAAACCAAAACTTAGAAACTTTGTTAAGAACTTTTGTGGATAAGACGGATCGAGATGTGAGTGATTTGAAAACTCAAATGTCTAAGCTCACCACTTCCCTAGCAATCCAAGAGAAGGGAAAATTCCCATCTCAACCTTTAATTAATCCTAGAGGTCAAGCTTTGGTTATAGAGGGAGGAGAGCCTAGTAGTAAAATGGAAGAACTTAAATCCATCATGACCCTTCGGAGTGGAAAAGTTGTAGATAAGACTATTGTTCCTAAAACCCCCAAGGTGGCGGAGATAGTTGAATCTACGAGTGTTGAGGAGTCGGAGGGTGAGAAAGTTGTGAGAGAGGAAAAGAAGAGGGAAGAAGAGAAACAAGGAAAGGAGGATCTTGAGAAAATCAAGAACGGAATTAAGGTCCCTTTCCCGGAGAGATTGAACCAACCATCCAAATCTAATACCGAGATTTTGGATGTGTTTCGACAAGTGAAAATCAACATTCCATTACTTGATGCGGTCAAGCAAATACCTTCGTATGCTAAGTTCCTCAAGGACTTATGCACGACAAAACGAAGGTTAAATGTTAAGAAGAAGGCCTTTATGGCGGAGCAAGTGAGCTCCATCATGCAAGGCACGAGAGCCCCTAAGTTCAAGGACCCCGGTTGCCCCACAATTTCGTGTGTCATAGGAAATTGTAGGATAAAAAATGCTTTGCTAGATTTGGGAGCGAGTGTGAACGTACTCCCATATTCTGTATATCAACAATTGGGGTTGGGTGAGTTGAAACCCACGAGGGTTACAATCCAATTAGCGGATCGATCCGTTAAAATCCCAAGAGGGGTGGTCGAGGATGTACTTGTCCAAATTGACAAGTTTTATTTTCCGGTTGATTTCATCATCCTCGACATGCAACCCGTATCGAATCCCGCTAACGAGATTCCGGTCATCCTTGGCCGACCATTTCTTGCGACGTCCAATGCCATTATCAATTGCAAGAATGGAATCGTTAAGTTAGCTTTTGGTAACATGACTCTAGACCTTAACGTGTTCTCTTTAAATAATCAAAAAGATGATTGTGATGAAGAAAGTGAACACGTCAATATGATAGAATCTTTGGTCCAAGACGACTTTGTTGCCACTTTAGAATCGGTTTCTACGGAAGGTTTTCTAACCACTTCCGAGGAACCCGAGGAATGTATGCAAGTGTTTTCTTTGTTGGATAAACAGGTTAATTCATCCGATGATCAAGAAGAAAACACACCCATGTCCACCAAGAAGCTTGAAGGAAAAATCGAGTTAAAGCCATTACCGAGCAATTCAAAGCATGCCTTCTTAGGAACTTTTCAAGCTCGTTATCTAAATGGATTTAGAAAAGCCAAAGTGGATTCCTCCACTTTTCACCAATCTCTTCACATTGAGGACAATGTCTTCTTCAAGTTGGGGGGTATGCGTATTCTAACACGCTTTTCATTTTTTGTTTGGTTGGCTTTTCTATTTATGCTTGTAAAAATTCCATGGGATTAGAACTTTTGTTCTAATTTTTTTTTTATTTTTTTTTGTGAAGTTTGAAAATTGATGAATGATCGATATTTTGTTCAAAATGAAGACTATTGTTTCATTAGCTTTTGGCATGAATTCTTTGATCTAGATAGGAATTTGAATGATAATCTAAATTGCCTTGCTCCACTTAGTCTCATATCCCGTTCTATGCTCCTATTCCACATGCTAGATTGCTTCGGTTGTTTCCAATTCAGTAATAACACTTAGATTTTTTTTCATTGAGAGAAGAGAAATTTTTGTCCAAAAGTGATGGAAGCTCTTTCGAAAAGATCCTCCAATGAGAGGACAAAAGCATAGCACTTTGATAACTTGGATGACTTTTATCCTAATATTGACTTAAAGCTTCACTTGACTAAATCTTAAGTCTCTTTGTCTAATATTATGGATGGGTATAGGTTACCATATGGGAAAGGGTGAATAGCTTCCTTCAAGCTCCAATGAATGAGCAGTAATGAGAAAATTCGATAAGTGAGACCGCTGCCCCTCATAGAGATGAAAACCGCCCTGATATAATTTGGCGAAATTTCCAAGTAAAAGATAAAGAAAGTGCTTAGAATCGATAAATCTTTGAGCTTTTGTTTTTGAAAAAGTTCTCTCTTCCTTCTCGAATGATTATGACTCTTTGTGTTTATATCGAATTGTTTGAATCGAAGTCTAGTATGTGAGCATTGGAGAATATGGGATTGTGTTCTAAAGGAGATAGGCGAATTAGATGTTCATTCGAAAGTCCGTCGTTCTGGAAAATTGATAGTAATGCCTCTTGCTTTGCAAATTGAAAATTGAATCTTCATTCTCGTCATTCATCATGATCAAACTCCTAATGTTTGTAGGTATCATTTCTGAAAACCTTCACGAGATGCAACTCGTCTTCTTTGGGAACTTAGAAGTTAACAACTTTTTGTATAGCGTAGTGCTTTTGTAATTATTATATTTTTGTCTTGCTAAGGGACTAGCAAGAGATAAGTTGAGGGGAGTTGATAAACGCATAATATTGTCATGTCTAAGCTCCTTCCCGGAGTCGCTTGACGCGTTTGTTGCTTTAATTCTGCCTAATTATCCACTTATCTCGAGATTAGTGCCTTAGCGAGTTTTGTATCTAACATGGCCCAAGTTGGTGTGTACATTGTAGTATTCCATGTGTTTGTAGGATTGGAATACAATGGCATTGGATAGATTGATCAAGAGTAAGCTTGGAAGCTTGCAAAGTGCTGAGTGAAGAAATTCCAGAACCATGATTGATCATGGGTATAACCATGATCGATCATGGGCATAACCATGATCGATCATAGGCATGTCCATGATCGATCATGGGCATAACCTTGATTGATCATGGTTGCAAAATTTTCTGGCAGAGCACTTCCATGATCGATCATGGGCAAAGCCATGATCGATCATGGCCCTGGCAACTTGGCCATTTCACACCCAAAATGGGCTATTTTAGTGGTTCAAGCTATTTTAGATATTTAGTTAGATATTTTGCAACCTTTTAATATATATTATTTCTCTTAGCTTCTAGAGGGATATATCTAAGTTTTGTACAAGTTTTAGAGAGAAGGGAGAGCTAACACCTTGTAATTTCTTCTTCTTCTTCTTGTAAGTTTACTTTGATTTTAAGAAATGAATGCTTCTTCTATAATTCTTGCTTCGAGTATTATGGAGTAGTCTCTTACTAAGGTTACGGAGGTGAATCGCGATATAATATTTGGTGATTTATGGCTCAATCCATGTTTAAAGTTTGAGAAATAATTGTAGATCCTTTTCTTCTTCATTTCCTCCATTGTTACAAGCTTTCTAGGTATACTCATATTAAATTAAGACTTTATATGCCTTGTATATTTAGTGCTTGGTTGTTAATGAACATACAACATAGTTATATGGTTCTAGAAAGCTTGTAGTCTTTTTCCCCCATCCATGGAGCTTTTTCCTCTTCGTAGATATTATGAATGGTTCTCAAAATTTCATAGATGGATTATAAATTTGTTAATCTCATTTTTTTATTCAATTATCGATACATTGAGTGCTTCTTACACTTTATGTGATACTTAGACTCTTTGTTTTCTACCATAAGTTATAAATAATGAGATGACAAATTTATCCCATAAATTTCATTCCGTTTCATTGTTTGGATTCGCTTTCTAATTTTCATTCTTTAAACCATGAGATTACATACACTTGCTTTATGTTAAATCTTTTAATGATGAGTTTGTCATATCTATCTCGGATTAGCTTCATCAGGAATGGGTTGCCTTGCTTCACACCCGTAGCTAAGAGGTAGGAATGATAATCCCGTCTTTGGTAGAATGTCGTTCGTCTCTTTCTCGATATAGCTTCAACTCGGGAATGAGTCGCCTAGCGTCGCACCCTTTGCTATTGAGAGATACACCAACATTCCCCATATATCGAGAAATCTTGTGTTGTAATCTTTGTATGAGCTAGTGATCACCGTCTCTTAAATCGTAACTAACCTCCACCTACCTTAGTGCTTTCTTATTAATTTTCACAACTGTTTTACATTTCCGTTATTCTACAACCATTTCAATTTACAAGAATCAGAAAACACTTTAAACCGTAATCCATTCCATCCCTTTTCACTTATCCCTGTGGTTCGACACTCGGACTTCCGAGACTATACTATAACTTGACGTGCCTGCACTTGGGCTCTATCAAAGCGCGTTATTTTAAGTGGCGTCAAGTTTATGGCGCCGTTGTCGGGGAATAAAGCAAAAGGCGGATCTCGGGTTTTGTATAAAACCATTCTCTGTGAATATCTCTCCATTTATTAGATTTATTTTTCTCCCTTATTTTTGTTTGATTTTGTAGATTTTCCAAGGAGCTATTCGAATTGTTTTCCAAGCCCATGCAAGGGCAACTGTTCGTGGACATTCGAATAAGCCCTCCTCATTCGCCAAGAATAAGCCCTCCTCCTTCGCCAAGAATGGCAAATCAAGGAGGGGCTGCGGATCACGAGAGTGATAATGAAGGGGAAGGTGCCAACAATGTTCCTCCTGTTAGGACAATGAGGGACTACCTTCAACCACCTCGGGCAACATCGAATTCATGCATTGTCCTTCCGGCCGGTCAAGCCGGTGCGTTCTCGTTCAAATCGGGTATGCTTCAACATGTCCCCTCTTTTCATGGTATGGAGTCGGAAAACCCATACTTGCATTTGAAAGACTTTGAAGAAGTCTGCTCCACATTTCGTGAGGCAAATGTTAACGAGGATGTCATGCGTTTAAAACTATTCCCTTTTTCATTAAAAGATAAAGGAAAAATTTGGTTGAATGCTCAAAGACCGCAATCTATTCGGTCTTGGCAAGCACTTCAATCGGAGTTTTTAAAACAATTCTTTCCCGTCCATCGGACCAACGCTTTGAGAAGGGCGATATCCAATTTTTCGCCAAAAGAAAATGAAAGTTTTTATAAGTGTTGGGAAAGATACAAGGAACTTTTAAACGCATGCCCTCACCATGGTCACGAAACATGGAGTCTCGTAAGTTACTTCTATGAATCCCTTACTCCCGAGATGCGTACTTTTGTAGAGACCATGTGCAATGGTCAATTTTTGAGTAAGAATCCTGATGAGGCCTTGTTGTGTTTTGATGAATTAGTGGAAGGTGCCCAAAATTGGAATACCTATACCGAAGAGCCTAAGGCCAAACCTCAAGGAAAGGGTGGGTTGTACCAAATATCCAATGACAATGACATGGGAGTGAGGTTGTTCCAATTGACTAAGAAGGTAGAGGCCTTAGAGTCAAGTAAGCATAGAGAGGTTAACGTGGTGTCGTCGAGTCAATTGTGTGTCATTTGTGAAAACACGGGACACACCACAGAGGATTGCCCCACCATTCCCGCATTTCGGGAAGTCCTCAAAAACCCTTCCCAAGTCAACGCCATGAACCAATACAACCCAAACCAAAACGATCCTTATTCTCAAAAGTACAACGAGGGATGGAAGAATCACCCTAATTTCAGTTGGGGTGGTAATCAAAGTCAGAACCAGAACCAATACCATCAAAACCAAAGACAACAACAACCTCAAAACTCTTTTGCTCCACCACAAAGTCAAAATCCAAACCAAAACTTAGAAACTTTGTTAAGAACTTTTGTGGATAAGACGGATCGAGATGTGAGTGATTTGAAAACTCAAATGTCTAAGCTCACCACTTCCCTAGCAATCCAAGAGAAGGGAAAATTCCCATCTCAACCTTTAATTAATCCTAGAGGTCAAGCTTTGGTTATAGAGGGAGGAGAGCCTAGTAGTAAAATGGAAGAACTTAAATCCATCATGACCCTTCGGAGTGGAAAAGTTGTAGATAAGACTATTGTTCCTAAAACCCCCAAGGTGGCGGACATAGTTGAATCTACGAGTGTTGAGGAGTCGGAGGGTGAGAAAGTTGTGAGAGAGGAAAAGAAGGGGGAAGAAGAGAAACAAGGAAAGGAGGATCTTGAGAAAATCAAGAACGGAATTAAGGTCCCTTTCCCGGAGAGATTGAACCAACCATCCAAATCTAATACCGAGATTTTGGATGTGTTTCGACAAGTGAAAATCAACATTCCATTACTTGACGCGGTCAAGCAAATACCTTCGTATGCTAAGTTCCTCAAGGACTTATGCACGACAAAACGAAGGTTAAATGTTAAGAAGAAGGCCTTTATGGCGGAGCAAGTGAGCTCCATCATGCAAGGCACGAGAGCCCCTAAGTTCAAGGACCCCGGTTGCCCCACAATTTCGTGTGTCATAGGAAATTGTAGGATAAAAAATGCTTTGCTAGATTTGGGAGCGAGTGTGAACGTACTCCCATATTCTGTATATCAACAATTGGGGTTGGGTGAGTTGAAACCCACGAGGGTTACAATCCAATTAGCGGATCGATCCGTTAAAATCCCAAGAGGGGTGGTCGAGGATGTACTTGTCCAAATTGACAAGTTTTATTTTCCGGTTGATTTCATCATCCTCGACATGCAACCCGTATCGAATCCCGCTAACGAGATTCCGGTCATCCTTGGCCGACCATTTCTTGCGACGTCCAATGCCATTATCAATTGCAAGAATGGAATCGTTAAGTTAGCTTTTGGTAACATGACTCTAGACCTTAACGTGTTCTCTTTAAATAATCAAAAAGATGATTGTGATGAAGAAAGTGAACACGTCAATATGATAGAATCTTTGGTCCAAGACGACTTTGTTGCCACTTTAGAATCGGTTTCTACGGAAGGTTTTCTAACCACTTCCGAGGAACCCGAGGAATGTATGCAAGTGTTTTCTTTGTTGGATAAACAGGTTAATTCATCCGATGATCAAGAAGAAAACACACCCATGTCCACCAAGAAGCTTGAAGGAAAAATCGAGTTAAAGCCATTACCGAGCAATTCAAAGCATGCCTTCTTAGGAACTTTTCAAGCTCGTTATCTAAATGGATTTAGAAAAGCCAAAGTGGATTCCTCCACTTTTCACCAATCTCTTCACATTGAGGACAATGTCTTCTTCAAGTTGGGGGGTATGCGTATTCTAACACGCTTTTCATTTTTTGTTTGGTTGGCTTTTCTATTTATGCTTGTAAAAATTCCATGGGATTAGAACTTTTGTTCTAATTTTTTTTTTATTTTTTTTTGTGAAGTTTGAAAATTGATGAATGATCGATATTTTGTTCAAAATGAAGACTATTGTTTCATTAGCTTTTGGCATGAATTCTTTGATCTAGATAGGAATTTGAATGATAATCTAAATTGCCTTGCTCCACTTAGTCTCATATCCCGTTCTATGCTCCTATTCCACATGCTAGATTGCTTCGGTTGTTTCCAATTCAGTAATAACACTTAGATTTTTTTTCATTGAGAGAAGAGAAATTTTTGTCCAAAAGTGATGGAAGCTCTTTCGAAAAGATCCTCCAATGAGAGGACAAAAGCATAGCACTTTGATAACTTGGATGACTTTTATCCTAATATTGACTTAAAGCTTCACTTGACTAAATCTTAAGTCTCTTTGTCTAATATTATGGATGGGTATAGGTTACCATATGGGAAAGGGTGAATAGCTTCCTTCAAGCTCCAATGAATGAGCAGTAATGAGAAAATTCGATAAGTGAGACCGCTGCCCCTCATAGAGATGAAAACCGCCCTGATATAATTTGGCGAAATTTCCAAGTAAAAGATAAAGAAAGTGCTTAGAATCGATAAATCTTTGAGCTTTTGTTTTTGAAAAAGTTCTCTCTTCCTTCTCGAATGATTATGACTCTTTGTGTTTATATCGAATTGTTTGAATCGAAGTCTAGTATGTGAGCATTGGAGAATATGGGATTGTGTTCTAAAGGAGATAGGCGAATTAGATGTTCATTCGAAAGTCCGTCGTTCTGGAAAATTGATAGTAATGCCTCTTGCTTTGCAAATTGAAAATTGAATCTTCATTCTCGTCATTCATCATGATCAAACTCCTAATGTTTGTAGGTATCATTTCTGAAAACCTTCACGAGATGCAACTCGTCTTCTTTGGGAACTTAGAAGTTAACAACTTTTTGTATAGCGTAGTGCTTTTGTAATTATTATATTTTTGTCTTGCTAAGGGACTAGCAAGAGATAAGTTGAGGGGAGTTGATAAACGCATAATATTGTCATGTCTAAGCTCCTTCCCGGAGTCGCTTGACGCGTTTGTTGCTTTAATTCTGCCTAATTATCCACTTATCTCGAGATTAGTGCCTTAGCGAGTTTTGTATCTAACATGGCCCAAGTTGGTGTGTACATTGTAGTATTCCATGTGTTTGTAGGATTGGAATACAATGGCATTGGATAGATTGATCAAGAGTAAGCTTGGAAGCTTGCAAAGTGCTGAGTGAAGAAATTCCAGAACCATGATTGATCATGGGTATAACCATGATCGATCATGGGCATAACCATGATCGATCATAGGCATGTCCATGATCGATCATGGGCATAACCTTGATTGATCATGGTTGCAAAATTTTCTGGCAGAGCACTTCCATGATCGATCATGGGCAAAGCCATGATCGATCATGGCCCTGGCAACTTGGCCATTTCACACCCAAAATGGGCTATTTTAGTGGTTCAAGCTATTTTAGATATTTAGTTAGATATTTTGCAACCTTTTAATATATATTATTTCTCTTAGCTTCTAGAGGGATATATCTAAGTTTTGTACAAGTTTTAGAGAGAAGGGAGAGCTAACACCTTGTAATTTCTTCTTCTTCTTCTTGTAAGTTTACTTTGATTTTAAGAAATGAATGCTTCTTCTATAATTCTTGCTTCGAGTATTATGGAGTAGTCTCTTACTAAGGTTACGGAGGTGAATCGCGATATAATATTTGGTGATTTATGGCTCAATCCATGTTTAAAGTTTGAGAAATAATTGTAGATCCTTTTCTTCTTCATTTCCTCCATTGTTACAAGCTTTCTAGGTATACTCATATTAAATTAAGACTTTATATGCCTTGTATATTTAGTGCTTGGTTGTTAATGAACATACAACATAGTTATATGGTTCTAGAAAGCTTGTAGTCTTTTTCCCCCATCCATGGAGCTTTTTCCTCTTCGTAGATATTATGAATGGTTCTCAAAATTTCATAGATGGATTATAAATTTGTTAATCTCATTTTTTTATTCAATTATCGATACATTGAGTGCTTCTTACACTTTATGTGATACTTAGACTCTTTGTTTTCTACCATAAGTTATAAATAATGAGATGACAAATTTATCCCATAAATTTCATTCCGTTTCATTGTTTGGATTCGCTTTCTAATTTTCATTCTTTAAACCATGAGATTACATACACTTGCTTTATGTTAAATCTTTTAATGATGAGTTTGTCATATCTATCTCGGATTAGCTTCATCAGGAATGGGTTGCCTTGCTTCACACCCGTAGCTAAGAGGTAGGAATGATAATCCCGTCTTTGGTAGAATGTCGTTTGTCTCTTTCTCGATATAGCTTCAACTCGGGAATGAGTCGCCTAGCGTCGCACCCTTTGCTATTGAGAGATACACCAACATTCCCCATATATCGAGAAATCTTGTGTTGTAATCTTTGTATGAGCTAGTGATCACCGTCTCTTAAATCGTAACTAACCTCCACCTACCTTAGTGCTTTCTTATTAATTTTCACAACTGTTTTACATTTCCGTTATTCTACAACCATTTCAATTTACAAGAATCAGAAAACACTTTAAACCGTAATCCATTCCATCCCTTTTCACTTATCCCTGTGGTTCGACACTCGGACTTCCGAGACTATACTATAACTTGACGTGCCTGCACTTGGGCTCTATCAAAGCGCGTTATTTTAAGTGGCGTCAAGTTTATGGCGCCGTTGTCGGGGAATAAAGCAAAAGGCGGATCTCGGGTTTTGTATAAAACCATTCTCTGTGAATATCTCTCCATTTATTAGATTTATTTTTCTCCCTTATTTTTGTTTGATTTTGTAGATTTTCCAAGGAGCTATTCGAATTGTTTTCCAAGCCCATGCAAGGGCAACTGTTCGTGGACATTCGAATAAGCCCTCCTCATTCGCCAAGAATAAGCCCTCCTCCTTCGCCAAGAATGGCAAATCAAGGAGGGGCTGCGGATCACGAGAGTGATAATGAAGGGGAAGGTGCCAACAATGTTCCTCCTGTTAGGACAATGAGGGACTACCTTCAACCACCTCGGGCAACATCGAATTCATGCATTGTCCTTCCGGCCGGTCAAGCCGGTGCGTTCTCGTTCAAATCGGGTATGCTTCAACATGTCCCCTCTTTTCATGGTATGGAGTCGGAAAACCCATACTTGCATTTGAAAGACTTTGAAGAAGTCTGCTCCACATTTCGTGAGGCAAATGTTAACGAGGATGTCATGCGTTTAAAACTATTCCCTTTTTCATTAAAAGATAAAGGAAAAATTTGGTTGAATGCTCAAAGACCGCAATCTATTCGGTCTTGGCAAGCACTTCAATCGGAGTTTTTAAAACAATTCTTTCCCGTCCATCGGACCAACGCTTTGAGAAGGGCGATATCCAATTTTTCGCCAAAAGAAAATGAAAGTTTTTATAAGTGTTGGGAAAGATACAAGGAACTTTTAAACGCATGCCCTCACCATGGTCACGAAACATGGAGTCTCGTAAGTTACTTCTATGAATCCCTTACTCCCGAGATGCGTACTTTTGTAGAGACCATGTGCAATGGTCAATTTTTGAGTAAGAATCCTGATGAGGCCTTGTTGTGTTTTGATGAATTAGTGGAAGGTGCCCAAAATTGGAATACCTATACCGAAGAGCCTAAGGCCAAACCTCAAGGAAAGGGTGGGTTGTACCAAATATCCAATGACAATGACATGGGAGTGAGGTTGTTCCAATTGACTAAGAAGGTAGAGGCCTTAGAGTCAAGTAAGCATAGAGAGGTTAACGTGGTGTCGTCGAGTCAATTGTGTGTCATTTGTGAAAACACGGGACACACCACAGAGGATTGCCCCACCATTCCCGCATTTCGGGAAGTCCTCAAAAACCCTTCCCAAGTCAACGCCATGAACCAATACAACCCAAACCAAAACGATCCTTATTCTCAAAAGTACAACGAGGGATGGAAGAATCACCCTAATTTCAGTTGGGGTGGTAATCAAAGTCAGAACCAGAACCAATACCATCAAAACCAAAGACAACAACAACCTCAAAACTCTTTTGCTCCACCACAAAGTCAAAATCCAAACCAAAACTTAGAAACTTTGTTAAGAACTTTTGTGGATAAGACGGATCGAGATGTGAGTGATTTGAAAACTCAAATGTCTAAGCTCACCACTTCCCTAGCAATCCAAGAGAAGGGAAAATTCCCATCTCAACCTTTAATTAATCCTAGAGGTCAAGCTTTGGTTATAGAGGGAGGAGAGCCTAGTAGTAAAATGGAAGAACTTAAATCCATCATGACCCTTCGGAGTGGAAAAGTTGTAGATAAGACTATTGTTCCTAAAACCCCCAAGGTGGCGGACATAGTTGAATCTACGAGTGTTGAGGAGTCGGAGGGTGAGAAAGTTGTGAGAGAGGAAAAGAAGGGGGAAGAAGAGAAACAAGGAAAGGAGGATCTTGAGAAAATCAAGAACGGAATTAAGGTCCCTTTCCCGGAGAGATTGAACCAACCATCCAAATCTAATACCGAGATTTTGGATGTGTTTCGACAAGTGAAAATCAACATTCCATTACTTGACGCGGTCAAGCAAATACCTTCGTATGCTAAGTTCCTCAAGGACTTATGCACGACAAAACGAAGGTTAAATGTTAAGAAGAAGGCCTTTATGGCGGAGCAAGTGAGCTCCATCATGCAAGGCACGAGAGCCCCTAAGTTCAAGGACCCCGGTTGCCCCACAATTTCGTGTGTCATAGGAAATTGTAGGATAAAAAATGCTTTGCTAGATTTGGGAGCGAGTGTGAACGTACTCCCATATTCTGTATATCAACAATTGGGGTTGGGTGAGTTGAAACCCACGAGGGTTACAATCCAATTAGCGGATCGATCCGTTAAAATCCCAAGAGGGGTGGTCGAGGATGTACTTGTCCAAATTGACAAGTTTTATTTTCCGGTTGATTTCATCATCCTCGACATGCAACCCGTATCGAATCCCGCTAACGAGATTCCGGTCATCCTTGGCCGACCATTTCTTGCGACGTCCAATGCCATTATCAATTGCAAGAATGGAATCGTTAAGTTAGCTTTTGGTAACATGACTCTAGACCTTAACGTGTTCTCTTTAAATAATCAAAAAGATGATTGTGATGAAGAAAGTGAACACGTCAATATGATAGAATCTTTGGTCCAAGACGACTTTGTTGCCACTTTAGAATCGGTTTCTACGGAAGGTTTTCTAACCACTTCCGAGGAACCCGAGGAATGTATGCAAGTGTTTTCTTTGTTGGATAAACAGGTTAATTCATCCGATGATCAAGAAGAAAACACACCCATGTCCACCAAGAAGCTTGAAGGAAAAATCGAGTTAAAGCCATTACCGAGCAATTCAAAGCATGCCTTCTTAGGAACTTTTCAAGCTCGTTATCTAAATGGATTTAGAAAAGCCAAAGTGGATTCCTCCACTTTTCACCAATCTCTTCACATTGAGGACAATGTCTTCTTCAAGTTGGGGGGTATGCGTATTCTAACACGCTTTTCATTTTTTGTTTGGTTGGCTTTTCTATTTATGCTTGTAAAAATTCCATGGGATTAGAACTTTTGTTCTAATTTTTTTTTTATTTTTTTTTGTGAAGTTTGAAAATTGATGAATGATCGATATTTTGTTCAAAATGAAGACTATTGTTTCATTAGCTTTTGGCATGAATTCTTTGATCTAGATAGGAATTTGAATGATAATCTAAATTGCCTTGCTCCACTTAGTCTCATATCCCGTTATATGCTCCTATTCCACATGCTAGATTGCTTCGGTTGTTTCCAATTCAGTAATAACACTTAGATTTTTTTTCATTGAGAGAAGAGAAATTTTTGTCCAAAAGTGATGGAAGCTCTTTCGAAAAGATCCTCCAATGAGAGGACAAAAGCATAGCACTTTGATAACTTGGATGACTTTTATCCTAATATTGACTTAAAGCTTCACTTGACTAAATCTTAAGTCTCTTTGTCTAATATTATGGATGGGTATAGGTTACCATATGGGAAAGGGTGAATAGCTTCCTTCAAGCTCCAATGAATGAGCAGTAATGAGAAAATTCGATAAGTGAGACCGCTGCCCCTCATAGAGATGAAAACCGCCCTGATATAATTTGGCGAAATTTCCAAGTAAAAGATAAAGAAAGTGCTTAGAATCGATAAATCTTTGAGCTTTTGTTTTTGAAAAAGTTCTCTCTTCCTTCTCGAATGATTATGACTCTTTGTGTTTATATCGAATTGTTTGAATCGAAGTCTAGTATGTGAGCATTGGAGAATATGGGATTGTGTTCTAAAGGAGATAGGCGAATTAGATGTTCATTCGAAAGTCCGTCGTTCTGGAAAATTGATAGTAATGCCTCTTGCTTTGCAAATTGAAAATTGAATCTTCATTCTCGTCATTCATCATGATCAAACTCCTAATGTTTGTAGGTATCATTTCTGAAAACCTTCACGAGATGCAACTCGTCTTCTTTGGGAACTTAGAAGTTAACAACTTTTTGTATAGCGTAGTGCTTTTGTAATTATTATATTTTTGTCTTGCTAAGGGACTAGCAAGAGATAAGTTGAGGGGAGTTGATAAACGCATAATATTGTCATGTCTAAGCTCCTTCCCGGAGTCGCTTGACGCGTTTGTTGCTTTAATTCTGCCTAATTATCCACTTATCTCGAGATTAGTGCCTTAGCGAGTTTTGTATCTAACATGGCCCAAGTTGGTGTGTACATTGTATTATTCCATGTGTTTGTAGGATTGGAATACAATGGCATTGGATAGATTGATCAAGAGTAAGCTTGGAAGCTTGCAAAGTGCTGAGTGAAGAAATTCCAGAACCATGATTGATCATGGGTATAACCATGATCGATCATGGGCATAACCATGATCGATCATAGGCATGTCCATGATCGATCATGGGCATAACCTTGATTGATCATGGTTGCAAAATTTTCTGGCAGAGCACTTCCATGATCGATCATGGGCAAAGCCATGATCGATCATGGCCCTGGCAACTTGGTCATTTCACACCCAAAATGGGCTATTTTAGTGGTTCAAGCTATTTTAGATATTTAGTTAGATATTTTGCAACCTTTTAATATATATTATTTCTCTTAGCTTCTAGAGGGATATATCTAAGTTTTGTACAAGTTTTAGAGAGAAGGGAGAGCTAACACCTTGTAATTTCTTCTTCTTCTTCTTGTAAGTTTACTTTGATTTTAAGAAATGAATGCTTCTTCTATAATTCTTGCTTCGAGTATTATGGAGTAGTCTCTTACTAAGGTTACGGAGGTGAATCGCGATATAATATTTGGTGATTTATGGCTCAATCCATGTTTAAAGTTTGAGAAATAATTGTAGATCCTTTTCTTCTTCATTTCCTCCATTGTTACAAGCTTTCTAGGTATACTCATATTAAATTAAGACTTTATATGCCTTGTATATTTAGTGCTTGGTTGTTAATGAACATACAACATAGTTATATGGTTCTAGAAAGCTTGTAGTCTTTTTCCCCCATCCATGGAACTTTTTCCTCTTCGTAGATATTATGAATGGTTCTCAAAATTTCATAGATGGATTATAAATTTGTTAATCTCATTTTTTTATTCAATTATCGATACATTGAGTGCTTCTTACACTTTATGTGATACTTAGACTCTTTGTTTTCTACCATAAGTTATAAATAATGAGATGACAAATTTATCCCATAAATTTCATTCCGTTTCATTGTTTGGATTCGCTTTCTAATTTTCATTCTTTAAACCATGAGATTACATACACTTGCTTTATGTTAAATCTTTTAATGATGAGTTTGTCATATCTATCTCGGATTAGCTTCATCAGGAATGGGTTGCCTTGCTTCACACCCGTAGCTAAGAGGTAGGAATGATAATCCCGTCTTTGGTAGAATGTCGTTTGTCTCTTTCTCGATATAGCTTCAACTCGGGAATGAGTCGCCTAGCGTCGCACCCTTTGCTATTGAGAGATACACCAACATTCCCCATATATCGAGAAATCTTGTGTTGTAATCTTTGTATGAGCTAGTGATCACCGTCTCTTAAATCGTAACTAACCTCCACCTACCTTAGTGCTTTCTTATTAATTTTCACAACTGTTTTACATTTCCGTTATTCTACAACCATTTCAATTTACAAGAATCAGAAAACACTTTAAACCGTAATCCATTCCATCCCTTTTCACTTATCCCTGTGGTTCGACACTCGGACTTCCGAGACTATACTATAACTTGACGTGCCTGCACTTGGGCTCTATCAAAGCGCGTTATTTTAAGTTGCGTCAAAACTTTTTACATTTGGGGGGAAAATAGTTCTTCTAGGGGGTGATTTCAGATAGATACTTCCTGTAGTACGCGCTTCAATAAATAAATCTCCAATATGGAACTTTTGTGAGGTCTTTACTCTCACTCAAAACATGAGAGTTAAAGACTCTTTAACATTCCAGGAATGGATCCTTGCTATCGGAGATGGAAAATTACCAACAATCTCTCTATACGAAGAAGAACCCTCATGGATTAAAATACCAGACGAATTTCTTATTCCACAGGGAGAAGACCCTATTGCGGATATTGTGTCAAGCACATATAAAGATTTGATAAACAGATACAAAGATCCAGATTATATCAGAAGCAGAGCAATCTTAACACCAACAAACCATATGGTTGATGAAATTAATTCTTATATCATGAACCAAATTCCAGGACACCAAACAGTGCATCTTAGTTCTGATTCTGTCTGCAAATCTTCAACAAATGTGCATGATCAAGACTTATTATTCCCAATTGAGTTCTTAAATAGCCTGAAGTTCCTTGGCCTTTCGAATCATGAGCTACAATTGAAGGTTGGAGTTCCAATCATCATACTTAGAAATATAAATCAAAGTTTAGGACTTTGCAATGGGACTCGCTTGATCATCACAGAATTAGCCCAGTAGGTAATTGAAGGGAAAATTATAACGGGTACACATATTGGAACAAAGGTTTTCATTCCAAGAATCATTATGACCGCAACTGACCCAAAATGGCCATTTGTTTTTAGGCGAAGACAATTTCCTGCTCGTCCATCCTTTTCCATGACTATAAATAAAAGTCAAGGCCAAACATTAGAAAAAGTATGCATATACTTGCCAAAACCGGTATTCAATCATGGCCAACTTTATGTTGCAGTCTCACGTGTATCTTCACATGACGGCCTTAAAATCTATATTGATAATGAAGATCGTCAACTCTACAACTACACAAAAAATATTGTATAAAAAGAGGTTTTAGCACCTTAGAATGAGGTATAAAATTATGTATATAATTTAATTTGCTTACCTAAAATAAAACTAAGCAGGAAAATAATCACTTCAATTAAAATAAAACATAATAATTTTGTTATTTCATTTGATTACAGGTGACGCTCACAATGGCCCCAAGGTATAACTTATTCAATGAACTCACAGATGAACGTGATGACTAGACTATCAAAGCAAGATTTACACGAAAATGGGAAGCACGCAACTTGAAAACAAACAACGAGCTCATATCCTTGGACATAATTTTACTAGATGAAAATGTAAGTATACAAAATACATGCCACTATTTTAGTGAAACATTAATTATATATATACAATCTTTGTATAACAACAATTCAATTACTAACAAGGGGACCATATCCATGCCTCAATTCGGAATTACCTTATTCCGACGTTCTCCGAACTGCTAGAAGAAGGGAAGGTTTATATTATAACGAACTTTAAGGTCAAAGAGGCTAAGACGTCTTTTACAGTAGTTAATCATCATTATATGATAAACTTCATGCAAACAACATCTTTGAAGCAACAAGAAGGAGAACAGACAAAAATACCAAAATATCGATTTGATTTTATACAAATTGAAGACTTGGATACATGTTCGTATAACGACACACAACTTACCTGTGAGATGTAACTATAATAAACTTATATCATTTTTATAGAAAATTTTATTCTAAATTATTACTGAACACTGAACTCCATTTTTTATACAGATGTTATTGGGATAGTAACTGCAATCGGAGAAACTGAAGACTAGCAAGTTAGACAGCAAACTGTGAAAAAAAGAGTAGTACAAATTAAAGGAATCATGTAAGTACTTCCCTGTTACTACAACATACTTTTAATAACATTGATATATATATATATATATATTCATAGTACGATAAATAAATAAAAAAATATAAATCACTAATAAAGCATTATTTCTTTTGCACCAGAGGGAGAAAGATACATATAACGCTTTGGGCTGAAAGGGCATTACAGATAGATGAAGGATCATGGTCATATAACTCAAACCCATTAATCCTTATTGTAACATCAACAACCGTGAAGAAATGCAAAGGTAAGATCAAAATAAGTAGCCCAAGAAATGCTATTCCAAAAACAAATTCATGATTAATATAAGAGAAAAAAATCTATACAATGAAAACTATACTCATTACAGGAGAAACGTGGCTGTCAACAATGCCAGCAAGCAAGCTATACAAAAACCTTGACATTCCAGAATCATTAGACTTCATTGAAAGGTAGAATACAATCATATTTCATAAATCCCAAAAATATGCTTAATAAACAAATATAACATGTTCAATCTCAGGTCTCAATTAAGTCAGCCTTTAGAAGAAAATATGTCCACCATCCAAAACACTAAACCGTTCGAAGAGAAAACAATTGCAGAAATCCTAGCAATGCACTCTGATTTAGACTCCGAGGTAATTGTATTGATTACATTCGATTCACAGAGTTATATATCTTTATTATACATTATGTTATTGCTACATTATTTCAATGTACATGAGATTATGGTCATATGCCGTGCTACAATAACATCAATTGATAAAAACAAAGGATGGTACTACATGTCTTGCAAAAAATGCTTTAGAAAGTTGAAAAAGGTAGAAACAACTTTGAAATGTGAGAAATGTAACGTCGATGAGCTCTTTCCAAAACCCAGGTTTGAATAAAAACACTATCTTAAATATTAGCTAAATATCATCAAATTAGTATAAAAATTTAACACTGCTTTGCCCTTCATTAGATGCAAATTGCATGTGCATGTCGAAGATCAACCAGCACAAACTACGTTCGTCATATTTGATAGGGATGCAGAGAAAATACTACAAATCCCAGTTTTAGATATCTACAATGCACGCGACCCAGATAATGTTCAAATTCTTACTTACAATCTTACAAAATTAATTTTAATTGACAATTTTATATTACAAATACTTATTTTTTTCACAAACAGTGTAGGATGACTTCAAATGGTTCTCTATTTCCTATTTCGTGCAGGACGACTTTCCAGATATATTAAAGAAAATAGAGGGCACAACACACATATTCCAGCTCAAACTTAACAAATTCAATTTAAGATTCCGCTATGCAAACTATACTGTGTCAAAGATTGCCAACTCAGAAACCAATACTTCAAGCTCAATCATTGTAAGTTCTTACAAGTTGTTAATTTTAAAAGTTTAGACAAAAATAACAATATTCATCATTTTTATGCTAACTATAGGACCGCGACATAAGGAACTTTGAGGATCATTCATCTGGCACCATGACTGAAATAAAAAAACACAAACATGATGGCAAAAATTCACCTAAAGGGGACCCTCAAGCTAAAAAAATACGCTTAAACGAGTAAGTCAAGTTTCACTTAAAACAATTAATCAAAACTTTAGTTAATACTGCACCAATAATTTTATTCCCTTACAATTTTATGTGTTTTTTCTTTGACTACTTTTTCACATGTTCATCCACCATGCTTTTACATTAAAAGGTTGTACTTATAAACTTAATTCAAATGGCAGGGAGATCATTGATTGAAGTAGATCAAGAAGCTACATAATACTTGGACTCTATGGACAATTGACTAGAAGAAGAATTTGAAAGTTTCATTTTTTAATGCATATAAACTTTATTTTATTTTTAATATCCCTTCACATGCTTCTATCATATATCCTGTTCACATTCTTCAGATTTTTTTTTTGTAAAGGCATACTTCTATATGTAGTGCTTTCAATCTACTTGGGCCATATGAATTGTCTTTTTCTCTTACTTTTTTACTAAATTCATTCTTCATAAGCCAACTAGTAACTCTTCTATGTTTTTCCCCTTTTAAATTAACAGTTTAATCAACATTGTAGTCTACAAACTTTTCAAAATCCAAAGATCTAGAATGTGTATGATATAAATTTTTTTTTTCAATACACTATACAAAAATCGGTTATAAACGTCAAAGGGTTTCTTACATAAATTATCCACACCTTAGGTAAATAAAGTTTGTTAGGCACCCATGCAATGCACGGGTTGCTAACTAGTTATAATAGTACGAATGAGAGGGTTGATTTGCACTAAAAATATTTTATACTTTTATCAATTCATTAAAAAGATTTATTATAATATTTTTAATAGTTATATATAATTTTTGTGTAAAATTTTATATATAAAGGAGTTTTATACATATCAATTTTGTTTAATAGTTCTCCTGTGTAATTTAAATGGACCAATGAAAATTATACAAATATAATGTTTCATTATGTAATGCTTAATAGTTTTAGAGTAGATTTCAAATATATAAATTATATTAAAAAACTATATTTAGATTTTTAGTTATATCATTTTAAAGTTTTTATAAGAAATTATGGAGAGAAAGATGATGTGGATATGTAAATTGGGTTTTTATTTTACACAACTATTTTACACGAATTCTAGGTGTTAAAGTTTCTTAAAAGATTGTTATAAATCAACTTTTTTTTTACAAAACTTGTAAATTTTACATAAACTAAAATTATACAAGGCGGTTGGAGATACTCTTATACTTTAAATAAAAAGTATTACATTTAAGTATACTTTAAATCTTAATCTATTTAGTCTTTTTAGTTGAAATTAAAAGTAATCTGGTGGTCTTTAAATTTAAAGTAAATTTAATTTTAAAATTAAAAACGGTTGGAGATACTCTTATATTTTAAATAAAAAGTATTACATTTTACTTTAAATCTTCCTCCATTTAGTCTTTTCAGTTGAAATTAAAAGTAATCTGGTGGTCTTTAAATTTAAAGTAAATTTAATTTATGTTCTATCTTTATTAGGATTCTAATATAAAAGTACTACAAATTAACATTTAAATACCAATCACATATCTTTTATCAATTGGTTAAAAAGAATGATTATATACTAATTATTAAATAAAAAATACCAGAGTTAATTAGACATTAGTTCCTACTTTATTGAATTTTTTTGTTGGAATTATAAGTAATCTAGTAGTCTTTAAATTTAAAGTACCTTTAATTTATATTTTATTTATATTTAGTCTCCAATTTAGAGGGCTATAAATTAACATTTAAATACCAATCACAGATTTTATTTATATTACGATTCTTGCAAAAAAATCTTTGTTTTAACTTTGTAAACCTATGGCACATAATCCTTTCTTCTTCCTTTTTTTTTTTTAAAAGGTAAACATATCATATTATAAAATATGATAAATTAACATCTAATTATCAATCACATATTCTATTTGTATTAACATTTTCATAATATATACAAGACATATAGTTGAGCAAGCTTTAGTATTAGAAATATAAAATGCTAATTTTTTTTAATATTTTAGTTAATATACAATAAAATCTACTAAAATCGTATCAATGTTATGAGGTATTCAAACAAAAAAATAATATACATATTTTTCAAATTCTATAAGTCATTTTCTTGTTGAATTTGCTTTTGTATCTGAGATAAATAAACTAAACTCTAAAGCAAACATCACAATAACTAGCTAGAGTAATTCTATTTGTCAATTCAATTTTGTATCTTTAACTAGAGAATTGTGTTACATAGAGCACTTCCATAATTGAATCATAATGCCGGGAGTTCTTTTATGATTCGCACTCTCCCAACGGTGAATTTGAGAGACCACGTCTTGTGGCGTGTTACTGTTAAAAAAAAAACATACTTATTTCCGGGGTTTGTCAGCGTTCTGAACTCAACCGAGGCCTCCGTTTTAGCCAATTCCATCTCTAAGTACATGTATCAGGTTCCGTATCTTACCTTTTCATTTTTCGTTCCGTTAATTATTCATTTTTCGCCATGTCTTCCAACTCTGAAATTCCTATTACAATTAAACTTAATGGGAACAATTATAGTCACTGATCAATGCTATTCCAAAATTTTCTGAAAGGTAAAGGTCTTTGGAATTATGTTACTGGCAAAGAAAAATGTCCTGCAGATACTGATCGCAAGTTTGTAGAATGAGATATTAATAATAACAAGATATTGACCTGGATTGTCAACACCATCATACCATCCATTAGCATATAGCTCGAGAAATGTGACACCGCACAAAAAGCTTTGGATTTTTTGGCAAATCGATATGTTCAAACTAATTTTGCTAAAAAGTACAAGCTTGAATAGGATATATAGGCTCTACAGAAACAAACATGACAATTTGTCTCCGATTTTCATTCTAGCATGTCTCTTTTCTGGGATCAGTTGGAACTTATGGACCCACAGTGGACTACTGATATGCAATTGTGGGAAACCTTTCGTGAGGAAACTCGGCTCATCCAATTTCTTATGGCTCTCAAGGAAGAATTTGAACCACTACGAGCCGCCATGCTCCACCGTAAACCTCTGCCTACCATTGAAGTGGCTATGACAGAATTAATTACTGAAGAAACTCGCAGAGGTATCTCATCGACACTGTCTTCGGTATTCTTTGCGACCCCTTACCCACAGCAGCAATCTTACGGACTCCCTACAAATCACCCTTCACCACGCCCTCCCCATACCTCAATACGTTCCCAATAGACTTCCCCTTCTCCTACCTCTCGTTACATGCGAGGCCTACAAAAATCCTCCCAATCTATTGCTACCTTTACATCATCTGATCCATTAAGTATCAGCTATCTGCCTCCACCTGGTTTTTGCCCGACCACCACTCGGACCCCACCAACCCTCCCCAACTCAGTCATATTGTTACATTTTCCTTCTCTACTCCTACTGGTACATCCACTTCTCCATGGTTCCTTGATTTTGGAGCATCAAACTACATGACATTTGATTCTACCTACTTTGCGACTTCTAGTCTGATGCACTTATCTCCTCAGATTCATACAGCTAATGTGTTTACTATCTATGCTAGCCACATTGGTTGCATTAATACCAATAATGGTTTATCTGTTCTTGATGTTCTTCTTGTCCTTCAACTATCTATGCAACTTTTATCTGTTGGGCAATTATGTGACCTTGGGCTAATCATTTCATTTGATTCTTCTGGTTTTGTTGAGCAGGACTATTCAACAGGGACATCAATTGGGACAGGCCATATAGTTGGACGCCTATATGTGACAGATAGTTTACAGATTCCTTCTCTCAGTGGTTCATCCTCCGCGACATTTACCCCCAATCCCTCCTCATTTATTTCTTAGCATTCTAGATTAGGTCATGTTTCTTTTTATTGTCTTCAATTTATAGTTAATAAATGGTTGTTAGGACCAGCTACATTCGATAAAGATCCCTCTTATGTTGCTTGTAAACTGGCTAAACAACCAGATTTTCCTTTTAATAATAGTACTACTGTTTCAGACTCTCCATTTGATCTTTGAATTCTGATGTCTGGGGTAAAGCCCTTGTTATCTCTGTGGGTGGGGCCTTATATTATGTTATGTTCATTGATGATTACTCCCGTTATACCTGGACTTGTTTACTTCGTTCCAGGTCGGATTTTTTGAAAGTTTACATTGAATTTGCCACTATGATTAAAACTCAATTTTTCAAAACTATTAAAGTTTTTCGATCCGACTCCGGAGGTGAATATTTGTTTAAATCTTTTCTTGATTTTCTTAAATCTGAAGGGACTCTTCATCAACTCTCTTGCCCCGACACCCCTCAACAAAATGGGGTTGCAGAACGCAAACACCGTTATCTTGTTGAAACAGCCCGTACTTTACTTGTCTCTTCCTCTGCCCCATTCGTTTTTTGAGGTGAAGCCATCCATACATATGTCTTCCTCATTAATAGCATTCATTCCGTGCTTACCAGTAGTTTCTTTCCTTTTGAACGTCTATTTGGTACCAGACCTGATTATTCCTATCTTCGTGTTTTTGGGGCCACCTGTTTTGTGCTTCTTCCAAAACAAGAACGCACAAAACTCACACCAAAAACGGCTATATGCGTCTTCTTAGGATATGGCGTTCAACAAAAGGGCTATCGTTGTCATGATCCTATCACAAAAAGACTCCATATTTCTAGACATGTCACCTTTTGGAAAAATACCCCATACTACGCCCTGTCTAAGGATTCCGTGTCCTCCACTGAGCCCTCCCTGCCGGTTGATCCATTTCCTGACTCATCTACCACGGAATCCTCTCATCCTCAACCCACTCCTCTCCCCGTTCCTGATCCTGCACCATTACATGCTCCTGCCACTTATTTTGTATCTGGATGTCCACCTGCTGATGACTCTATGTCCTGTCCTGACTCTATCTATCACATCGACGGTTCTGTGCCGTGACCAACTCGTGATAGTCGCCCACCAGCCAAGCTATCAGATTACCATTGTTTTCTCTCTACCATGTTGTCTCTCCATGAACCCACCTCTTACCGCACTGCTTCTTTAGATACTATTTGGCAATAGGCTATGACTGATGAACTTATTGCTCTCCAACAAACCAATACATGGGATCTCACCACCTTGCCTGCAGGTCACTCTGTTGTTGGGTGTAAATGGATTTACAAAATTAAAATTAAGGCTGACGGTTCTGTTGACCGATACAAAGCTCGACTTATTGCAAAAGGCTTTTCTCAAGAATATGGCATTGATTATGAGAAAACTTTTGCACCTGTTGCTCGTATGACTACCATTCGCACTCTAATTTCAGTTGCCTCTATCCGACAATAGACCATTCATCAAATGGATGTCGAGAATGCCTTTCTTCATGGTGATCTCTCTGAAGTGATTTATATGCAACCTCCTCCCGACCTTCCTCATTCCCCCCGACAAGTCTGCAAACTACGGCGTGCTTTCTATGGTCTCAAACAAGCACCCTGAGCCTAATTTGAAAAATTCTCCACCAATGTCCTTGACCATGGATTTTCTCAGAGTACACATGATTCGACTATGGTCACATCTTCCTCATCACGGGGCATTGTTATTCTTCTGATATATGTTGATGATATGATTATTAATAGGGATGATTTGGATGGCATATGTCGACTCAAAACCTATATCTCTTCATGTTTCAAAATGAAAGATCTAAGTATTCTTAGCTACTTCTTGGGCATTAAGGTTGATCATTCATCTACAGGGTACTTCCTTTCTCAGGTGAAATATGCTTCTAATATTGTTGATCGTACTAGACTGACAGATAACAAGGTTGCAGATACTCCTCTTGAAATGAATATCAAGTTTTTTTCCTTCGGATGGTACTCCTCTAGCTAATCCTACATTATACCGGTAACTTGTGGGTATTCTCAATTATCTCACCATCACCAGGCCGGATATTAGTTATGATGTCCACATTGTAAGTCATTTCATGTCTGCACCTCACTATGTTCACTTTGCTACTGTTCTTCGTATTATCCGCTACATAAAAAGGACTATATACCAAGGCCTACATTTCTCGTCGGTCTCTAGTCTTACGCTACAAGAGTACTCTGATTCTAACTGGCATGGTGATATTACTAATCGGTGATCCACCACTGGCTTCTACATTTTTCTCAATGACTCTCTCATTTTATGGAAAAGTAGGAAACAAACTGTTGTTGCTCGTTCTAGTGCTGAGGCTGAATATCGTGCTCTCGCTCATACTACCGCCGAAATTCTTTGGCTTCACTGGCTCCTCCAAGATATGGGCATCTCTCTTCCGGATCCCACTCCCCTCTTTTGTGACAATCAAAGTGCTATTCAAATAGCCCACAATGATGTTTTTTCATGAACGCACTAAGCATATTGAAGTGGACTCTCACTTTACTCGTCATCATCTCTCTCAAGGACATATTCAAATACCACACATCTCTTTCTCTCTTTAATCGGCTAATCTCTTCACCGAATCACATGTGATTGCTCGCTTTGAATTTCTGGTGTCCAAGCTCTGCATGCTTTCCAAGCCGTCCTGCTTGGGGGGGGGGGGGGGGGTTGTTAAAATATTATTTCCTTTCTTATTTTCCTATAATTTAGCTTTCATCTTCTCTTTATTTCTTTATGTATATTTTCCTTAGTTTAGGCTTTCATTTTCTCTATCCTTCTATACTTATATATATAGGGGCTTTCTTCTTGTAAAGCAATACACTGAAATATACACAATACATATTTTTCTCTCTTTCTCTAGATTTATCACTCACTATCGACTACACCAACGTACTCTTTAATAGTAAGCTAACCATATGCTTGAATATATTCGAATTTATAACAAATTTCATATTCTGTTTGTTGCAAAGAACCAGCTTCCATACTACTCTCTCTTGCCAGATACGCAATCGACGGTTGCATCGGTGATGTCTATTACGACATATTGTTGGTGCACTTTCTTTGCATTAACGTGTATGAGAAATTTATTTTTTTGCCAAAATCATCAAAGTCACTCCATAATTATGTTCAAGATACTAAAAATTGGGTAACTAATTTAGAAAGAGATTGAAAAAAAAAGAATGTGTTACAGGGGAAGTTGAAATTGGTGGAGAAAGGGGGGTGGTTTAAAAGGAAGGGAGATAGCCGTTGGGGGTGGGGCTGGGGTATTAGCAATTAGGGGATGGGCAGGTGACATTCACGCATTCCTCTAACAGCTGGCTAATGTCACCCATCCCTCCCGAATTTTACCATATGCCCATAGTGATATTCATCTGGCTAAAATAGCAATTTAGCCTAAATTTTACAATAAACACAGTGGATGGCCTTAGAAACCATTTTGTAGTGAATAAGATTAGTTGCCTTTTCCCACTAGCTGTAATTTATTTCATCCGGCTAAAATAAAAATACTAGGACCGCTATTTTATGAAAAAAGTAGATTAGCACTTAAAAGTCCCGTCCAGATTGTTTTCATACGGGTAACTTCTCAGCTCCTTGATAACTAAAGACTAGGAACAAGCACAATGCCCTTAAAGTTTTATTTTGTGTCAATTTGGCCCTTTTGTATTCTATAGGATCCATCCATTGCCATAGGAAAACCAATGAAATAAGACTAAAACCGATGAAAAATGAGCATTAAGCCCGCACTATAAATTTTATAAATATTTTGTATAGTTGAAAACATTTATATAACTAACTATAACCCAAAGAAGCCCTGACTATAAAACTATAAATTTTAATCCCAAGATTTCCTTTTTTTGTGTGTGAGTTCATCTAGGTTCGATTATGTTAATTTTGTTGAAAATGTGTAGCCTCAGTTCAATAGGTTAATTTTATGATTTTAGGTTAATGGGTTGAAACGAATTGAATCGTGTCATTCGTTGACTAAATATATCGTACATAAATTTTATTTTTATATTTGTCTATAAAAAGAAATAGTATGGGTAAAGCATCTTTTCACTCAATACGAATTTAAACTGACATGAGGACCTAATTAGGCAAGGGCCACGTGAAATCACCAAATGAGATAATAAAGACCAAAGACAATCATAGGTGAACATGGTTTAAGGTATATATATTTTCAAATTTACATGGATATTTGCGTTGATATATACTTATAAGCATCATCTTTTCAAATTTTAAAATAATTGCATTGGTGCTTTAAAGGAACACATGTTTGATACATCTTATGACATCAATTAATGCATGTAATGTAAATTGAAATAAAAATTTGTGTAGACCTATGATTCCAAATTTTTGGCGAAGTGTAAAAAAAATTCAACTAAGAATGTAGATATACAAAAGGCTGAACAAAGGTTGAGAAAAAGGTAAAAGAAAGACTCAAACTTCATCTGCAACAACATGGCACGAATTTTACTAGTTAAATCTGACAATGAATAATGTAGATACACAAAATTCTAAAGAAAGATTGAGATAATTTGAAGTCAAGTAAAATGGACAACATGGTTAGGAACCAAAAACAGGGAAAAATGGTCACCTTTACATATCAATGTGGTGAACAAATTGTATTACTTTGAAACTTATGATATTCTTCAATCAAAATGAACATTATCATAATATTAGCAATTTCCAGAATAAATTGAACTGGGACAAATTGAAAATCCCTAATTTGGACAGCATAGGCAAGAGAGGAGAATAATACAGAGCAATAGACATTCCAATAGATCATAGAGACCTTCAAAATCGTACCATTGCGGGTCTTCGATGGTATTTGATCATTCTCATAGTTGTGCCGACAGGATCAGTTCTCACTTTAGTCCCCTCTTTATATATAAATCAGAGAAGCCATAGTCGGAGTGATGAAGGAGAAAGATAAAACATACTCCCTCCGTCCCAATTTAATTGTCCACTATTCCATTTATAGATATCCCAAAATAGTTGTCCACTTTCCACATTTAGTATGTCATTAATTATAACAATTTTTTTATTTCCAATAATACTCTTTAAGCTCCCCACACTTTTTTTATTTTGGGTCCCGCCACTTTTTTTATAAGAAGAAAACTAAAGAACATTTTTTGAAATAAGTATTTTCTTTTAGAGTAATCGTTATGTCTCCTTAATTTTTAGTTTTTCAAAGTGTGACAATTAAATTGGGACGGAGGGAGTATATAGCAAAGAGAAAAACTCACAGTTGCATAACAGCAACAGTACTAGTGTCGCAGTGGTGGTCACCCTGTTGGTCACTAATTTGATTGGGAAAGAGAAGCCAAGTAGAAGAGAGAAGATGGTTTATTGAGAATAGAGAGATAAAATAACATATTGAATGGCCAGAAATATCCCAAAATTCAGACGGTCAAATCATTTAACGTTTGGGCGGGTATTTTGTTGGTTTCAAATACCACTATATTTTATTATTATAGATTTAAATCTTTTTTCTATTATATGTTTGATATCTGTTAATGTGCAGTGGAGAAATTAAAACCTTTATAAATGATTGAATTTAAAACCTTTATATTCAAAAAGGGATATTGAACGGCCTGGGATATCCCAAAATTCGGTGGTCAAATCACTTAATCTTTTTTCTATTATCTGTTTGGTAGCAATAAATGTGCATTAGAGAAATTAAAACCTTTATTATAGATTACGAGTTTATAATTTTGAATAATCTTCCTGATATCAATTAATTCAAATCCTTTTTCCTCTTATCTGTTTGATGGCTATGAATATGCAGTAGATAAATTAATAGTTTTTTTTTAAAACAAAAGAGAGAAGCATATTATATTAGATTAATAATGGCACTACATACATCCCCTAGAATTCTAGTTTCTTGATTGCCATTGGCATCATATATACATAAGTTGTTCATTTACAAAATTAGGGGGGCATTCAAAATATTGATACAAAAATTTCCTTTCCAAAATTTGCTAAACGGTCTGCATCTTTGTTAGCTTCTTTGTAGGTAAATTCCAGCCATCATTGACCTGAATCAAGAGTTATGCTCTTGATGTTGTTAGAATATTACTAGAATATTAGAATATTATAGACTTGTGTATCTATCCTTATTTAGCTCCTAGTACTTATTATGTTCATACCAAGGATGATTTACTTCCTTATTTGTAACTTTGTACGACCCTATACAAAGGGTTCTTTTTCTTGTATTATTCATTCAATACAACTTATATTCTCTCATCTTTCTTTATACGACAATATGGTATCAGAGGGAAACAATTAGCTCCACAACCCCGCTAATCAGTCACCACGACCTAGCCAAACAGCCACCACGGCCCGCCACCATTATCAAACGAAACTCGCAATCGTTCATCCAACCCTAATCTTAAAACCCATCAATACACATACCAACTCGATCTTCTAATCAAGATGATCCCAATCCCGTTTGAATACCCGAAAAATAACAACTCACCCGCCCTCACGCGTCGCAAGTGGATCTGGCTACCATTCTCGTTCATACCACGCACAACCAAATACATCAGATCAGACACAGAATCTTATTCAAATAAAACCACGAGAGAAGAATAACCAAGGCAACAACTAAATCGTGTGGCAACATCATCAGTTACTCATAACTTTGTCGAGGGATTAAATCCTAATAGCTACCTTTTTAATTTTTAAACCAACAACACCACAAACCCTTCATCAGCCAAATAACCAAAATAGACAGCCACGTCACTTGCTAACTGCCATATCACCTGCCACGTCATTAGCCATGTCACCCCGTTGGCCGCCACGTCACCACAGTTGACTGCCACGTCATCCAGAGCAGACCCTAACCTTAGCCATTAACTGGTTCAACCCAGACCGGTTCAGAATAGCTTTGAGCAACCGGTTCACACCCTTTTAGACCAATTTTCAAAAGGACCAGATCGGTTCCCGAGGTTTTTGCACCTTATGAATACATTTATGGCCTCTATTTTTCTAGAATCAAACCCGATCTTTTAATTTTACCACCTTCCAATGGCCTTTAACCTTACAAATGTCGCTGCATCATCAGCCAAGGACTCTCCAATCATCATTCAGACTGAGGTATCATCATTCAACATTGGTATCCTCCTCGACGAAACCAACTATGATATATGGTCCCAATTAATGGAGATGCGTATTGCGAAAAAACAAAAGTTCTCGTTTATTCGTGGTTCTACTCCAATTCTTGAAGAGGGAACTCTAGAATATGACAAATGGCAGCCAGATAATCAGAGAGTGAAACGCTGGCTATTAATGTCAATGAAACCAAAAATCATGAAACGTTATATCCGTGTTCCTACGGCATGAGAAATTTGGAAATCCTTAGCTACCGTTTTTTATGACAGGACCGATGAGTTGCAATTTTTTTCTCTCTGCCAACAGGCTTTCACTGCCAAACAACGAGGAAGACCACTGACTGAGTTCTACGGCGATCTGACTTAGATATTTAGCGAATTGAATCACCGTGATCAGGTGGTTATGGAGAGTCCAAAAGGCGTGGAGTCCTACAGAATATCCATTCAATGTTTAAGGGTCCATATTTTTCTTGCCGGGTTGGAGAACAAGCTCTAACAAATTTGGGGTGAAATTTTACGAAAGGATTCGGTCCCTGACTCAAAGGACGCTTATGCTTTGGTTCGTTGAGAAGCTCTACGATGACAAACATTGATCATAGAGACCGATATTACAATCATGGTAGCTCGAAATCACTCAAACTCCACTTTGAATTGGCATAATTCAGATAAATGGATCGGATCCTCGAACAGAACTAATGACTCCCAGTCCAAAGCTCGTGGATCAAATTCAAAGTATCCCCCATGTTCCGTCTGTGGGCTCACTAAACATTCGAAGAAGGGTTGATATGAAATTATTGGCTACCCAGATTGGTGGAAGGATTCTCGTAATTGTCGAACAAATCAATCGAAGGACGGGGATGACAAACACGCATCAAGGCTTCTTACAACCCCAGGTACATCTCGTAAGGCTTTACATTCTGTCTCTGTTTCGAATAATACATGGGTAATTAATTCTAGTGCTACTGATCATATGACATTTAATTCTCAACAAATTACTCCTCTTATATCATCATCTCAGACCTTCGTTTCCACAGCTAATGGTTCTCCAATTCTTGTTGTGGGAAAAGGATCAGTACCTCTATCTGACGCCCTGAATTTAAGCTCTGTCTTACTAGTCCCTTCACTAGCTTATAACCTCTTGTTTGTTGCACAAATAACTAATGCTCTACATTGTGTTATTATTTTTCGGCCTTCTCATTGTGTTTTTAAGGATATTTAAACAAATCAGACGATTGGTTATGGCGTTAGGCGCGAAAAATTGTACTACTTCAACCTGGAATTGAACAACACAAATCACTTACATAAAGCTATGAACACTAGTACTTAAGAAAAGAAGGTTGGAGATGAAATTTGGTTATGGCATCATCGGTTAGCCATGCATCGTTTAACTATTTAAAGAAAATATTTCCTAAATTATTCAATAAGGTTGACATTTCTGTTTTTCATTGTGAGACTTGTAAACTGGCTAAGAGCCATTGTGCTTCTTTTAAACCTTCAATGAATAAAAGTTCAGTTCCTTTTATGCTTATTCATTCCAATGTTTGGGGTCCATCTCCTATTTCGTCATTAAGTGGTATACGATGGTTTGTTTCTTTTATTGAGGATTGTACTCGAATGACATGGGTATGTCCAATGAAGTCTAAGGGTGAAGTTAGTATTTTGTTTTAGAGATTTCATAAACGGATCAGTACACAATATAAGGCCTCTATTCAAGTTCTCCGCAGTGATAACGGTGGTGAGTATATGGGTACAAAATTACAGACATATCTCAAGCTTCATGGTATTGTTCACCAAACCACATGCTCCTATACCCTTCAGCAAAACGGAGTTATAGAAAGGAAGAATCGACATTTGTTATAAGTGGTCCGAGCATCACTAATCGGGGCCAACACTCCAGTATCTTATTAGGGTGAAGCACTATCCTCTACAGGTTACTTGATCAACCGCATTCCTTCTGCAACACTTGATTTTTAGACACCTTATGACATTTTAACTACATCTGTTTCGGCACCTATAATGTCGAATCTCCCCCCACGGGTGTTTGGGTGTGTTGCATTCGTCCATTTACCAAAGGAACAGCAAACCAACCTTGAATCTCGTGCTCTCAAATGTGTATTTGTAGGGTATGCATCTTCACAGAAAGGGTATCGGTGCTATCATCCCCCAGCTTAGAAAATGTATGTCACCATGGATGTGACATTCCATGAAGACACTATGTACTTTAATCGGCCTGAACTTCAGGGGGAGCATTATAAGAAAGTTCAATTATTTGGGAATCCTAATGAAGAAGAAATGAGTTCAATAGAGGTATTTCTAACTTCGACGTCACCACCAATAATCTTGCCACCCAAAATGGAGCCATCTCCTGACATATCACTAGCAACCTTGCCCACTAAAGTTGAGCCGACATTGCCTGACACAAATAACTAATCATCCAATTCAGATGCACCTGAAAATGAGTCATCCCAGGTATCATCTCTTTTTATTCCTAGAAAATAACTTCCTAACCGATCCTAAACCAACATATGATCCATATTTCATAAGTAAAGCCAAATACCCTATGAGTAATTACGTGACTTATGATTGGTTAACTACATCTAATAAATCTTTTATGAATCAATTATCTTTTGTATCTATTCCTAACAGTGTGCATAAAGCCTTAGTTAATCCCAAATGAAAATCATCAATGGACGAAGAGATGAAGTCCTTACTGAAAAATGATACATGGGAATTGGTTGAATTACTAGCAGGAAAGAAGCGAGTGGGTTGCAAATGGGTGAACACTGTGAAGTTTAAAGTAGATAGAACAATCGAAAGATTCAAAGCAAGATTGGTTGCAAAAGGCTGCACATAGACACAAGGAATCGATTATCTAGAAACATTCGCTCCCGTAACAAAGATTAACACCGTGCGGGTATTACTCTCATTAGCAACAAACTTGGGTTGGTCTCTACAACAATTCGATGTAAATAATGCATTTCTACATGGTGAGCTAGAAGAGGAGGCGTATATGGAGTTTCCACAAAGGTATAAGATTCCTCTGGAGCATACAAATAAAGTCTACAAGTTGAAGAAGTCCTTGTATGGTCTGAAACAATCTCCAGAGCAATTATGATCATACTTTGTTTTTGAAGAAAAATCATGAAAAGATTACAGCGCTTATCGTCTACGTAGACGACATGGTTTTCACCGGAAATGACTCTCGTGAACAAGAAGCATTAAAGGAGTACTTATCTCGGGATTTCGAGATAAAAGATGTTAGGGACTTGAAATACTTTCTGGGAATCAAGGTGTCAAGATCTCCGAAAGGCATCTTTTTATCTCAGAGAAAGTATGCCATAGACTTATTGAATAAAACTGGAATGTTTGCTTGTCAACCATTAGATACCCCCATGGAGGAGGGATTGCAGATAGAAATTGAAGCATATCAAGTGCTAGTTAATAAAGGACGCTATCAGAGATTGGTAGAAAAGTAAATGTATCTAGCACACATAAGGCCTGACATATCATATGCATTGACTACGGTTAGTCAATTCATGCACAATCCAGGTGAGAAACATATGCAGGCATGTATGAGGATTATCAGTTATTTTATAGCAGCTCCCGGAAAAGGAATATTGTTCCAGAAAAATGAGGACTTCCTAAAGATTGAGGGATGTACTGATACTAATTGGGCAGGCAATATAGGTGACAGAAGATCTACATCAGGATACTTCACGTTTGTAGGTGGAATTCTGGTCAATTAGAGGAGTAAGAAACAAAACGTTGTATCTTCATCAAGAGCAGAGGCAGAATATCGAGGAATGGCAGTCGATATCCAAGAGTTATTGTGATTAAAGCTGTTACTGACAGATCTATGTTATCCTCCGAAAGAACCTATGATACTACACTGTGATAACAAAGCAGCATGCGGTATTACACATAATCCAGTTCAACATGATAGGACAGAACGTGTTGAAGTAGACAGATTCTTCATCAAAGAGAAATTAGAAGAGAAGGTCGTTTCTGTTCCACATGTACGCTCTGAAGACCAGCTGGCTGACATTCTCACTAAAGCAATGATAAGGAAAATATTCGCCAAGTTAATTAGCAAGTTGGGCATGTTTGATATATGTGTGCCAACTTGAGGGAGAGTGTTAGAATATTACTAGAATATTAGAATATTCTAGACTTGTGTATCTATCCTTGTTTAGCTCCTAGTATTTATTATGTTCATGCCAAGGATGATTTACTTCCTTATTTGTAGCTTTGTACGACCCTATATAAATGGCTCTTTTTCTTGTATTATTCATTCAATTCAATACAACTTATATTCTCTCATCTCTCTCTATACAGCAATAGATGTCCTCCATCAGAACTTGTTGAAGCCGGCTCTCCACTTCCCTCCGGTTTAACATATCAAAAGCCGTCTTACAGTCAGTTTATATATGCATAAAATTATAATCAATCTTCTTTGCAAGATGGATGCCTTCACCGTGGGGAGAGTCAACACTCCATCCACCGGGCCAACTACCCACTCCTCTCTGAGAGTGGGACTTAGGATTGAAGTTGAGAAGAAATTTGATCATATCAAATCTATCCCAATCCACCCAATTAGTTTTTTTTCCTGAATTTAGCAAAGGCTTTGCAATGTAAATTAAAGATTATGCCATTGATCATCTATTTTCTTCTTCTAGTTTCCTGAAATTCTTATATATACAAATATATACCAAGTCTTGTAAAAATGTTTCTCTATTAAGGCCTTGAACTAGACTATATTGAGAAAAAATCGATGCAAGATATAATGAAAATGAATCAAGTAGGATAAAACCTACTTATAACATTTCAACAGTTATATTTGGACTTAGATTCATATTTGAATATTAATCTGAGAATTACATTTTTAGAGTAGTGACGTAAAATTTTGAAATCCAATCAATGGCTCAAAATATGAAGTAGGTATGGTGCAATATCCCTTATAAGATGGTAAGACTTTTGAGAGTTTTTGGATTTGACAAAAAGCTGCTTTTATAATATAAATGGGGTCCAATTCAAGAGCTTAATGGATAATTTTTTTCATGAAACTGAAATTGTTCATCTCTATAGCGAGTAGATTATCTTTACAAAATTTTATTAAAAAATTCAAAGGGTGCAATATAAATTCAATAAATATGTTATTTTCGTTAACTGAAATTTCAGATGATTATTTCACCACCTCTAAATTAAATTATTTGATAAAAAAAATTGAAAAAATAACATACTTTTGCTATATGAATCATTTCCACAAAGTTTTACAAAAAAAAAAATTCAACAATCATTTCCCTCATATTTTATCTTCTTGTCTTTTGCATAATGGTATATGTTGTCTCATTGAAAAGGGAAAGTTTAAACAATTATATCTAGATTTGCATTTAGATTTGAATATTAATCAGATCATTAGATATTTTAGATTAGTGATGGGACATTTCAAAATCCAATCAAGGGCACAAAGTCTACGAGAGCTTTGGGATTTGACTAAAGGCTTTTTTGTAATATTAGAATAATTATATTTAGATTTGAATTCAAATTTGAATATTAATCTAGCCATTAGATATTTTATTTTTTTCCAGTGAAAGGGAAAGTTAATATAATTAACCAGCACACAAAGTAGCTTGCTTAGTTTCCATCGTTTCTTTAATTTATCTCTTCTACAAGCAGTCTTCACTAAGCACACAGATCATCATCTCATTTTATTTTAATTTTTGCAGCGAAAGGGAAAGTTAATATAATTAAAAAGGAAAATGACTTAAAAGTACTATTAGACTTACCTGAAATAAAATATTGCAGTACAAATATCCACATTCACATATGAACTTGAAAGGTGTAAAATTAAGTACCCCTCGAAATGAAGATGATTTTAATATGAACTCAATGAAATTCACATAATTGGATTCCGAAATATGTAAGTAAAGATATATTCAATTAAAATATTAAAGTTTTTAGAAATAAAATGTTGCGGTGTGAATATCAACTTTCACATATGAATTTAAAAGTACCCTTCAAAATGAAGAGAATTTTGATATGAACTCAAAAGAATTCACTAAATTAGATTCCGAGTTGTGACACTACATATGTCCACCGTAAAAATATTAGACTTAGTTGAAATAAAATACTACGACGTGAGTAACTTTCACATATCAATTAAAAAGTATATAAAAGTACCTCTTGAAATGAGGAGGATTTTGATCAAACTTTAAAATATATTTACTAAATTTGTGTTCGTTGCGCTGTGCAGGATGGCATGGATATATCCTAGTTTAATTTAAAATAATGTTTTAATAAAATTCTTATATATACAAATATATGCCAAGTCCCACAAAAATGTTTATCTATTAAGATCTTGAATTAGACTATATTGAGAAGAAACGGATGCAAGATATAATTAAAAGGAGGCAAGTCGAATAAAACCTACTTATAATATTTAAACAAATATATTTGGATTAGAATATTAATCTGAGCATTAGATATTGTAGAGAAGTAATGGGACATTTCAAAATCTAATCAAGGGATCAAAGTCTATAAGGGCTTTGTATTTGACTAAAGTATTTCTTGTAATATTCAAAAAATTATTTTTACCTATATTTGAATTCAAATTTTAATATTAATGTTAACGTTAGATATTTTAATTTTTTCCGGTGAAAGGGAAAGTTAATATAATTAATAGATTGCTTAGTTTCCATCATTTCTTTAATTTATCTCTTCTTCAAGTATTCTTAACTAAGCATACAGGTCATCATCTCATTTTATTTTATGCTTTGCAGCGAAATAGAAAGTTAATATAATTAAAAAGGAAAATGACTTGAAAGTATTAGATTTAATTGAAATAAAATTTTGCGGTATAAATATTAACTTTCACATACGAACTTGAAAGGGTATAAAAGTAACCCCTCGAAATGAAGAAGATTTTGACACGAATTCAATGAATCTCACATAATTGGATTCCGAGATGTGTAACTAAAGATATGTTCATTCAAAGTATTAAACTTTTTAGAAATAAAATATTGCGGTGTGAATATCAACTTTCACAAATGACTTCAAAAGTGCCCCTCAAAATGAAGAGAATTTTGATATGCACTCAAATGAATTCACTGAATTAGATTCCGAGTTGTGACAGTATATATATGCATATATAGTAAAAATATTAGACTTAGTTAAAATAAAATATCATGATGTGAGTATCAACTTTCACATATCAATTAAAAAGTATATAAAAATACCTCTTTAAATGAGGAGGATTTTGATCGCACTTTAAAATATATTTAATAAAATTTTGTTTGTTGCGCTGTACAGAATGGCATGAACATACCCTAATTTAATTCAAAATAATGTTTTACTAAAATTCTTGCATATACAAATATATACCAAGTTTCACAAAAATGTTTATCTATTAAGGTCTTGAATTAGACTATACTATTTAAATAATTATATTTGGATTGTAATATTAATCTGAGCATCAGATATTTTAGAGAAGTAATGGGACATTTGACTAAAGGCTTTCTTGTAATATTTAAACAATAATATTTAATTAGATTTAAATTGAAATTTAAATATTAATGTGACCATTAGATTTTTTTTTTCCATTGAAATGGAAAGTTAATATAATTAATCAGCACGCAAGTAGCTTGCTAGATTTCCATCATTTTTTAAATTTATCTCTTCTTAAGTCTTCACTGCGCACACAGATTAATATAATTATAAAGGAAAACGACTTGGCCCCTTCTTTCGATCTTCAATCACCACACAATGTCGTATTTATATAAAGTACTAATGCTGCACGTACTTACCAATCTTATTATACATTCTTACCGAATGTATTAAATGGATTGTACTTTCATAAAATACATTCATAAATACAACAAAAGTACAACCTATTTAATGTATCTAGTAAAAATAGGATGTAAAATTTGTAACTAAGAATAGCATTTTCCATTTATATATATATATATATATGTATGTTTGCAGTCTTTTAATTCAATCGTTTCTTTAATCTCTCTTCTTCAGCCTTCACTCATCACACAAATCCTCGTGCCTCCGGAGACAGGAGACCGACTACTGTAGGTTTTCTCTGGATCATCATCTCAGTCTTTATTTATAAATAATATTTTTTTAATTTGTAAAAATGATCTATATTGTTTCAAATACTGTAATTTATCCCCTTCCCTCCTACTTAACAAGGATTCCTTAGCTGAATTTTGGTTCTAAAGTTAAACATACAAACATATATACCCATAATATTAATTATTATTATTATTTGTATTTGTATTTGAATTTTAGCCTGTGAGTATTGCCTTTAGGTTTGACTAAAGTTATATAGCCTTATGAAAACTACTTACCTTTCCTCATATTCTTCTATCAGTTCAGTTCTTTCTTAAAATTATTTAAATTTTCAGATGATCTACTTTTTCCACACTTGCCCTACTCTGCTGCTTTATGGCTATAGAGGGAATTGTTTGTAAATAATTTTATCGTGGTTGGGTTTGTATTTAATTTTGTTTGGATAGCAAAGTTTTAGTTTAATTTAATAGCAAGAAACTCTGTTGGGCTTTCTTTGAGCAAAAAGGTGAGAAGGACATCTACAAATCATCGCCTAGAAGCAATAAGAATATATATTACTTGCACTGTGTCTCGCTTTGCCTTTTACATCCTTTAATTCAACCTAATTAGCATAATCAATGGTCAAAGATAATACTAACTATTGTAGTTTAGTCATCATCTCATTTTATTTTATGTTTTGCAGCGAAATAGAAAGTTAATATAATTAAAAAGGAAAATGACTTGAAAGTATTAGACTTAATTGAAAGAAAATTTTGCGGTATAAATATTAACTTTCACATACGAACTTGAAAGGGTATAAAAGTAACCCCTCGAAATGAAGAAGATTTTGACACGAATTCAATGAAATTCACATAATTGGATTCTGAGATGTGTAAGATATGTTCATTCAAAGTGTTAGACTTTTTAGAAATAAAATATTGCGGTGTGGATATCAACTTTCACAAATGAATTTAAAAGTGCCCCTCAAAATGAAGAGAATTTTGAGATGAACTCAAATGAATTCACTGAATTAGATTCCGAGTTGTCACACTACATATATGCATAGTCAAAATATTAGACTAAGTTAAAATAAAATATTACAATGTTATTATCATCTCTCACATATCAATTAACAAGTATATAAAAATACCTCTTTAAACGAGGAGGATTTTGATCGCACTATAAAATATATTTAATAAATTTTTATTCGTTGCGTTATTCGCGATGGCATGAACATACCCTAGTTTAATTCAAAATAATGTTTTACTAAAATTCTTGTATATACCAATATATACCAAGTCTCACAAAAAAGTTTATCTATTAAGGTCTTGAATTAGACTATATATAGTATTTAAACAATTATATTTGGATTATAATATTAATCTGAGCATCAGATATTTTTGAGAAGTAATGGGACATTTGGCTAAAGGCTTTCTTGTAATATTTCAACAATAATATTTAATTAGATTTGAATTGTAATATTTAAACAATAATATTTAATTATATTTGGTGGCTCTTTTTTGTTTTGTTTTTTTCTCCAAATTTTAAAAACTCAACTCAAAATCAAATCTACTTTTACACTTCCCAACATTTATTTCACTTTATTTTCTCCCTCTAAAAAATATTTTAGAACACTACAACTTTAAATTAAAAAATTAAAATTAAATAAAAAATATATATTTAAAACAACTCGTCGAGATTTGTAAAATAAGATTCATTGTGAATATTTTTTGAAACTTTTTTATAAGATTTTTAGTTGGTTAAAAAAAACCAAATCCACTTTTCAACATACTTCAAAATTTTACCAAACACCATATTTTAAAAATTCAACTTAAAAACACAACTCAAAACATACACCAAACATCACCCTAGATTTTTATTTTATTTTTCCAGTGAAATGGAAAGTTAATATAATTAATCAGCACGCAACGTAGCTTGCATAATTTCCATCATTTTTTAAATTTATCTCTTCTTAAGTGTTCACTGAGCACACGTATCATGATCTCATTTTATTTTATTTTTTGTAGGGAAAGGGAAAATTAATATAATTAAAAAGGAAAATGACGTGGCCCCTTCTTTCAATCTTCAATCTTCAATCACCACACAATATATATGTATGTATGTATGCAGTCTTCAGCCTTCACTCATCACACATATCATGATCATCATCATTCTCAGTCTTTTATTTATAAATATTATTTTTAATATTTTTAATTATTATTATTATTTGTATTTGTATTTGAATTTTAGCCTGTGAGTAATAATTTTAGGTTTGACCAAAGTTATATAGCCTTATGAAAACTACTTACCTTTCCTCATATTTTTCTATCAGTTCAGTTCTTTCTTCTTAAAATTATTTAAATTTTCAGATGATCTACTTTTTCCACAGTTTCTCTACTCTGCTGCTTTATGGCTATAGAGGGAATTGTTTGTAAATAATTTTATCGTGGTTGGGTTTGTATTTATTTTTGTTTGGATATCAAAGTTTTAGTTTAATTTGCTAGCAAGAAACTCTGTTGGGCTTTCTTTGAGCAAAAAGGTGGGAAGCACATCTACAAATCATTGCCCAGAAGCAATAAGAATATATATTACTTGCACCGTGTCTCGCTTTGCCTTTTAAATTTGAGGTGTAAAAACTAAATTAGAAAAGTATGATATTTTATTTGAGATGGAGTGAAGAATTGTTTTTGTTTTTTATCTAATTGTGCGTGCTTCTCATTTTGAGTTGAGATTTAGAACAAGAGTTAGACTAGTAGTGTTGTTCTTCATTTTGAGCAAGAGTAAGACTAGTAGTCTCGTTCTTCTTCATTTTGAGTTGAGACTGAGGGAGTTCGATCTGTTCCCATCGATCCACATATCCTTCTTATCTAACTCATTCCCTCACTGTAGCTTAGCTTTAAAATTAAGTAAAAGTATGGTAACAATTGAAGAGGTTTCGGAAGTTGAAGCTGCTGCTTCTTCTTCTTCTTCCTCTTCGGCAGAAGATCATCATATTCATAAGTGGAAGTATGATGTATTCTTAAGCTTTCGAGGGGAAGATACTAGGAACACTTTCGTTGATCATCTCTACTCTGCTCTTGTAAGGAGTGGCATCTACACATTCAAAGACGACGAGAGGCTTGAAACAGGGGAATCAATCTCACCCGCCCTCCTCAAAGCCATCAAGGAATCGAGCTTTGCCGTCATTGTTTTCTCCAAAAATTATGCTTCTTCACAGTGGTGTTTAGATGAGCTTGTGAAGGTCATGGAATGTAGTCGAAAGTCACCAAAGGGACAAACAGTTATCCCAATCTTCTACGATGTCGAGCCTTCTGATGTACGGAAACAGGAAGGGCATTTTGGAGAAATGTTTAGCAAACACAACTCGGACAAGGTCCAAATCTGGGGAAAAGCTCTTACAAACGCTGCAAACTTGTCTGGATTGGAATTGAAAAAAACCGCAGATGGGTAAACTAATCCTACTCTATGCTCATACTTCGTAACTTCAATAATTATATATATATATAGTCTATTATTTATTTATTTAGGTGCCATTTGATTGCACTTAAGTCTAAAAAGTTGTCCATTCAAAATTAAGAGGTTTTAAATCTGTTTCACATCCAAATACTTAACATACCTCTTACTACCTCTTAAGTTCTGAAGACTTAATAAACTCGCCCCACCTTAGGGATGTTGTTTGCTTTTAAATCGTTGCTACTTTAATATTGTAAAGTGATAGTGCTAATACCAATTTTATACCTCTAATTTTATAGAAAATATAGTATTAGTAATTAACTTTAATTAGGAAAAAGTTTACAATAAATTTTGAACCAAAGAACAAAAAAACAAACCTTGTCATATATAATCGTTTTGTATTTCTTTACTATATTTTCTTATTGATATACTTTATAATCTACATGCATGAATCAAAATTTATCAACCGAATTGTCCAAAAGATTTGGAGTAAACTCACATCTAAAATTAAAGTTGAAGATAAGGTTCTAGTTGGAATGAAGTCTCATATAGAGAAGGTGACTTTGTTGTTGGGTGAAGAGTCCAATATTGTTCGCACTGTTGGCATATGGGGATTGAGTGGGATAGGCAAGTCAAGTTTAGCAAGGGCTGTTTATCGTCAAATTGAAGATCAGTTTGAAGTTGCCTGTTTTCTTGATGAAGTTGGAGAAACGTCAAAGAAGGATGGTCTTAGAAGTTTACAGCAGCACCTTCTTTCCAAAACCCTGGGGGTGAAGGATCTGCAGATAACAAGTGATATGGATGGAATTGCACTAATGAAGACAAGGTTGCGGTCTAGAAGGGTTCTTCTTGTTCTTGACAATGTTGATAGTTCAAAGCAATTAGAAGCGTTAGCCGGAAGTCATGAGTGGTTTGGTCCAGGGAGTAGAATTATAATAACAACTACGGATAGAAAACTGTTTGTTGGGCGTAATCAGGTTCAAATACACGAGCTGAGTGTATTAGATTACGTTGAAGCTACTAAGCTTTTCCAATGGAAGGCCTTTAATGATATGTGTCCTGCAAAAGATTTCGAGGAGCTCTCAGTTCAAGTTATAGATTATTGTGAAGGCCTTCCTTTAGCTCTTGAAGTCTTGGGTTCCGCACTATGCAATGAAGGCTTGGATTTTTGGAAAGATTCATTGCGAAAACTAAGGAAAGTAGGCCCGGATGGCAATATTCTTAAAAAACTAAAAGTAGGTTTCGACGGTTTAGAAGAAAGCCTGCAAAATACCTTCCTAGATATTGCATGTTTCTTCGAACGAAGGCACGAAGAACATGTAACAAGAATACTTGACAGTTTTGACTTTTACCCGGATCATTCCTTACCTATTCTCGTTCACAAATCATTGATACATTGTTCAAATGGTTGGGTTTGTATGCATCAATTAATATGAGAAATGGGTCGACATATTGTTCGTTAGAAATTTCCTCGAGAGCCTGGGAAGTACAGCAGGCTGTGGGATACCAGTGATGTTGAATGTGTATTAACAAGAAGCACGGTGAGACGTCTTTAAACTATAATCGATCCTCTATTTGAATTGCAATTAATAAGAAGTAAATATTAGAATAAATGAATGGGCTTATGTACGTGTATATGTTTCTTTCGTCACTAACTATATATACTGGATTTTGTTTATTTGTGGTTGTTAGGGTACATAAAACATTGAAGGCATACTGCTGGATCCACCCCAAGAAATAGAATACACTATTGAAATGGCAACTGAAGCCTTCAGAAAGATGGCCAAATTTTGAAAGATAGAGCCGAGCTTTTAATTAATTTTTGGCCGTAAGAGTATGAAAAAAGATAAACGGGAAAAGATACCTTAACATACCAAGCAAAAAAAATAAAAATAAAAAAAAGAATACGGTGATATAATTGGTATATGTTACAAGAGGAAAAAAAAATCCAATTTGCTTGGTTTTTAATTCGGCGATGTACATTGACTGAATAAAATAATATAGAACCTGTTGTTAATTTTTATAATCCCAACTAATTATTTTTAATTTTTTTTTGTATTTTTTGTTGTTCTTATATAACAAAAGAAGAAGCTGGAGAAACTTAAATATGTCGACCTTAGTTATTCACGAAACCTAGTCGGGATTTCACACTTGGGAGAGGCCTGTAATCTTGAGGAACTGATTCTTCAAGAGTGTACGAGTTTGGTAAAGGTTGACATGTGTATTGGATTTTTCAAAAGGCTTGTTTGCCTAAATTTGGCTGGGTGTGAGAAGCTTAGAAGCCTTCCAGAAGCTATTCACTGGGAATCTCTTGAGGTTCTCAATCTTTCTGGCTGCGTCAAACTTCAAAAGTTCCCAGAGATCTGTGAAAATATGGACAAATTATTGGAGCTATATTTGAAAGAAACCTCTATAGAAGAGCTACCCTCATCAATTGGTTACATCCACAACCTTGTTTTGATTGATTTACATGGATGCAAAAATCTTGAGATTCTTCCGAGTACCCTTTGGACGCTGAAACGTCTAAAATCACTCGTTCTCTCGGGCTGCTCAAAAGTTGAAAAATTACCAGAGGATATGGGAAATTTAGAATGTCTAGAGGAGCTTCTTTTAGATGGAACTGCTGTAATAGAGCTACCACCTTCCATTCAATATTTGAAAAATCTCGAGGTCTTATCCTGCTGCAATAGCTCATCTCAATCATGGACTTCAGTTTTCCAGTCTTTGTTTCAACTCAGCAAACGTCAAAAAATCACGAGGAGTTTGGTGTTGCCTCCAATTTGGGGTTTAACTTCATTAACACAGCTAGATCTCACTAATTGCAATTTGTTAGCGAGCCCCAGTGGTCTTGGGTCACTGTTCTCTTTGAAACAGTTGCATCTTGGAGGAAACAAATTTGAAAATCTACCAAGCCTCAATCAACTTTCTCAACTTGCACATCTTGAGTTAAATCATTGCGAAATGCTTCCAGAGCTTCCATCGGGAATAAGAAGATTGTTTGCAAATGACTGTGTATCATTGAGTCTCTCTGCGGATCGATTTGCCATGTGCAAACTAGGGTATTTTTGGTTCCAAAATTGCAAGAAATTGCTTGATTGTGGAGAGAATGAGATTGTAGCTAGTACATTGTTGTAGAGAAGGCTTGAGGTTCTCTATTAACTTCTATATGTATAAACACATACATATGTATTTTTGGTGTGAGTATATATGTATACGAGTCAAGCTCCAGAAAGGTTAAAGAACATATTTGATATTTCCCTTTTGAGGGGGTAAGTGGGTAAACTAAAGATTGATATATATGTGTACATTTCAACTGTTGAAATTTTAGATGGTTAGATCACCCATTTCTAAATTGAATTTTTTGATGATATTTGGTGGATCCCACCAAATTTCATCAAAAAAAAATTCAATGATTTACCCCCTCAAAAGGGGAAGTCCATTCTTTAGTTAAAAAAAGGTAGTTCTTTCTGGAGCTTGACTATATGTATATGCGTATAACGTTTTTACTGATTGAACAACTTTATTGTATTATCTTGCTACGTGCAGAGAACCATGAGACCCTTTAGTGATATCCCTGAAAACATCATACTTCCGCGAAGAGCTAATCCAGAGTGGTTCCGCAATCACACTTTTATGGGGCATACAAGTTTGTTGAAGCTTCCCCAGAATCCTAAAGTCAAGGGGTATAGCTTTTTTGTCATTTCGGAAGTGGTAAATAAAGTCAAATCATGTAAATTGGCTATGTTCGATGACGAAGATAGCCATCGTGAGCATTTACGCTGGTCGGGCCTGCGACATGACGGCCCGATTACAGCCGCAGGAGTGGACTTATCCTTCACGGAGCCTGGTCACGACCACTCAATACAAGAAAAATCAATTTACCTCAGGGATACAGACAACATTATTGGCCAGGAGCATGTGATTATGGGCTACCGAGCTTTAGACGTTTTTGAGTGTTGCATTGATTGCCGTTGGGAGGAGCGTGGTGAAATTGAGGTAGGTATTAGATCGTTTGGCCCAGACATACTGGTAGTGAAAAAATGGGGGGTACGTCTAGTATTCAAGGAGGAGGGGGTCGAGGAAGAGGATGATGATGATGATGATATTGATGATGATGATTATTATTCACCTATGCCGGAGGGGATGATACAGCAGATAAAGCTGCAGAAGGAGCATTGAAAGGAGAATAGGTACATTTAATGCTGATGATGAAGATTATTCTAACTTTTACTGGCCCTCCTTAATTTTCTTTGCTAGCTACATTTAATGCTTCCTTCCGGTCTTTTATAGAAAAAAAATCTCACGTTTTCCCATTTTTATTTTTCTTTTCTTTCTTTCTTTCTTTCTTTTACTTAGGTACAGTAAAACCTCGATAATTTAATACCCCATTAGTTAATAATATCGATTAAATAATATTTTTTGGCTATCTCAACTTAAGATAATGTTCTAAATTTATAGGATAATACATTATGAAAACTTAATATATGTCTTATGTGATATATCATATGTAATATATAAATTAACAATTTCGTAATACATAATGCTTTATGCATTTCATGTGTCATTATTGATTTCGAGTTGTGTTACTGTAACCTTTTGAGTATATTTAAGTCTACTTATGACTTTCGAGTACATGTAAGTCTATTGGTGAATTTTTAAATTTTACTTGATTAAAGAATTAGTGATCAAAGCGAAAAACTAAATACATGTACAATATTTACAAAAATGATAAACGCATAATATTGTCATGCATAAGCTCTTTCCCAGAGTCGCATGACGCGTTTGTTGCTTTAATTATGCCTAATTATCCACTTATCTCGAGATTAGTGTCTTGGCGAGTTTTGTATCTAACATCGTCCCGCTAGGTGTGCTTTTGTTGTGTTTCTATGTGTTTATAGGCATAGGATGCAATGGCCTTCGAATGATTGATCAAGCGCTAGCCAAAAGCTACAAAAGTGCTGATTTAGAGAATTTCCAGAAGCATGATCGATCATGGAATCCCATGATCGATCATGGTGCAAATAATATTCAGGCAGAAGACCCCATGATCGATCATGGGTTGGTCATGATCGATCATGACCCTGGCAACTTGGCCATTTCACACCCAAAATGGGCTATTTTAGTGGTTCAAGCTATTTTAGATATTTAGTTAGATATTTTTCTACCTTTTAATATATATATTAATTCTTTTACATAGGGGGGGGGATATTATCTAGTTTTTACACATTTTTAGAGTTCTAGAGAGAGGGGAGAGCTCACTTGTTGATTGTTCTTCATTTCTCCATTGTAAGTGCTTAATTTGTAAGAATGATTTCTTCTTCTATGATATTTGTTCTTGCATCTATTATGGAGTAGTCTATTTCTAAGGTTACGGAGGTTGATTGTGATATGATTTTTGGTGATTAATGGCTCAATCCATATCTAAAGTTTGATAAATATTTGTGAATCTTCTTCTTCTTCATCATATCTTCCATTATTTCAAGCTTTCTAGGTATTTTCATATTAAGTTAAGACTTTATATGCCTTGTATATTTAGTTCTTGGTTGTTAATGAGCATACAACATATTTCTATGGTTTTAGAAAGCTTGTAGTCCCTTTCCCCCATCCATGGAGTTTTTCCCTCTTCATAGAAATTATGAATAGTTCTTAAAACTTCATAGATGGATTTTAAATTTGTTTAGCTTATCTTTGATTCATTTATTGATATATTGAGTGCTTCTTACACTTTATGTGATACTTAGACTCTTTATGTTCTACCATATGTGATAAACGATGAGTTGACTAATTTATCCCATAAACTTTATTCCGTTTCATTGTTAGGATTCACTTTATAATTTTCATTCTTTAAATCATGAGATTACTACACTTGCTTTATGTTAAATCGTTTAATGATGAGTTTGTCATATCTATCTTGGATTAACCTCATCGGGAATGGGTTGCCTTGCTTCACACCCGTAGCTAAGAGGTAGGAATGATAACCCCGTCTTTGGTGGAATGTCGTTTGTCTCTTTCTCGATATAGCTTCAACTCGGGAATGAGTCGCCTAGCGTCGCACCCTTTGCTATTGAGAGATACACCAACATTCCCCATATTTTGAGAAATCTTGTGTTATAATCTTTGTATGAGCTAGTGATCACCGTCTCTTTAATCATAACTAACCTCCAACTACCTTAGTGCTTTCTTATTAAATTTCACAACCATTTTACATTTACGTTGTTCGATAACCATTTCATCTTACAAGAATCAGAAAACACTTTAATCCGTAATCCATTCCATTCCTTTTCACTTATCCCTGTGGTTCGACACTCGGACTTCCGAGACTATATTACTACTTGACGAGCCTGCACTTGGGCTTTATCGCAACGCGCTAATTCGGCTGCGTCAAGTTTTTGGCGCCGTTGCCGGGGAATAAGGCAAAAGGCGAATTTCGGGTTTTGTACAAAAACCATTCTGTAAGTATTTCTCTCCATTTAATTAATTTATTTTTCTCCCTTATTTTTGTTTGATTTTGTAGAATTCCCGAGGAGCGATTCGAATCGTTGTCCAAGCCCATGCAAGGGCGACTGTTTGTTGACATTCGAATTAGCCCTCCCACATCTCCAAGAATGGCAAACCAAGGTAGAAACGAGGATCTCGAGAGCGATAATGAAGGGGAAGGGGCCAACAATGTTCCTCCTGTTAGGACCATGAGAGACTACCTTCAACCGCCTCGGGCAACTTCAAACTCATGCATCGTGCTTCCTGCTGGCCAAGCCGGAGCGTTCTCTTTCAAACCTGGTATGCTTCAACATATCCCTTCTTTTCATGGTATGGAGTCGGAAAACCCATACTTGCATTTGAAAGACTTTGAAGAAGTCTGCTCCACATTTCGTGAGGCAAATGTTAACGAGGATGTCATGCGTTTAAAACTCTTTCCTTTCTCCCTAAAAGACAAAGGAAAAATTTGGTTAAATGCTCAAAGACCGCAATCAATTCGGTCTTGGCAAGAGCTTCAAGCGGAATTTCTAAAAAAATTCTTCCCCGTTCATAGAACCAATGCTTTAAGAAGGGCGATATCGAATTTTTCACCAAAAGAACATGAAAGCTTTTATAAATGTTGGGATAGATACAAGGACCTTTTAAACGCATGCCCTCACCATGGTCACGAAACGTGGAGCCTTGTTAGTTTTTTCTATGAATCTCTCACCCCTGAGATGCGTACGTTTGTTGAGACCATGTGTAATGGTCAATTCTTGAGTAAGAATCCCGAGGAGGCTTTATTGTATTTTGATGAATTAGCGGAAGGTGCTCAAAATTGGAACACCTATTCTGAGGAACCCAAAGCCAAAACTCTAGGAAGGGGTGGGTTGTACCAAGTGTCCAATGAGGATGACATGGGGGCAAGGTTATTCCAATTGTCTAAGAAGGTAGAGGCAATGGAAGCAAGTAAGCTTAAGGAGGTCAATGTAGTATCCTCGAGTCAGTTGTGTGTCATTTGCGAAAATTCAGGACACACTACCGAGGATTGTCCTACCATTCCCGCTTTTCGGGAAGTCCTCAAAGATCCCGCCCAAGTCAATGTTTTGCACCAGTACAACCAAAATAGCAACCAAAATCGTAACCAAAATGATCCTTACTCTCAAAGGTACAATGAGGGATGGAAGAATCACCCCAATTTCAGTTGGGGAGGAAATCAAAGTCAGAACCACAACCAATATCATCAGAACCAAAGGCAACAACAACCTCAAAACTCTTTTGTTCCACCTCAAAATCAAAACCCCAACCAAAACTTGGAAGCTTTGTTGAGGTCATTTGTGGACAAAACGGATCGTGATGTAGGTGAGTTAAAAACTCAAATGTCTAAACTCACCACCGCCCTAGCTACTCAAGAGAAGGGAAAATTCCCCTCTCAACCTTTAGTTAATCCTAGAGGGCAAGTTCAAGTCATAGAGGGAGGAGAGTCTAGCACCAAGATAGAAGAACTCAAATCTATCACGATCCTGAGAAGTGGAAAGGAGGTAGACAAGACTATTGTTCCTAAAACCCCCAAGGTGGCGGACATAGTTAAATCTACTAGTGTTGAGGAGTCGGAGGTTGAAAAACTTGTGAGTGAAGAAAAGAAGAGAGTGGAAGAGAGACAAGGGAAGGAGGATCTTGAAAAAATCAAGAACGGAATCAAGGTCCCTTTCCCGGAGAGATTGAACCAACCATCCAAATCTAACACCGAGATATTGGATGTCTTTAGGCAAGTGAAAATCAACATTCCATTGCTTGACGCGGTCAAGCAAATACCTTCGTATGCTAAGTTCCTCAAGGACTTATGCACGACAAAACGAAGGTTGAATGTTAAGAAGAAGGCCTTTATGGCGGAGCAAGTGAGCTCCCTCATGCAAGGCACGAGAGCCCCCAAGTTCAAAGACCCCGGTTGTCCCACAATTTCGTGTATCATAGGAAATTGTAGGATCAAGAATGCATTGTTAGATTTGGGAGCAAGTGTGAATGTGCTCCCATACTCGGTATATCAACAATTGGGGTTGGGTGAGTTGAAACCCACGAGGGTTACTATTCAATTAGCGGATCGATCCGTTAAGATCCCAAGAGGGATAGTCGAGGATGTGCTTGTCCAAGTCGACAAGTTTTATTTTCCGGTTGATTTCATCATCCTCGACATGCAACCTGTGTCAAATCCCACCAATGAGATTCCGGTCATTCTCGGACGACCATTTCTTGCTACTTCTAATGCCATAATAAATTGCAAGAATGGAATCGTGAAGTTAACATTTGGCAACATGACTCTAGAGCTAAACGTGTTCTCTTTGAGCAATCAAAGAGATGACGATGATAATGAGGAAAATGAACACGTGAACATGATAGAGTCATGTATCCAAGACCACTTTGTGGCAAATTTTGAATCGGAGTCAACGGAAGGTTATCTAACCACTTCCGATGAACCCGAGGATTGTATGCAAGTGTTTTCTTTGTCTGACAAACAGGTTGAATCTTCGGAGAGAGAGGAAAACACATCGTCGTCCACCAAAACGCACGAAGGAAAGATGGACCTTAAGCTATTGCCGAGCAACTTGAAATATGCCTTTTTGGGAGCTTCAGACACTTACCCTGTCATCATCTCGTCCGAACTTTCGGATGACCAAGAGGTAAGGTTAGTCCATTTGCTTGGTAAATACAAAAAAGCTTTTGGTTGGACTCTGGCCGACCTTCAAGGCATAAGCCCTTTGATTTGTACACATAAAATTCACTTGGAGGATGGGGCAAAAACATCGAGACAATTTCAACGCCGGTTGAATCCTAACATGCAAGAAGTGGTTAGGAACGAGGTGTTGAAATTGTTGGATGCAAAGATCATCTATCCAATCTCGGATAGTAAATGGGTTAGTCCAACTCAAGTGGTACCGAAAAAATCAGGTCTTACGGTAGTCAAGAACGAATCAAACGAGTTGATTCCGCAAAGAGTCACCACCGGGTGGCGAATGTGCATTGACTACCGTAAACTCAACGAGGCAACTCGTAAAGATCATTTCCCACTACCTTTTTTGGATCAAACTCTAGAAAGAGTAGCGGGCCATGAATATTACTCTTTCCTCGATGGTTTTTCCGGGTACAATCAAATTGAGATTGACCTAGATGATCAAGAAAAGACCACCTTTACATGTCCCTTTGGTACCTTCGCTTATCGAAGAATGCCCTTTGGTCTATGTAATGCACCGGCCACTTTCCAACGGTGTATGCTGAGTATTTTTAGTGATATGGTGGAAAGGACTTTGGAAGTTTTCATGGATGACTTTACCGTCTATGGTAAGTCATTCGACAATTGCTTAGCTAACTTGGAACAGGTCCTGGAAAGATGCGTGGAAAAGCAATTGATATTGAATTGGGAGAAGTGCCATTTTATGGTCACCAAGGGAATCGTATTGGGGCACATCATTTCATCGGAAGGAATTGAAGTAGACAAAGCAAAGATCGAACTGATTTCTAAACTTCCTACACCCAAGAATGTAAAAGATGTCCGATCATTTCTGGGACATGCCGGGTTTTATAGGAGGTTCATCAAGAACTTCAGTTCCATCTCCAAGCCAATGTGTAATTTACTCCTCAAAGATGCACCATTTGAATGGGATGCCAAGTGTGAAGAAGCTTTTGTCTCTCTAAAGCATATGCTCACCACTGCGCCGATTATGCAGACACCGGATTGGGGCTTGCCTTTCGAGCTCATGTGTGATGCAAGCGATTATGCAGTTGGAGCGGTTCTTGGTCAACGGAAAGACAAGAAACCGGGTGTAATTTACTATGCAAGTAGGACTTTGAATGATGCGCAAATGAATTACACCACGACAGAGAAAGAGCTCCTGGCAATTGTCTTCGCCTTGGACAAGTTTCGATCCTACTTGATAGGATCGCCCATCGTTGTCTTCACGGATCACGCGGCATTGAAGTACCTGTTCACAAAGAAGGATGCCAAGCCGCGACTTCTTAGATGGATACTCTTGTTGCAAGAATTTCATTTAAGCATCAAGGACAAAAAGGGAGTCGAGAACGTGGTGGCCGATCATCTATCTCGACTCACTTTCACGAACAACACCGAAGAAAGCCCGATCCAAGACTCGTTTCCGGATGAGCAATTGTTAGCAATCTCAACACTCCCATGGTATGCAGACATCGTGAATTATCTGGTGACCGACAAGATACCGAAGTCATGGGTTGCGCAAGACAGAAAAAGGTTCTTGAGGGAAGTGGGTCGATTTTACTGGGATGAACCGTACCTATTTAAATATTGTGCGGATCAGATCATCCGACGGTGCATCCCAGACGAAGAAGTGGAGAGAGTTCTGTCCTTCTGCCATTCCGAAGCTTGCGGAGGACACTTTTTAGCAAAGAAGACAACCGCTAAGATTTTGCAAAGCGGATTGTACTGGCCGTCGCTCTTCAAGGACGCACAACGCTTCTGCAAGGCATGTCAGAGATGCCAAATGCTTGGAGGGATCTCCAAGAGGAATATGATGCCTCTCAACCCAATTCTGATGATCGAAATCTTCGACTGTTGGGGCATCGACTTCATGGGACCTTTCCCATCATCCTACGGTAATCTTTATATTTTAGTTGCCGTAGATTACGTTTCAAAATGGGTGGAAGCCCAAGCGTGCAAGAAAAATGATCACAAAGTGGTGATCCGATTTCTGAAAGAACACATTCTTGCACGTTTTGGCACCCCCAAGGCAATAATAAGCGATGGCGGTACTCACTTTTGCAATAAACCGTTTCAATCATTAATGCAAAAGTACGGTGTAAATCACAAAGTATCGCTCGCTTATCATCCTCAAACTAATGGTCAAGCCGAGTTGGCAAATAGGGAGATCAAACAGATTCTAGAGAAAACGGTAAACCCGAACCGCAAAGATTGGTCGTTGAGACTGACCGATGCACTTTGGGCTTACCGTACTGCGTACAAAACAACTCTAGATATGTCTCCCTATCGTATAGTGTACGGAAAACCATGTCATTTGCCAGTAGAGTTGGAACACAAATCATACTGGGCAATTAAGATGGTTAAGTGCGATTTGACAAAAGCCGGGCTTGACCGTAAGTTGCAAATTAATGAAATTGAGGAGTTAAGAAGAGATGCTTATGATAATGCAAAAATAAGCAAGGAACGTGCCAAAATCTTTCATGATAAATCCATTTTGAGGAAAGAATTCAAACTTGGGCATAAAGTTCTTGTTTATGACACTCGGTTGCATCTCTTCCCCGGGAAGTTAAAGTCTCGTTGGACCGGCCCCTATGTTGTCCGTCACGTATTTCCTTTTGGGGCTGTGGAAGTTGAGGATCCCAAAACCGGCTTCGTGTTCAAAGTGAACGGTCAACGTCTTAAGCCGTTTTTGGAATTCCCAGTTCGAGAGGAGTCCACCCCTCTCGAAGAACCGACCTATGCCTAACAAGCATGGGTCGATTTTGTAAATAATGTTTTTGTTAGTATGTTTGAGTTTCAGGAATTTCCATCGGAGAGTCGGGTGTGATTGGGAAAGTTTGAAACAAGTTGAGGGGAAGAATTGAGGTGTAGAAGAGCAAGGAAGGCAAAGAGAAATTTCTGGCAGATTGGACCATGATCGATCATGCCCTCACCATGATCGATCATAGTAGAAATTCTCTCAAGAAATCTAGAGCATGATCGATCATGAAATCCCATGATCGATCATGGTATTGAAGCAGCTGGGCAGAGAGGAGCATGATCGATCATGGTTATACCATGATCGATCATTGTACAAAGTAATGACTGGGCAGAGCAACCCATGATCGATCATGGGTTGGCCATGATCGATCATGGCCGCGACTTAAAACAGGGGAACCGTAAAATCACGCCCATTTCTCACAAACCCTTCTCCCAAATCCATTTCGAGCTCTAGCCCTTTCTCCCCCATTTTTCCTAAATCTTCTCTAAACACCAATTCCATCCACCCCCACCTAGATTCAACCTTCAAATCCCTCAATTTCCAACCCCAATCATCAAACCCATCTCAAAAATCACCTTTTCCCTCTCTCATCACCATTTTCGAGCCCTAGCATCTCAAGGCTTCAAATTCCTCCTCTCCACCTCCTCTAAAGCATAGCACTCCTCCATTATGTCTTCCTCAAACCCTCCCACTAAGCCGCTTATCATTGAAGCCGCGAGAGGCGGCTATCGCGGATTTCGGAGCCGTCAAGAATTTGAGTGGTGGAACTACGCCTTCAAAACGAGGACGGTAGTGATAGAGAGGCCGGTATTCATCGGTACGCTGGACGATTTCCCCCAGCGAGCAACGTTTGAGCAATATCCGGGGTGGATTAACTACTTGCGTCAACCAGGTACTCAATGTAATCTCACCATTTGTCGTGAATTTATTGCAAGTTTGATTCAAGTTCCCGATACACCATATACATATGTAGCTCATGTTCGAGGCAGAACGGTTCCGTTTAACCTCGAAGTTTTGACTGAGATTACGGGAATCTCAGCTTTGCCACCTAATGCTCATGACCTCCCCTATTCGGACAATACCAACTATTTAGAGCCGAGGCCTAACGATCTAGCCACATTTCTAGCCGGTGAACCCAGAGAATGGATTGGGAACCAATTCGATAGGAGCCACATACGTGAGGGATTTAGAACTCTTTGGCTGGTAATTGCCAACGCTTTGGACCCAACTTCCCATACCCAGCACATTTACCCGTCTCAGGCTTATGTACTATACGCCATAGCAACGAACAAGCGCTGCTGCTTGTTGCGTCATATCATTGGGCGAATAGCGCGAATCATCGATTTGGTCGCCCACAATGAAACAATCAAATTTGGGTCGTTGATCACTAAGGTCTGTTTGCGAGCGGGGGTAATTGAGAGAGCCGACGATGAGAAGAAAATGCCTAGGGCACCGCTGAATAGGTCCACCCAAACTCGAGCCGCTGGTCAACTGAGGAACAGGCCGAGTTCTTCCACAGCCGCACCACAACAGGGTGATAGCGAAGAAGAAGGGGCTGAAGAAGCAGGAGCGGATGTTCCGGGGACATCAAGGCGTAGAAGAAGGGCAAGCTCTGGGCCTGTGGATGACAATAGGGAGTTCATTAGAGAGCAGTTTGAACAAATGACTGCCTTGATCCACACCGGATTCGCGGGTGTCAATGAGAGGGTGGAGATTATGATATCGCGACAGGACCGTCTTCAAGCAGAGATAGCAGCCCAAGTCGAGGCAAGAGTTGCAGAGCAGATGGCAGCTCAGCAGGAGTTCATACGCCAGCAGTTCGAGGCGTTGTACGGTCGATTCCCCCCACCCCCACCTCCCGACATGTGATGCGATTTGCCAAATCCTGAAAACTCTTTTATTAGTTATATTTACGCTTAGCTTTATTTTATTTCTTTTTGGGTTGTATTAGAACTTTGACATGATGTTAACTTTAAAACTTGGTTTTAATGATTGAATGCTATGGTTTTTGCTTTTGAATTCTAATTCTAACCCGTTTTGTGAATAGTTTTTGTTTATGTCTTATTTTTGTCTCATGGGAAGCAAAGCCAAAGTAGCCCTTCCGTGCGTTGTTATTTGTTCTCTTTTCATTGAGGACAATGTGTGTTTCAAGTTGAGGGGGGTACGTTATTTTGTGTTTATTTTGTTTGGCTTGCTATTGTTCATTTCCATGAGTAGTAGAATTTTTTTTTGAGAAGTTTGAAAAGTGATGATTGATTGATTGACTTTGTTCAATGAAGACCATTGTTTCATTAGCTTTTGGCATGAATTATTTGATCTAGATAGGAATTTGAATGATAATCTAAATTGCCTTGCTCCACTTAGTCTCATATCCCGTTATATTCTCATGCTCCACATGCTAGATTGCTTCGGTTGTTTTCATTTCGGTAATAACACTTAGATTTATTTTCATTGAGAGAAGAGAAATTTTTGTCCAAAAATAATGGAAGCTCTTTCGAAAAGATCCTCCAATGAGAGGACAAAAGCATAGCACTTTGACAACTTGGATGACTTTTATCATAATATTGACTTAAAGCTTCACTTGACTAAATCTTAAGTCTCTTTGTCTAATATTATGGATGGGTATAGGTTACCATATGGGAAAGGGTGAATAGCTTCCTTCAAGCTCCAATGAATGAGCAGTAATTTTGAAAAATTTCATAAGTGAGACCGCTGCCCCCCGTAGAGATGAAAACCGCCCTCAACTAATTTAGCAAAAAAAAAAAAAAAAAAATTCCAAGAAAAGATAAAGAAAGTGCTTAGAATTGACAAATCTTGGAGTTTTTGTTTTTGAAAAAGTTCTCTCTTCCTTCTTGAATGTTTATGATTCTTTGTGTTTATATTGAATTGTTTGAATTGAAGTCTAGTATGTGAGCATTGGAGAATATGGGATTGTGTTCTAAAGGAGATAGGCGAATTATATGATCATTCAAAAGTCCGTCATTCTGGAAAATTGATAGTAATGCCTCTTGCTTTGCAAATTGAAACTTGAAACTTCATTCTCATCGTTCATCATGATCAAACTTCTGATGTTTGTAGGTATCATTTCTGAAAACTTTCACGAGATGCAACTCGTCTTCTTTGGGAACTTAGAAGTTAACAATTTTTTTGTTTAGCATAGTGCTTTTGTAATTATATATTTTTGTCTTGCTAAGGGACTAGCAAGAGATAAGTTGAGGGGAGTTGATAAACGCATAATATTGTCATGCATAAGCTCTTTCCCAGAGTCGCATGACGCGTTTGTTGCTTTAATTATGCCTAATTATCCACTTATCTCGAGATTAGTGTCTTGGCGAGTTTTGTATCTAACATCGTCCCGCTAGGTGTGCTTTTGTTGTGTTTCTATGTGTTTATAGGCATAGGATGCAATGGCCTTCGAATGATTGATCAAGCGCTAGCCAAAAGCTACAAAAGTGCTGATTTAGAGAATTTCCAGAAGCATGATCGATCATGGAATCCCATGATCGATCATGGTGCAAATAATATTCAGGCAGAAGACCCCATGATCGATCATGGGTTGGTCATGATCGATCATGACCCTGGCAACTTGGCCATTTCACACCCAAAATGGGCTATTTTAGTGGTTCAAGCTATTTTAGATATTTAGTTAGATATTTTTCTACCTTTTAATATATATATTAATTCTTTTACATAGGGGGGGGGATATTATCTAGTTTTTACACATTTTTAGAGTTCTAGAGAGAGGGGAGAGCTCACTTGTTGATTGTTCTTCATTTCTCCATTGTAAGTGCTTAATTTGTAAGAATGATTTCTTCTTCTATGATATTTGTTCTTGCATCTATTATGGAGTAGTCTATTTCTAAGGTTACGGAGGTTGATTGTGATATGATTTTTGGTGATTAATGGCTCAATCCATATCTAAAGTTTGATAAATATTTGTGAATCTTCTTCTTCTTCATCATATCTTCCATTATTTCAAGCTTTCTAGGTATTTTCATATTAAGTTAAGACTTTATATGCCTTGTATATTTAGTTCTTGGTTGTTAATGAGCATACAACATATTTCTATGGTTTTAGAAAGCTTGTAGTCCCTTTCCCCCATCCATGGAGTTTTTCCCTCTTCATAGAAATTATGAATAGTTCTTAAAACTTCATAGATGGATTTTAAATTTGTTTAGCTTATCTTTGATTCATTTATTGATATATTGAGTGCTTCTTACACTTTATGTGATACTTAGACTCTTTATGTTCTACCATATGTGATAAACGATGAGTTGACTAATTTATCCCATAAACTTTATTCCGTTTCATTGTTAGGATTCACTTTATAATTTTCATTCTTTAAATCATGAGATTACTACACTTGCTTTATGTTAAATCGTTTAATGATGAGTTTGTCATATCTATCTTGGATTAACCTCATCGGGAATGGGTTGCCTTGCTTCACACCCGTAGCTAAGAGGTAGGAATGATAACCCCGTCTTTGGTGGAATGTCGTTTGTCTCTTTCTCGATATAGCTTCAACTCGGGAATGAGTCGCCTAGCGTCGCACCCTTTGCTATTGAGAGATACACCAACATTCCCCATATTTTGAGAAATCTTGTGTTATAATCTTTGTATGAGCTAGTGATCACCGTCTCTTTAATCATAACTAACCTCCAACTACCTTAGTGCTTTCTTATTAAATTTCACAACCATTTTACATTTACGTTGTTCGATAACCATTTCATCTTACAAGAATCAGAAAACACTTTAATCCGTAATCCATTCCATTCCTTTTCACTTATCCCTGTGGTTCGACACTCGGACTTCCGAGACTATATTACTACTTGACGAGCCTGCACTTGGGCTTTATCGCAACGCGCTAATTCGGCTGCGTCAAAAAACAAAAGAGTAACTTGATAAACTAATAATTAATAATTTATTGATTAATTTAATATTCTCGAAATTATAGATTTTAGTAGGTCCCAAGACTATTAATTAGAGAGGTTAAACTGTACTCTCTTTTTTACTTTTTTAAAAAAGAAGCTTAATTAATTAGTGCTACTCTGCAATTTTGTAGATTCACTTGATTTGTTTAATTTCTAAATCTTTCGTTTTGGCAAATGTATTTGTGAAGTAAGTTATTTTTTATATTTTTCTTACGTGCTAAGTATTTATCTTAATACATATCATCCTTCCTCAATGTATGATCACCTTTTTAGCGGTGTGTTTGTAGGAGGGTGAAGGCTCCTTGCTCAAATTTAAGGCTTCATTTTCTTCTTTTTTTTATTTGAATGCTAAATACTAGGGTATAGTTGTTACTTAATGCAAGTATAAAATTTGTGCGATGCACAGCGTACAAATTTATTCTTGTTAGTTTTTATTATTTAAATAAATTAGTCTCGTATTTAAAAAATTGTTTTAAGTTTTTACATTTAATTAGTTGTTTACAATTAATTTGATTCAGAACGAAGAAGAAGATAAAATAATGAGTGTAAGGGTGGTAGTTGGAATCACGTGGAGGTACGAGGCGGTGAAAAGAGGTGAAAATAGAGCGGTGTGTGTCATTAGAATGATTGTGCCTTTTTTTGTCTTAGAGTATTGCCATGTAAAGTGGGGTGTTTCAATAGCGCCACTGTTAATATTCTTTGCATCCCAAGAGATACATTGTTGTCATCTTAACATGGTCATTGAAAGGGGGTAACATTAAAACTAGAATTTTTTGAAAATGGTATTAAAGTCGAAGGACTACAAATCTAAAACAACGGGAATACTATAGATGTAAATGTACATTGTGCATTTGGGAAAATACCATGCTTATATAGTATCTAATTAAATCGTCTAAGTTATTTATGGTCACGTACAAGGCTTTAATTTGCGATAATGAAAAGGTTAATCTCAATTGGATCATGCGCTTTAAGTTAATTTTAGCCACCATGTTTCTCGATCACTGATAAATCATGAGTTGCGCGCACTTTGACATAGGCAAATTTGGAACAAATTTGTAGTTGCAAGTTATAAATGAATTTGTACTAAATCTCTATTTACCCGATTAACAATTGTTTTTCCCACCCCTGTAAGAGTAGGCTAGAGATCTTTGGCTTGTACGTGGATATTGTCAACCACATTTATTTACTTAATTATTTTTAAATATGTTGTCACAAATTAATGGCACAATTGGAGGGCCGGTCCTAAGTTTTGAGGGGCCTTAGGCAAATTTTGGTATCGGGGCCCCCTTGTAGTTTTATATGTTTATATAATATAACTACACTAATAAATTCTAACAAAAAAGTTATAGCAATGAGATTTGAAAAGTTACAAAAAAAGGTAATTAAATATGCAATGGCCAAGCCACCGCAACTTGATCTTTAACAATTTTCTACAATATTTTGATAATAATAATAATAAATAAATAAAATATTAATCATAGAACTCATCATTATTAATCAACGATCACAAGAAATTAAAACTTACAAAATCAAATTAGATTAATGAAACAAATTAATAGAAAAATCAAAAGCTAGCCAATTAACATAAATTTTATTGATACACCGATACGTAAAGAGAAAAAACAAACCTTAACACTTGAAGATTGCGAATAATCGTGAAGTATTCTAGTGTGGCAGCTGGCGAAGCGAGGTTGTTGATTATCACCGTGAACTATACTACTAAAGAGAACTAAAAGATAAGAGAAGTGAGAAAGTAAAAGTATTGTGCATAGAATACGAATGGTCACACTAAAGCTGAAAGATATGAAGACTTGAAAAAAAAATTAATTAATTATAGTAATAGGCTAATGGTACCGACCTATTGTGCTGCTGCGCTGTCGTTATTAGGGTTTTTTATTTTAAGGATTCTTGTTTGGGTGCTTATTTTAAGGATTCACACTGCTTGTTTAAATTGGGTAATTGCTGCTTATCAAAATTGAAAAAAGAAAACAACAGCATATCTCAAACTCAAGATGGCGCGTCACCCCATAAAGCAACAACAGTCCCTTCAACCGCTGGACCAACAACCAACTTGTTGATTATTATTCATTCATATAGTGTTATTCATTATAACATGTGTGTATATATAAAAGGTTCAAAAAATCGGGAGCCCTGTTATGTCGGGGGCCCTAGGCCATGGCCTGGGCTGCCTATGCCGAGGGCCGGCCCTGCACAATTGTTTATTTTAGCACGTGCACTACATAAAAAGTTGGGCTTTTTTTTTAAACATATATACCAATTTTGTGGAAATTAAAGGATATACTTATTATCATCTTAACTAAGTTTTATCAAAAAATATATGCCTATGCCTAAAAATTGAGGGTCATCTTTTTTTTAAAAGAGATTATTGCCTTTTTAGAGGGGAACTATGTATATAGATATAAAATAAGATAAAATCCACTTAAAAACTCGATAAAATTTTGCGGATTTGGTTGAGACAAAAAGCACTCCCCATGGTAAAATCAAATCCTTTGAAGGAAACACAATTGTGAAGTGTTGTAATGGGTCCATATGTTAATTTGTGGCTCTAAATGCAGGATAAATCAACCAGAGCAAGCAACTATTATTATTATTATTAGTCCATATGTTCATGTTGGTCTTTCCCCGAGTTATCCTGTACACCAAATTGGATATAGAACTCATACCTCTTCACTAAACTAAGCTTGCAGCTTGCCCAAGGGAATTTATACTTCAAGAGATTCGAACTCAGGATCTCCCGTTAACTGGATTGACCCCCCATTAGAACCTAGTGTCGACACTGGGCATAAGCAACTATTTTTATAGAATGTTTATATTTATGAGATAATTAGGAAATCCTTATTAGAAGGAAATATCCTTATTTTTAGGATCTCTATTTTGTATATATTGATGTACTCTTTTTTTCAATAATAAAATAACAATTCTTCTCACAATATCTTGTATTCTCACATGGTATCAAAGGATTAGTGAGAAAAATCCTATTCCAATTTTGTGTTTGCTGTGTCTTTATTCCAGCAATCACCAAAACCCTAGCTGCCCATCACCTAGTAACCAAACCCTAGCTGCTATGTTTCTATTCCAGCATGTAAACCCTAGTCGTCCATCACCTAGTAACTAAACCCTATCAACTGTGTTTCTAATTCCAGCGTGTAAACCCTAGCCGTCGCGAGTAAAAAAAATCATCGTTACTATTCATCAACGCTGTTCATCGTTGCTGTTCACGACACTGTTCGCCGGCACTGTTCACAGTTACTGTTCACCGGTACTGTTCACCCTTTTTCCATATCGTCTTTCTAAGATTTGTATTCTAGCATATTTTTGGTATATTTTTGCAAGTCTCTAATGGGTACTCCAAGCGAAGAATCAATCCTTACGCATTCCTTATCTGCCACTAAATACACTGAGTTCCTACAATTCAGAGAGAACAAATAGTCCATCTCCAGTGCTTATGTAAATCTAACTGGTAACCCCTATTGCCTGTATATCTTAATCATCATCTCTTGGATTTTGGGTTCTTGATTATGGTACTTCTAATCACATGTCTGGTAACAAGAATTTATTATCTTCTATTACCTATTTTAATTCATTGTCTACTATTACTTTAGCCGATGGCTCCTAAACTAAAGTTAAAGGCATTGGACAGGCCGAACCCTTGCGTACCTTGTCTTTAAATTATGTTCTTTATGTGCCTGGATGTGCTTTCAATTTGATTTTAGTTAGCAAGTTAACCCAAACTTTGCCTTATTTCGTTACCTTTGTAGCTAATTTGGTTCTTGCGCAGAAGTAGAGTTTTGGGAAGTTAATTGGAGTAGGATATGAGTACCGTTGTCTACACTACCTCACCCCACCACCAGCCCTTGTAGCCTGTGTTACTAGTGATCCACCTGCACTCCTTTATCAGCGTTTAGGCCATCCTAACCTACATAAACTACAAAAGATGGTGCCGAGTCTTTCTCGTGTATCATTTTTAGAGTGTGATTCTTGTCAGTTAGGAAAACATGTTCGTAGTTCTTTTTCCAGTCGTCTTAATAAACAAGTGGAGTCACCTTTTTCTCTAGTTCATTCTGATGTATGGGGTCCTAGTCGTGTCAAGACAACTTTGGGTTTTTAATATTTTGTCACTTTTGCTATTGATTTTTCCCAATGCACTTGGTTATTTTGAATGAAAAGTCTTTCTGAGCTATTCTTCATCTTTCAAACATTTTGCTCAGAAATTAAAACCCAATTTGGCACCACTATTTGTACTTTCTGTAGTGACAATGCACGAGAATATTTTTCTGCCCCTTCGAATCCTTTATAACTTCTCAGGGCATATGTAATTCCCCGTTCATCCTTTCCACCGCATTTGCCTTCATACGTTTGCAATTTTCACCCCGGGCGGTGAATTTAGGATTTATGGAGATTTTTAGCATTCTAGCACCCCACATTAGTTCTATTAGTATGCCTAGACTCATGTGAGTAATTGTTTATAGATTTGGGTGGTCCAAATCGATTTCGGCATGTAAATTGTAAGTTTCGGCCTTACGCGATTTCTTATTTTTCACTAACTTTGAGCCCTTGTAACTTCTTCGTCTCGTATCCGATTTGGTCTTCGTTTACGCCTATGTATAGGTTTCATACCATTCTACAACTTTTGTGTTTTAATCGAAATCTAATTCACACTCCTCGTTGGTCAAAATAGGGTCCGAAGTAGGCCCATCGCTAAAATCTGGTCATTTGGTAGCATAGTGGCAGAGAGCTGTCTTCTTTGAATTTCTGGGAATTTCTCATCCATAATTTGGGAAATCTTCCTCTTAGGAAGTTGTATAGATTTGAATTAGCTTTTTGTGGATATAAAGCTCACCCCAATCCGAGTTCCGAGGAAGGAGTTATGGCCAAAATACCAACAGTGGTCAGTGCAGCGAAAAACAAAGAGTGGGCATAATATTTCTGGGATCGGTCCCAAAAACCTAGGATCGGTCCCAGACACCTGGGTGTCGAATTTTAACACCATTTAACCCATTTTTCTCACCATTTATCACCACCAAACACAAATTTCGACCCACACAACCCAAGACAACATTTAGAGAGTTCTATAGAGAGAGAGTGAGAGATTCTTGCGCATCTTTCGTCCTCCATCTGAGATTTGAGCTCCAAATTAGTATTCATCATCTTCAACCTTCCTCCTCCTTCATGGCGGCTTGAGTGCGAGCTAGGGTTTCGCAAACCGAAGTCTACGCTTCATTAATTTAAAGATAAAGCTACCCTAAGGTGGAAACACTATACTAAAACTTGTTTTCAATCATTTGATTATTGCATTAGAGATTTAAACTTCAAAATGGGTATTTTCTTAAAACCCTATGTTTGTTTGTAGGTTCATGTGGGTTTAGTTGGACTAGAGTTTAATTAGTGATGGGTATGGGTATATTATCACACAAACATCATGTATGAGTAATTAATTCCATGTTATATGCCATAAATTTGCACTTACACTTCATACCCATATGGTAGTAAGGTGTATGAACTAGTAAATTGGGGATTTCAGGTTTTGTGCATAATAAATGGTTGGTTATGGATTATTAATGATTGATATACACATAAGTGTCCCAAATTATAAGTGTAGAATATTTTACTCAAGGTTTGCACTAAGAACCCACATAGAAGTAACCGTATGCAATAACATGTGAGCTTAATGTCTTATAGAGATTATTGTTGACACTAGTGACGAGGATACCACTTAGATACACATTAGCAATGAAAGAAATATGATTCGGTGAGGCATAGGTTGCCATGATTATAATAGCATGAAACTAGCGTGCCATAAGTATCGCTGTTAAATGAGAAATATAGACGCCGACGCTTAGCTAGTAAGAATGACTTAAGAGAACATTGATAGATCTTAATCGGCCTTAGTTCTTCACATATAACACATTATGAGATGTAAAGTGTCGATAATAAACTAGTTGGCCATAAAGCATGATTAGCCACATAACGATAAGGCTATGGATTATGAATGTGATAACTACGCTTACAAGGATGATTGTAATATTGATAAACAAATAGTGGGCTGTGATGGATTGTATATATATACTTGATATGCCATATGTGTGATGATGATGATAATTTTCATTGTAAATTTATGTGATATATATTTATTACCTCTATCACACATATGGGCTGGATTATTGGACCGAGCACCGGGTAGCTCCCGCGTGGCTTGAAGACGGGCCACCTAATTGTCGCCTCTGGGTGAAATTCCCTAAATCGTGCACGAAAAAATGAAGTCGGTGACTGTGAACACCTCATTTTGCGATCCCCGCAAGAATCCTAATTTTTAAAGAAATAAACATGCATGCACGCACGAGCATTCCTAGATGCACATGTATTTTGTTCATGTGATACAGGTCAAAGAAGAGAGCCGAAAGGACCCCGGATGAGGAGTCACAGAATTATCGAAAATTGTCGGAATCGAAAACCGTCAAAACTCCTGGAAACTTGTGAAAGGAGAGTCACACGCTTTGGATCATCCTCAAAATTTGAGATTTGTTGGAAATTATCAAAAGGAGTAACATACTCGAAAATCAGCTAAACTCGACGGTCGGATCTCCGGAAATTCAGAAAATCGCGAGTTTATTTCGGGTGGTCAAATGGTGGTCTTCTCGAATTTAAAATGGTTTGAAGTTTTGTAAGTGGATATACCTTATTGTGGGGAAGAGAATATTAAAATTTCAGCTTTGTCGGACATGGGGTGCTCAAGAATCAATTTGTCTACCGTGCAATTCTAGTTGAAATGTCCTTCGTAGAAAATTAAAATAAATAGTGGCCTTACCGAAATTTGATTGACCTAAAATTTGGACACAAGTTAGAAAACATTTGGAGGGAAAACATATCAAAAAATCAGAATAATCCAACGGTTGGAGGTTTAATTATCGAGATTGTTGTATGCAAGTACGTTTCCTACGCGGGAACAAACTCTTTTTACCAAGCCAAGGAGACCGAGTCCTTCCCCAACTCCGATCGTCCTCAAATTTTTACAGGATGTAAAAGGCTTATATTGGCAATACATATCCAAAATGAAGCATGATCCAACGGTTAGAACCTGACTTGTCGTGCAAACAAGGGACCTTGTCTACAACAAGTACTTTTCCTACGCGGACACAAACTCTTCGTACCAATCAGAACGAAAGGGACCCTTCCCGAACTCCGATCGATCTGAAATTTTTACACGATCTAGAAGATTCCTATTTACAACACATATCCAAAAATCAGGATGATCAAACGGTGGGAAGGTCTCGCTATAATTTCCAAGAGTCCTAGTTGCAATCTCTTTTCTTGCTCTCCAAGTATTTTCTTCAACTATAAATAGACCCCCCTCCATTCATTATTTTCATCAACAATCAAGGGAATTTCGTGGTACACACCAAGAGATCCTTATTCTCTCCTTCCAAGAAGGTTCAGGTATAATTTTCTCTCTCTTCTTTTATTTATTCGTCAGTTTTATAATTCATACTCTTGTTTGCATAATTTTTATTACTTAATAGCTTTTCAAAACCTTTTTTTTTCAAATTGTTTTCAAAACTAAAGGCGTATAATAAACCCTAATCCAATTCCAAAATAGTATTATTACTTTTTTACTTTTTCAAAAGTCCGGATTAGCGGTATCGTTATACGAAGGAATCGATAATCGCTACATATCCAATCTAACTCATAGATTGCGGTGTATATGTGATAAATACTCGATTATGAGAGCACTAGTGCCATCTATACCGGTTTAATTAATAGACTTTGGTATACGATCGGTCAACTCGCCTCATATAATATCGAATATAAGATTCCACATTGAATCAGTTTCCGAAAAGCCCAATGCTTTACAAAATCACTTTTTTCATTGCATCTATTATTATCAAACTCTCCTTTTCAAATCACACACACACACTTATTTTCATAATCATGGGTGAATTAGGAAACACATCGTTTTCATCCCAACCCCAAAATCCCGATTTCTAAGGTAAGTACGGAAAGCTATAAAGTAATGGAAATAGCATGCAAGAACTGAATTATAACACACGCATATCCTACTCAAGAGACCGAAAGGGCGAATTGGGTGCCTAATACCTTCCCGATTCGTAACTTAATCCCCGAACCTTCGAATCAACTGGTTTCGCATGCATTGTGTATAAGAGGATATTTACCCCATAAATACGTCTCTTTTACACGAACCTTTTTGTTTGTTTAGTAAAACAAACTGGCGACTCTTATTCTTTTCAAAACCTGATTTCCAAATCAACAAAAGGAATCGCCGCCCACGGGGACCCCCGGGCGTCGAGAACGCGGGTTCTCACAGTGACTCCGCCGGTGGTTGTGGTTGCCCACAAAGGAGAGCCCACTCTATGTATCTTGTCTTCCTGTTGGACTTTGTGTTCTGGGCTATAGTTGTTTCCTCGGCAAGCGGAGTAGGTCCCATGTGCCACTACTGTCCCACTTGGTGAGTTTCTCGGGAAGTAGATGGACTACTAATGGACACAACCCGTTAGGGGTCTCCTGGTGTGGTTCCTTCTGAGTGTCGACGTGACTTGTGTAGGTGTTCTCCTCGTTAACTATTCGGAGTTAATTCCTGGGAAAATGTCCTACATGGTTATCTTCGAATGACTTACTTGGAAGAACTAAGTCCCTGAGCCACTCCTCACTCGGGGGAGACATGGATAAGAGCCTCAGAGTCTTCGGGATCTGTTGCTCTAGGCTTGGTTAGACCACAGGGTGAAACCGAGGCATTAGACTAGAGATATGATAGAAGGACCGGTATGAGACTGTGATTACATTATTGTTATTGATGTTATTGTTATTGTTGTATCGTATCATATCTTACATTGTGTTATATGTGTATACCTTGCCTCGGATATGGATAAATGAACACGGACACTTGTCAAACCGAATATAATATACTTAGGGAAGCGACAGCCTTTCATAATGTACTAATGAATCAAATGGAAAGTTATAATGACTAATGGCCCTTAAATAAGATATACGAGCGTGAGAATATGTGTCGATTATTTAGGGAGTTTCCTTGATCATAATGAACATAAACTACTAATAATTAAAGCGAAAATGATAGCTAACGGATAGCTAGTCGAGGAAAACCGTAGTACTATGGCCTAGAAGAATGATATGAGTTAAAACTTATTAGTCGGCCAAGCATGAACTATCATAATGAACTAACTCCAAAGTGAAACAATGAATGCTTGGCTCTTAAGATATTATCTCTCGGTATAAGTGTGAGGTGGCATGTGATTATGTTGTACTAGACTTTAGAACCGTTCTTCCATAAGCATGGCGAACCTTAAGAAGCGAGAATTGGTACGAGGTGGCATAGACTAGCAATCCTTTCGGGTTTTGGGGCTCAATAGACGTTTATCTTGTGAGGTAGTTAGAGGAGAGATTGGGTAGTCGGGTCGATAGCTTCCAGTGGCTAGGATAAGGATCCTACAGGGGGTTTTGACATGCACGTGTGTGTGGTTTGCATTGCATGATTTTCAAACTATTGCATTAAAGTAAAGTATTTTCTATACAAAACCTATATAGTTTCCACTGAGCCCGGATTTGGCTCATTCTTTCCTTTCAACAGTTTTGCAGGGCTTAGCTTTTGGGATGGTGCTTGGGTTACGAGTCTAGAAGGCCTCTGATGTCCATTAACCTTTGTAGTCTTTGAATCAACGATTAAGTCATATGTATAATCTTTTGGTTTTTGTTGTGTAATGATGCATTAAGCATGTAAGTGTACAAAGGTTTTCATATGTGTAATGGTTTTAACTGTGGTTTTATTTGTATAAAAAGGTTTGCTGGTTGTGATTACGTTGGAATGAAAATAATTTTATATATGACAGGTCGGTTTGTTATTCATACGAACTCCACATGCCAAAATTTCCTGAAACGGAATTTCTTATATATAATCATGTTTTATCAAAGAAATATTTTTATAAGTTGTATTTTTAATATTTTAAACCCGCCGTCATGCACGACATCCGTGATTAACCGGGTCTCAGAGGTGAAAATCTCAGAACGGGATTCGGGGCGTCACGACATACTTCACTAATCTTCTTGTGCTCATACTCCTCAACAAAATAGAGTGGTTGAACGAAAAAATTGACACTTAATTGAAACTGCTCGTACTCTCCTTATTCACAATCATGTTCTGCAACGTTTTTGGGGAGACGTAGTCCTCACGGCTTGCTATTTAATAAATAGGATGCCATCCTCAGTTTTAGAAAGTTCGGTACCTCATTCTCTGTCCACCCTCGTGTCTTTGCCTGCACTTGTTTTGTTCATGACCTCACTCATAGGAAAGATAAGTTACATGCCAAATCTCTCAAATGTATCTTTTTGGGGTATTCTCGCTTACAAAAGGGTTATCGTTGTTTTTCCTCAGACCTTAAACAATACCTTGATTCTGCAGCCGTCACCTTCTTTGAGACAACCCCCTACTTTCCCTCTTTAGAGAGTGCTGCGTGTCCTCTTGATACTAGTGAGTCCCCCATATCAGACACTAGCCCTATTCCATTGGTTATGTGCTCTCCTAACCCTGTGACTCCTACTGCAAACTTGTCACCTCCTCTAATCACCTACAATCGCCAACCTTGACCTATATCTGTTGAGAACCCCACCACCAAGCCTACCATCACCCCATCACCAGATCCATCGACCTCATCTCCTACTCCGGTTACGCCTCCGGTTTCGGCCCCTGACTTGGATCTTCCCATTGTGGAACGCAAAGGTATTTGTCTTTGTCTCTTATTTTTACACATAAAAATATAGGGGCCACTCTTTCTAATATGGTTTGGAGCCAAGTTATGGTTAATGAGATGTCCGCCTTGCATTTAAGTGGCACATGGGACCTCGTGCCACTTCCACCTGGTAAATCAACAGTGGGTTATCATTGGATTTACATTTTCAAAGTTGGGTCTGATGAAAACGTTGATCATCTGAAAGCCTGACTAGTTGCAAAAGGGTATACCCAGATCTTTGGACTTGATTATTGTGATACATTATCTTCGGTGGCTAAGATATCCTTTGTTCGTCGATTTCTCTCTATGGCGGCTATTTGTCACTGGCTCCTTTATTAGTTTGATATCAAGAATGCTTTTCTTCATGGTGAATTACAGGAAGAAGTATATATGGCGTAACCTCCTAGGTTTGTTGCTCAGGGGGAGTCTAATATGCTGTGCCGCCTTCGTCGCTCTCTCTATGGACTAAAGCAATCCCATTGGGCTTGGTTTGTTTACTTTAGTTCAGTTGTTTGTCAGTTTGGTATGACTTGTAGTGAGGCTGATCACTCCGTCTTTTACTCCCATTCATCTCCTGACATATTCATCTTTTTAGTTATTTATGTGGACGATATTATGATTACTAGAAATGATCAAGAGAGCATACAGAAAGTTAAGCAGCATATTTTTTACCACTTTTAGACAAAAGATTTAGGGAAACTAACATACTTTCTGGGAATAGAAGTTGCTCAATCTCGCCAGGGTATCATCATCTCTAAGCAGAAGTATGCCTTAGATATCTTAGAAGAAACTAGCATGATAAATTGCAACCCCGTAGAGATTCCGATGGATCCAAACGTCAAACTCTTACCTAATTAGGGGGAATTATTATCAGACCCTAGTAAGTACCGGAAACTTATTGGGAAACTCAACTACCTCACCGTGACACATCCTGATATAGTTTTCTCGATAAGTGTACTTAGCCAGTTTCTAAGTGCTCCGTTTGATAGTCATTAGAATGCAGATGTTCGTATTTTAAAATACATAAAGAATGCACCATGTATAGGCCTTCTGTATGAAAGTAGAGGCCACACTGAGATTGTTGGCTATTCTGATGCTAATTGGGAAATCTGCCCAAATGATAGACATTCGACTAGTGGGTATTATATCTTCGTTGGAGGAAATCTGGTTTCATGGAAGAGTAAGAAACAATCAGTTGTTTCCTTGTCCACTGTTGAGGCAGAATATCGGGCCATGGCAAAAGTGACGTGTGAGCTCATATGGAAGAAACAATTACTCCAGGAGCTGAAGTTCATGAAGATTCAACAAATGAGGTTGATATGCGATAACCAATCAACTCTCCACATTGCTTCTAATCCGGTCTTTCACGAAAGGACCAAACATATTGAGATTGATTATCACTTTATTGGAGAAAAGAATTCTTTCAAGGGAGATCGCTACAAGCTACGTGAAATCAAATGATCAACTAGCTGATATCTTTATTAAGTCTCTCGGTGAACCTCTAGTCAATTATATTTATAACAAGCTTGGAATATATAACTTGTACACTCCAGCTTTAGGGGGAGTGTTAAAATTTGTATATATTTTATTTATAGAATGTGTATATTTAGGAGATAATTAGGAAATCCTTATTCAAAGGAAATATCCTTATTTTTAGGATCTCTCTCTTGTATATATTGAGGTAGTCCTTTTCTCAATAATAAAATAACAATTATTCTCACAATCTCTTGTATTCTCACGAAAGCAAACAAAAAAATTATAAATAGAAAGAAATTTCTTCAAAATGCTATTGGTACTATCGGTTACAACAATAAATAAAATATAAAGCAAAATCCACACATGCTCATTCCTTTTTGCGAACAAAATTATAGCACTTGTTTCTATTTTTACAACTTGTATTCAAAGAAAAATCTAAAGTTGTGTCTTCTAGTGCAGAGACCTCCACCTATAGTTTATAATTTCCAATCTCCAAACCCCAACCACAATTTAAGATTCCCAGTTAAAATAACAGAAAAGGATATCATGTTGAATAGCAAACCATAGAAATGTATGGATTAAAAAAAAGGAAGAAGTATAAACTCACTTGTAAAACTATGATGCTCTCCTCTTCAAATGAAGCAGCATCATCCCTACGAGAACGGTGAAATAGAGCACCAAAACGGAAGCCATTGTATTAAAATTGGTAGATTTCTTGTAAGTTGATATGCTTTAATGATTATCAACACCCTTGCTGGTTGTGATGGTGGTGGTGGTGGTTGTGTTAGAAAATTAGGGCAGTAATCATGCATCGCATACACTAATTTACGCACTAATCATTGAATCCTATGATCTATGCAGTTCAATAAGATCGACAGATGACATACCTTAATCGAGATTTGATGTCAATGAAACGAACAGGATGGATCTGATCCTTCTGTTGTTGTCGTCCTTAGCGTAGAAAACACGACGCCTCTACGGTATGCACACACGAACGAGATGAGATCTTGCTTGGTGTACTAGCGCCCTCTAGGGTTCTCTCTGCTATTTCGAATTTTCTTGCCTCTCTCAATTTCGTTGACGGCCAAGAAGAACAAAGGTTCCCTTTTATAAGGGAACCCTAGTGAGAACCCTAAGCAACAAACGAACTGGGCCCAAGTCCAACTTGGCCCGTTTTAATTCGTTTTGATCCAACTCGTTTTGGTGTGCGACCCTGTAGGTTTTACACTCTTTGGCCGTACAATTAAAACCCGTTTTATTATACGAACAGTAAGCGGTTTCTAGTAAAACATTACTATTATCCAAAGGGTATAAAGGTCAAAAACGACACAACCTTAAATTGATATTTCACACATTAACTCCTTTTGTCAATCGATATCTAGATTGAACACAAGACTAGGCAAGTGTCATTCTTGTATAGTTCAATCTTTATTTCTTGATCTCTAAGTATAATTAATCCAAAACAAATGACATCTCATTTGTGCATGGCCATGCAAATATTAATTACACTTATCAAGGGGCCCAACGATATCTCTCTCAATATATGAGAGTGACAAATCCCATCTTGATCAACCACATACCTCTACATAGTTCATAGTATGCTCGGTCATCATCTTTATAATTACTCGGTCAAGAGCAACGTTTGATAATGCCTGATATGCTAATCCCTATGTTGGTAACCATGGCGATCTCAGGTCTGAGGATAATACGATATCACAAATGGGGAACATCACTGATGACATTATGTAACACTCCTCGCAGTGTCCCCAAAGCGGGTCAGTCCAATACTTTGTTCCCTAACAAGTATCAGTATGTTCAGCTTGATATCTCCATATCCATGACTTGTGGAACATAGTCATCAGCTGACCCATACTCTAATCATTATATCAATGTGATCCTAGGTTATTGATACATGATTAGGGACATCTAAACAATATTATTATTACATTACTAGCATCCCACAATCTAGTCACGTACTTGATGAACTAGTATTAATAAATATTATTTACAAGAGATTATAAAGTAAAATAAATAAACTTTATTAATAAAAATAAGCATAAGATATCCAAGTACAAATCATAATCTATGAATAGTCCTAGGACATATCTCTTTCAGTCTCCCACTTGTACTAGGACCATTCATTCATAAAACGAATGCCTAATGCACTAAAATGACGATCATGTTTAGTTTGAGAAAGTGGCTTAGTCAAAGGATCAGCTACATTCTCGTCTGTGGGAACCTTGCATATCTTCACATCACCATTACTGATAAACTCACGAATGAGGTGATAACGTCTCTGAATATGTTTGGATTTTTGGTGCGACCTTGGCTCTTTAGCCTGAGCAATAGCTCCATTGTTGTCACAATACAAATCCACTGGATTGGTGCTACTAGGAATGACACCAAGTTCAGTGATAAACTTCTTTACCCATACTGCTTCCTTTGCTGCTTCTGAAGCAGCAACATATTCAGCTTCTGTTGTAGAATCAGCAACTGTGGCTTGCTTAGAACTCTTCCAACTCACAGCTCCACCATTGAGACAAAACACAAAACCGGATTGTGATCTGAAATCATCCTTATCTGATTGAAAACCAGAATCCGTGTACCCATTTACAACCAACTCTTCTTCCCCACCATAAATCAAGAATATATCCCTAGTTCTTCTTAAGTACTTGAGGATATTCTTGACAGCGGTCCAGTGACTCTCACCTGGATCTGACTGGTATCTGCTAGTCACGCTCAATGCGCATGCTACATCGGGACGAGTACACAACATAGCGTACATGATAGAACCTATAGCCGAAGCATACGGGATTCTACTCATGCGATCTCGCTCATCTTGTGTCTGAGGACACTGAGTCTTGCTTAGTGTTGTGCCATGTGTCATTGGCAAGAACCCTCTTTTAGAGTCTTGCATGTTGAACCTACGTAAAACTTTGTCAAGGTAATTACTTTGACTCAGTCCTATTAGTTTTCTTGATCTATCTCTATAGATCTTGATCCCTAATATGTAGGCTGCCTCGCCCAAATCTTTCATTGAGAAACATTTTCCAAGCCAGGTCTTGACAGACTCAAGCATAGGAATATCATTCCCAATGAGTAGTATGTCATCTACATACAATACCAGAAAGACTATCGCGCTCCCACTAGTTTTCTTGTATACACAAGGTTCTTCTTCGTTCTTTCTAAAATCAAACTTTTTGATAGTTTCATCGAAACGAAGATTCCAGCTCCGAGATGCTTGCTTAAGACCATATATGGATCTCTTAAGCTTGCATACCTTGTTAGCATTTCTTGGATCAACAAAACCTTCAGGTTGTGTCATGTACACATCCTCTTCTAGGTATCCATTAAGGAAAGCAGTTTTGACATCCATTTGCCATATTTCATAGTCATAATATGCGGCAATGCTTAAAAGGATCCGGATTGATTTAAACATGGCAACTGGCGAAAAGGATTCATCATAGTCAATACCATGGATTTGTCGATATCCTTTTGCAACCAATCGAGCTTTATAGACATCGATCTTGCCATCTTTATCAATCTTGATTTTGAAAACCCATTTGCAACCTATGGCTCTACAGCCATTTGGCATGTCAACCAAGTCCCATACTTGATTGTCATCCATGGATTTCATTTCGGATTTCATGGCTTCTAGCCATTTCTCGGAACTAGAGCTCTCCATTGCTTCTTTGAAAGTCGAGGGCTCATTGTTGTCTAACAACACTATGTCTTGCTCATCTGAGACGAAAAGTGATAATCTCTCAGGTTCGCGACGTGGCCTACTTGACCTTCGTAAGACTGTAACTTCTTCAGGAGTTTCTGCAACTATTTGCATACTTTGTTGAGGCTCTTCATTAAGATTACTATCATCTCGAATTTCTTCTAGATGTATAGTGCTCCCACTGTTTTCTTTGGAAAGAAACTCTCTTTCTAAGAAAACTCCATTCCGAGCTACAAACACTTTGTTCTCAGTTGGATTATAAAAATAATATCCTTTTGTTTCCTTAGGATATCCTACGAAGAAGCATTTATCAGATTTGGGTTCCAATTTAGTTGTGATTAGTCGTCTGACGAAAACGTCACAACCCCAAATCTTTAGAAAAGACAGACTTGGAACCTTTCCAGTCCATAACTCGTAAGGTGTCTTTTCTACAGCCTTAGATGGAGATCTATTTAGTGTGAACGCTGCGGTTTCAAGAGCATATCCCCAAAATGATATTGGAAGAGATGTCTGACTCATCATTGATCGAACCATGTCTAACAGTGTTCGGTTTCTCCTTTCAGATACACCATTCCATTGTGGTGTTCCTGGTGGAGTAAGTTGTGAAACAATTCCACAACTCTTAAGATGATCAATGAATTCTTGGCTTAAGTATTCTCCTCCTCGATCTGATCGAAGAGCTTTAATAGTCTTGCCAAGTTGATTTTGTACCTCATTTTGAAATTCTTTGAACTTTTCAAAAGATTCCGATTTATGTTTTATCAAGTAAACATAACCATATCTACTGAAATCATCAGTAAATGTGATGAAGTACTGATATCCTCCTCTGGCAGTTGTGTTTAGTGGTCCACATACATCAGTATGAATGAGGGCCAAAAGATCACTTGCCCTATCATTGTTTCCATTGAAAGGGCTCTTGGTCATCTTTCCCAGTAAACAAGATTCACATCGTTCAAAAGACTGAAAATCAAATGAATTTAGAAGACCATCTTTATGGAGCTTCAACATGCGTTTCTCATTTATATGGCCTAAACGACAATGCCATAAATAAGTAGGATTCGAATCATCAGACTTGATTCTCTTGTTATTTACGTTATAAACAGGTATTTCAAGATTTAGAATATAAAGACCATCCAATAATTGTCCAATACCATATTGCATATTATTCAAAGAAAATGAACAACGTTTGTCCTTAAAATTGAATTCAAAACCTTCTTCGTCTAACAAAGAAATAGAAATAATGTTTCTGCTAAAAGCAGGCACATAGTAACAATTATTTAATTCTAAAATTAATCCTGAAGGCAAAAGAATCTCAAATGTTCCTACAGCTAGAGCGGCAACTTTTGCTCGATTTCCAACGCGTAGGTCCACTTCTCCTTTAGCCAGCTTCCTACTCCTTTTGAGTCCCTGTACATTTGCACAAATGTGAGATGCACTACCAGTATCTAATACCCAAGAAGTAGAAGAAGCTGAAGTAACATTTACTTCTATAACGTAAGTACCTGAAGACGAAGGGGCTAGTCCCTTCTTTTTGTCGTCAAGGTATTTCTTGCAGTTTCTCTTCCAATGACCCTTTTCATTGCAGTGAAAACATATCATTTCAGCTTGTGGATTAGGCTTGGGCTCAGAATCTTGCTTCTTGTTCTTCCAGTTCTTAACTGGAGCTTTACCTTTGCCTTTGGCATTGGACTTTCCTTTGCCATTTCCACCCTTCTTGAAACCCTTTCCCTTTTGAACCATCAGAACATTATTCTTTCCTTTCTTAACAATATTCTGCTCAGCTGTTTTCAGCATCCCATGCATCTCAGTTAATGTCTTCTCCAAGCTGTGCATATTGAAGTTCATAATGAAACCATCATATGACTCAGGCAGCGACTGGAGAATGACATCAGTGGCCAGCTCTTGGCTAATAGTTGTCCCCAACCTTTCTAGGTGATCAATGTACCCAATCATTTTGAGTACATGAGGACTAACTGAGCCTCCCTCAGGAAGCTTGCAAGAAAACAAAGACTTAGTAGTCTCGAAGCGTTCGACTCGAGCTTGTTCCTGAAACAAACTCTTTAGTTCCTTAACCATGTCGAATGCATTCATGTTTTCAAACTGCTTCTGCAGATCAGCATTCATGCTAGCAAGCATGAGACATGAAACATCTAAATCATCATTCAGATGCTTCTGATATGCATCTTTCTGTGCACGAGGAGCATTAGCTGCTGGTTCTTCAGGAATAGCATTTTCGAGGACATAATCTTTCCTCTCCTGTTTGAGAACAATTCTCAGATTCCTAAACCAGTCTAGGAAGTTGGTTGTATTTAGTTTTTCCTTCTCAAGGACAGATCGCAACGAAAAAGCGGTTGTGTTATGGTTCGTCATCTATCTACAGCAAAATAACATATGCAAACATTTAATATGCTTATTTATAAAAAATTCCTACTATGTCTTACACACAATTGTCCCAATAGGACATAGTAGGTCCAAGATCCATATTACACAAGGTATTAAGAAAGCTTTGGCTTTTCACTTAAACTTTGTTAATTAGGTAAGCAACATTTGTTAATTACATCCTATGTAATTCTTGGTTTGTTGAGTTTTACATCTTATGTTTCGGCTTCTCAACACTTTGCCTCAAGGCCCAAAACCGTTTTGATGGCCCGTGAAATCAAACCAACACTTTTCTGATTTATGGATGTCCGACTTCCATACTATTAATTTATGATGATTTAAGATAACCCCGTTTTGGCAGGCGTCTTCTAAAATAATCATAAAATTAATAGTTATCAGTATTGGAAAGGCACAAATAATTTCATTTGTTCTAGGGACATAAATATGCAGTCTCACAATAATACAACAGAATATTTAAACATGCATCAACCAAAAATATGTGATATAGTATGGCCAGAGAAATAAAGCTACTAATTAACTATGCTCTCCCATCCTTTGTAGCTTTGGACATTCCAAAGTTCTTGGCTATCTTCTCTTGTGATGAGGGATCCTCCATCTTCTATGCGAGGTAATTATACAATCAATTGTACATCCTAATACAAGAGACTAGTAATTGAAACTAGTAATTGAAATTACATTGCAAAACAAAAAAACGACACGCAGGCCGTATTTATATATTACAATAAAAACAAGACGACACGCAGGCCGTATTTAGTTTGGCCATACTATATCACTATAAATAATAACCCTGCAAGTTAGTATTATCCCATAACACAACACATTGCATACTCATAAAAGGAAACATAAATTTAATCAATTATTAAATAAACAATTAGGGGTCGAGGGGCAACGCCCCCGCGGGGTTTGGGGCAGCGCCCCAACGGGGTCGAGGGGCAGCGCCCCCGCGGGGTTTGGGGCAGCGCCCCAACCGGGGTCCGGGGGGTGGACACCCCGGCGGCGGTCCCGCTGACCGGTCAGCGGGCTCGGTGTATGACCTGCAAGAGAATCATACTTCTGCCACCGTGGAAAATTTGAACGATTTCAAATTATTTCCTCCAGAAACGTGTCTGATCTTATCAGACATATTCGTCTAGACTAATCACATTAATCTGCCCTATCTCGTTAATCAAATCAACGTGAACGAACCCGATAGCCGTGATCTCATCAAGTCTATCAGATTGCGTAAACCCTAAACGAACGATTCTGAAAAAACGCTAAACATGATAATTGCGGAATTAAAATCACAACAGCATATGATGAACCCTAATCAAAAACGACTTAACAGAATCATGAACATGTCGATAACAGTCATACAATAATCACGTTTTTGACATATCAGATCTCTATTAATCAGATTATAAAGGGACATATCGTATATGTAAACTGATTAACGAAAACAGAAACATGCTACAGAAAACGATTAACCCATTAATCGATATTACTAAAACCTAGCATGATACTAAAATCCGAATATGAAATTAATCGAAATTTTAAACGAGAACAGATCTTCAAGTTATAAAACGATTATAATCATGATCGAAATTAAAGAACAGCAATAACCTTCCTCTGATACCACTGTTAGAAAATTAGGGCAGTAATCATGCATCGCATACACTAATTTACGCACTAATCATTGAATCCTATGATCTATGCAGTTCAATAAGATCGACAGATGACATACCTTAATCGAGATTTGATGTCAATGAAACGAACAGGATGGATCTGATCCTTCTGTTGTTGTCGTCCTTAGCGTAGAAAACACGACGCCTCTACGGTATGCACACACGAACGAGATGAGATCTTGCTTGGTGTACTAGCGCCCTCTAGGGTTCTCTCTGCTATTTCGAATTTTCTTGCCTCTCTCAATTTCGTTGACAGCCAAGAAGAACAAAGGTTCCCTTTTATAAGGGAACCCTAGTGAGAACCCTAAGCAACAAACGAACTGGGCCCAAGTCCAACTTGGCCCGTTTTAATTCGTTTTGATCCAACTCGTTTTGGTGTGCGACCCTGTAGGTTTTACACTCTTTGGCCGTACAATTAAAACCCGTTTTATTATACGAACAGTAAGCGGTTTCTAGTAAAACATTACTATTATCCAAAGGGTATAAAGGTCAAAAACGACACAACCTTAAATTGATATTTCACACATTAACTCCTTTTGTCAATCGATATCTAGATTGAACACAAGACTAGGCAAGTGTCATTCTTGTATAGTTCAATCTTTATTTCTTGATCTCTAAGTATAATTAATCCAAAACAAATGACATCTCATTTGTGCATGGCCATGCAAATATTAATTACACTTATCAAGGGGCCCAACGATATCTCTCTCAATATATGAGAGTGACAAATCCCATCTTGATCAACCACATACCTCTACATAGTTCATAGTATGCTCGGTCATCATCTTTATAATTACTCGGTCAAGAGCAACGTTTGATAATGCCTGATATGCTAATCCCTATGTTGGTAACCATGGCGATCTCAGGTCTGAGGATAATACGATATCACAAATGGGGAACATCACTGATGACATTATGTAACACTCCTCGCAGTGTCCCCAAAGCGGGTCAGTCCAATACTTTGTTCCCTAACAAGTATCAGTATGTTCAGCTTGATATCTCCATATCCATGACTTGTGGAACATAGTCATCAGCTGACCCATACTCTAATCATTATATCAATGTGATCCTAGGTTATTGATACATGATTAGGGACATCTAAACAATATTATTATTACATTACTAGCATCCCACAATCTAGTCACGTACTTGATGAACTAGTATTAATAAATATTATTTACAAGAGATTATAAAGTAAAATAAATAAACTTTATTAATAAAAATAAGCATAAGATATCCAAGTACAAATCATAATCTATGAATAGTCCTAGGACATATCTCTTTCAGGTTGTGGTCAAAATGGGGGTTTCGATTTCCAGCTCTAAGATTTTTGAAGCATTAACATTATTTGCATTTGTATTTGATTGAGCTTCCATCGACATCAAGTCAACATAATGACCTTTAACTACCTAATGATGGTGCAACAAAATTCACAACTTTAATACATCTTATATTTATTTCCTTAACTTAAACATAGAGACAAATTACCATATATGTATATTATGTATAGACATAAAATTTCTCATGTGTACCGATCCGTACAGACTGAACCTTTAGCGATGGTTTTTTGTTGCCAAAAACATCTCCCCTATGTTTTAGTGGCAAAAAATTGTCGATAAAGGTCCCGATTAGTACGAGAAATAACTCTATATCTAGACATGTACATACTACATATATATATACACATACACTAGACATAGGGCACACTCGATGTGCGTGTAATGTTGTATCTAACAATTCTTGATATTTAATGTGTTCTTAAAATTCATATGGAAAGGTAGGGTTCCTTATAAGATTAAAGTGTTTACTTGGCTAGCCTTGTTAGGTAAAGTGAACATATGATATGTAATCTAAAAGAGGAGGCCTCATATGTTCTTATCTCCTTCATGGTGTGTGTTATGTAAGGTTAGTAGTGAGGACATAAATCATATGCTACTCCACTGTAGTTTGTTCAAAATTTGTGGGGAAATTATTTAATTTGTTTAGTATAGTGGGGGTTAGAAGGTGGGCTGATTTGGCTGCGATCAAATGGGTTTTTAAACAAAGTAATAATAGATTCAAGCAGTTGTGGAGGCTCTCGGTAATGGCAAGTACTTGGTCAATATGGTTGGAGAGAAATAAAAGGGTTTTTGAAGATAAAGAAAACACGGTGGAAGAGATATAGCATGGAATCATACCATTTTTCTAGTTGGATTGTGGGCCAAAGCATGGAATATCTTTGATAGTATAGATAGTTTTTTGTTTATGTATGCTCAATTGCTTCAGTTTTTTGGATTGATGTAGTTGGAATTTTAGGATCATGCCGCAATGGAAGGCTCATCCACTAGGTTGAGCCAATCTTTATGTTGTATTCTTGTTTTAGTTGCAATAAAATTTATGTTTCTTATCAAGAAGAAGAAGAAGAAGAAGAAGAAGAAGAAGAAGTAGTTTAAAACATTTTGAGGCAATTTGAAAATGTTTGCTAAGTGGCATGAGTTTAAAGTAAAGATCTCGGGTTCAAATACCAGTAGAGTTACTATTTTTTTAATATATTAAAGAAGCATAAGATTGTAGTTTCATGTACATACTAAAGTGTTCCTCTCCCAAAATATAAAGTAATACATGTATATATAGAGTTGGGTTCTAAAGCATATGGTGCTCTCCCACACCCAGCTTGCCTTAGAGAATTTATTTATCCACTAAGGGTGTGTTCAAATACCAGTAGAGTTATTATTTATTTATTTTTATATTAAAGAAGAATAAGATTGTAGTTTCATGTACGTACTAAAGTGTTACTCTCCCAACATATAAATTAATACATATATATATATATATATACAGTTAGGTTCTAAAGCATATGGTGCTCTCCTACACCCAGCTTGCTTTAGAGAATTTATTTATCTACGAAGGGTGTGTTTGACGCATATAATTTTAGGACCAGATTATTTAGTCCCACCTGAACAAAATAAAACAATCCCACTGCCTAGGTGGGATTTGTTAATATTTCTCTCGGGGGTATAAAAAACTTTAGTTTAATAAATAATCTGTCCCGATACCCAATCTTGACGTAAAAAAAATAAAAAATAGGATGGTATTTATTACCTTATCCTATCCCACCCTCTTATCCTGCATGTCATATGCAGCCTAGGGGTTCAACAAAGAGGTATAAACACCAACCAATACAGGATTGTACCATTGCTCAGAAACAAATGAACCTCCACTAAGGTTCATATGACAAAAGGTGGGAAGAACGCACAACGGGCCAAACATCATTCAACAATTAGTGATGAAACTAATAACAAGTGGTGAAAAACTCTCAACAAAAGAGATAACAAAGTACGTAAAATAAAGGATATAGACAACAATCAACTAATAATGGACAAAAGAGGATGGCCATGGGATTCCTAGAATAAATGACACAATAGAATATATGAACATATGATGAAGACAAATATACACTAAACTACGAAATGAACCACCATAAAATTTGATGGTTACGGTGGTACAAAGAAAGATGCATCAATTGCCAACGAAAGTGATCATCTTTTAAACATGCTTTGATACCTGGTTGAATCTTGTGAGAGAGAGTAAACAAAGAGAAACTAGAATACAAGAGTCGAATTTAACTCCCCTCACTATGTCATTATCTATAATTCTATATAAGAGTTATATTACTTGTTGATTCCTCTTAACGTTTAACTCATATCTTATTTCTGCATTTCTTGTGGATCTTATATAATTTTTATTTTTTTTAGTATGTTGATGCTCCAAATTATGAATTTCATTTTTGATCAACCACATCCACTCCATCTTGATATTACCTAATTCACGGGACACTTTGTTATGGTACTGGCCCAGTATCCGCTGTAGTCGAGTAGGCTTAGTTGGAAACGATTTCAGGTGGCAATTCATTTATAACATAAACTCAAGTGAATACAAGACCTTGTCACCAATAGTAGTTAAAGGACATCCACTTTGGTAGGTAGTAGTAGGCTTTGTTAATGGACATCCACTTTTGGACTGCATTGTTGAAAAAACTAGCTAACTCGTTATTTTAAGGGTTTTGTTGATGGACTACACTTTGGACCACATTGTAACTATATAATAACTTTATAGTTTTATGTAAGTGAAATGATGCATCACGTACCAAAGTGAGACATTGCAACTGTAGGTCGAAAAATACCCTAGAGGGGGGGGGGGATAGGGTTTTCAAAACTTAATGGAATTTTAAAAATTAGTTTCAAATAAAGTTCAACAATGAAACTTTAATACAATGTATAACAAGGAAATGTGTATATTAAACAATCACATAAGCAATCACCAAGTATAAATAAGAGATAATAGAGAGTTTGAGTTTAGATAGATTGAACCAAGTGAGACTATGATGTTTTGTTTACATGGTTCAGTTGTTTAGTCCATACGTCCGAACCCGAGTAGTGCCCTCAAGAAATTCCACTAAAATCGATTTTCTTCCAGGTGAAAATCAAACTTTACAAGTGTAATCTTTCTCACTACACTCAACAAGTGTTGTTCTTCTCACAATACTCAACAAGTGTGATTCTTCTTACCACACTCAACACAAGAAGCACTTTTGCTATACTATGAGAAAACCTCTCACAATTTAAAGAATAAGATTTGTTTTGGTGATACACATCAAGATACAATAACTTCAAGTGTATATAAAGATTACAAATGAAGCTCACACTAGAGTTATCAAGATTGATCAATAAATAAGCTCAAAGATGAAGAATATGATCAATGTAATGCATTGAATACTTGAATAACTTTGCATATATGTAAATTGAGTTTGTAGAATGATTGAAGTGTGTTAAAACATGTCTAAGACCTTATATATATTGCTCCCAAAAGTATATGGCCGTTGGGGGTGATTAAGAAAGGTTTTGGGTCAAAAGTAGACATTTTCAAACTTTTCAACATATAGTTTTTGAATAGTAGTCGATTAACACTTGTAGCAAGTAGCTAATCAACTACATGGTGTAGTTGATTTCATCATTTACCATGTAGTAGACTACATGCTTCTGCCATGTGGTCGTTTTTTGTACTTTTTCAACTTTTGTAATTTTGCTCCAAAAATGATTCTAATGCTTGGGGAATGTTAAAAATAAGTTTCTAAGACTCCCAAATTGTTTTTGAGTCAAAATTCATTCATATGAATTTATTATGAATTTTTCAAAATGACTCGTTTTCGATAGAGAACTTTTCAATGAAGTTTGAAAGTGTATGAATGCAATGGATGATTCATGAGCATGTTTGAGCTTAGATCATGATCAAAAATGAAACTTTACAATGTAGCAAAGCACTCTCATAAATTAATAACAAACTTGATTTGAATACATACAAGCTTCTCTTGAATGATCAAGGCTTTTCCATCTTGGTACATGCTTGCTTGAGTTCATGTGTGGACAGAGAGAATCATGTATAGTGGTAATACACTTGATATGATTCCGGTTTTAGTTCTCTGGATACTTCGGGAAATCAAAGGAGCTTGTTAAATTGATTTAATACAAATACATTATCAATACATGTAAAATACACATGATTAACTTTTTGTCATTATCAAAATAAGATTTAAGACCTTCTAGGTCAACAACAACTATATAATAACTTTATAGTTTTATGTAAGTGAATTGATGCATCATGTACCAAAGTGAGACACAAGGTAAATTTTAAAGGGATGAAGAGTAATTAACTCCTTATATAATACTCAAGTAAGGCTTATATCATTGAGGCAATGAGCACAATTACATAAATACTCATACGAGTAAAGTTTCATAGCTAGCCTCACTACAAATAAACCCTATTTAGCTTATACTCGCCAACAAGCTTATAGCCCAAAATTAAGCACACCCCTATAATAAATGAGAGGTTAAATGGTCAAAACTCAATGTGGCAAGTGTCATCGTGGAATTGAAAAACAAAAATATTCCTCAACATACTCTTCTATGACAATCAGGACATCATAAATCCAGTTTCCCCTCTCCAATCCTAACCACCAGTGGCATTCTCAAAGTGAATGTGAGAAATGCGATCACCCAATGATCCATCCACATCCAGTACAAAGGGAAAAAGAATTCATTTAACTAAAATAGATTATGTTCTATTAATCTTTCTCTGAAATAATTGAATTCCCCTCATAAACCTCAAGTGCAAACGAAATATAGATGCACTAGCTGAAATTTTTATATGAATTTTTAAAAGGTCAAAAGAGGGTACATCATCCCAATGGCGAGAGAAACTGTTCATGTTTATTTACTCCATGAAAGTATGGAAGAACGAACAAAATGAAGTATGGGTTATACTATAAATTATGATAAAGGTCGCAAGTACGGCCGTCAAGTGTTTTCAGATGGTCGTATGTAGTTGTAGATATAAGTACCCTCTAGCCACAGAACAAAGACTCTTCTAGGAAATGAAAGGCTGCATTGCTTTCTGCTGGCAATATTATCAAACAATAATGCTATAATTAGCCGGCAACACTGCAATGGTGCTTATTCCCTATGAAGGATATACAATATGAAGATAGTGGAATTGAAAGCATGTGTATATAGGGTTACAAGAAATTATGATCCAAATTTTTATCTATAACCAAAAGTTGAAAACAGATAGACCAACTAGATGTAGTGACAAATATGTCACCATATTCAGATAAAAAATTTGGAATATGAAATAATTACAACTGGCATGGATTAAATTCATGTACTTCAAGAAAAACGTAATTTTCTCATTGTTAAGGAAATTATTATTAAAACACAAACAAACTAGCAACAATGAAAACAAAACCACTAGTTTGTCACCTCAAGATACCTAAGGCACATTTGGACCTTAGCAGGAAGAAATGATGAGTTAGAAGATAAGACCCTTATATATGCAATGAGAGAAATAAACATATAATAATACCAATCCCTCTTAAAAGCATCTATGAATTTTAATTTTTTTCGATAACCATGGGCATCGGGGCCCTCCCCCATTAATCCCATGAGGCCCTGGTTACTCGACCGGAAGATGCCCTTAGTGGCCCTAGAAAGGTTTCACATAGTGGGAAGTCGAACCTGAGACCGTGCGCCTACCCAAACAGTCCCAAGTTTGCCCTTACCGATGTGGCAACCCCTTGGGTTACATCTATGATTATAATACGGCATATCAACCCATTAAATTTAATCCAGAAAATTTGGCAGCCCCTTGGGTTACATCTATGACTATATTACAGCACATCAACCCATTATAGTTAATAGTTAATCTAGAAAATTTCTTGTACGGACTGGACCTTTAGTGACAGTTTTTCGACAAAAAAACATCTCCCTAATGTTTTAACGACAATTAAACTCTGTACAGGCCGGTCCATATGAGAAATGTACTCATAGTTAATCATTCATAAAATTAATAACTACTAAACTCTTGTTGTATGCATCTATAAGACTGGTGGTACCAATGTCCTAGCTACGTCACCTCAACAACTGTAGATCAATATGGCAACAGGTGTCTCAGTTGATATTTGAAGGCCTGATTCACCGTCCACATCAGCAATCGTATCTGAATCTCTATCTACCTCTTCACTTATGATATCTAATATACTTTGCAAGCTTGTAATAATGTCTCCTTAAAAACACATAAAGTTAATCGTTATAGTAAAGTTTTTGAAATATCTCCAGAAAAGTGGCTCTAAGATATTCGAAAAGTTTTATAACAAATTGATATGTCTATCAGAATGCGGCACCAAAACCAGATATGTTCTTCAGCCCAAGTGGTTAAAAGTGCGAGTGTTCACATAGGATGCCCAGGTTCAAGTGCCACCCTTCCCCCCACCCCTCATCGAACCACCCAGATATTCCATTGCTTGTATAAAACAGGAGGGCGTTTTTGGACTTTTCCCCTCATTTTATAAGTGAAATTAGAAACTTACCCCTTACTTTCATAATTGTTAAGACTTTTTAAAGATGGAACCGGCTTGAGAAGGGTTTGGTTTAAGCTTATTGAGTAGGCTAGTGCTAGTAATTTTACAATTGACGTTAATATGCATGGTCTATGTTGATGTGATCCTATTTGTGAAGCTAGATTATGCATCTACATCAACAACGGAACTCATGCGCATTGAATGTCCAAACCCAACGTAGTTTGATATTAAAGCAACAACAAGACAGAAGCGAAAAGTGGCTCCAAGCAATTCAAAATGTTCTATAACAAATTAATATGTCCATCGAAATAACAATCAAAACCATATATAGGCTTCAACCCAAGTGGTTAAAAGTGTGAGTGTTCACACGGGGCGCTGATGTTCGAATTCTACCTTTGCCCCCTCCCCCTCCTCAAAGTACCCATATTATCCATCCCTTGTATCATAAAAGAAAATAAGGGTGTTTTTGTGACTTTACCCCCTGTTCTTAATGCAAAAATAGACTTACCCTGCGGCCGTTTCCATAACCATTATTCTCTAGCTCTCTGCCCCATGCATGTAGGGAAATCTCAAAGAAATACATAAAATGGTTGCAATAGGGGGTAAGTCTAATTTGCATGTAAAATGGGAATCAAAGTGAAAAGGCCCAAAAAAGAATATAGAACGAAATATGGGTTATAGGTTGTTGAGCAAGCTAGTGCTAGCAATTTTAAAACTGACATTAAAATGGTGTCTGCCTCTGTGATCTTATTTCTAGAGCCAGATTATACACCTACATCAGCAACATGACTTATATGTGCATTGAATATCCATAACACAATGTAATTTGATATTAAAGCAAGAACAAGACTTAAGTGAAAGAAATTAAAGGTACAGCGAAAATGTATTTTGTTAAATACCATAAGATCAGCCAAAGCTTGTGAAATTGGTTCTTTCGAATTTAAGTATGCAAAAGAATAGACAGAGCCATTAAATGAAAGAACACCAACAACCTCTTTTTGGCTGCACGCGTGAATATATGAAAAGACTGTTAGAAATAGGAAGCTCAAGCAAGATTGTCAAACATGAACCAAAAAACAAAACAAGTTCGATGTGAAAAGTGGTGGCATACCTTCCACAGATGTATGTTGCATTAAAGGTAGAAGAAATTCAACTTCATGCAAACCATCAAATACACAATGCTCATCCACAATCACCTAACATGATCATAGAGATTGAAAATTCGTCAAGCAGATAGATGAAAAATACAGGGCTGTGTGTTAGTGTTACCACGATGCAACTATTGTGTAATAGCGATTTTCAGAGTGACTATGTAATATTATTTGGTGACATTATTGGCAAAGCAATGTACAACTTTAGAAGCATACAATACAACTTATTAAAGCAATACTACACTCTCACAAAGATAATATTGCTTTGACAATATGGCTATACATATTATTCCCCATTTCCGTCCAGATATGGTGTCTGTCAAGATACAGCATGTGTACAATATGATACATGCTCCATTGTATCTTGATCTATCATAAACAAAACTAGGAAACTCCAAATGAACTGTTCACTCAAATCAAGTAAGATAACTTCGATCACTTGGTATAAGCAGTAGCTGCAATATCTATTAAAAAGTGTTGTTTTAGCACCACTAGCCATTAGTATTATAATTATATGTGTATACGTGAGTACATACATAATAAGAAGCACAGATACTTTTGTGAAGGTGATGTCGAATACATATTGAATACTTACTCTTAGTATCCTCCTATTGGAATTAAATGCAAAGAATGGGTACTTTTGTTCTATCCAACATGGAGGTTTCCTCCACAATCTTTTTTAGCCAGAAGAACACTTTTCACTGTATGTCCATTATAAGGATATAATCCATTTTTTTTTTGGCTCAATTATACCCTTACCAAACTTTTTTATTTCCTTCCCACTTATGAGTGGCCGCCGAGCCTCACCACCAACTGCACCTACCCACCCATAGAGCTCATCCGGTGACCACCCAACCCACTAGGAACTCCCCAGTCGTTACTCTCTAGAATATGTGCAGGTATATATATATATAGATTTTGTTTGTGTATGTATATATATAGATGTGTATATATATAATTTTTTTGTGTTTGTATGTATATACATATACAATAATTTATAACTGATAAAAGAAAAATTAATGGAAAACTGGCACTCTAGAATTTGTATTAGATACAATATTGAATCCAAAATTTGATGAACACTTAACCAACGCCCTTGAAAACTTGTAAAAGAAGCATTGCACATGAAGTTATGACTTTTAGCACGCCAAAAAAGTAAAACTCCAAGGGGGAATCAGCTCTTTTTGTTTTTAAAGGAAATCTCTAGGCCTTAATAAGCAGGCCCAAAGAGCAATCAACTTAGAGAAACAAAATCATTAATTAAACATACATAATCATCATGATATGAATACATAATCATTAATTAAACATACATACAAATATTTATGTATCCTTGAATGTATAGGAACGTATGTATAGCTTTTCTTTTTGTTTGTTTGCTTGAGATGATTATTGTGATTTACGAGTTAAATATTTCATGGTGTTATTCAAAAGAGAAATTTTGTATCTGCACCCCACATTTTAGGGAGTATTTTGCAGTTGCACCACACATTTTTTTTCTTTGCGTTTGCACTCCACCGTTAGAGGATTATGTTAGGAGGTGTTAAATTGTATGCCTATGGACCAAAATGCCCCTAATATGAAGAATAAGCTAATATAATTTCAATGAAAAAGCAATTAGGATGTAATGCAGTTAAAGAGTCCCAGTCATGTAAACAAATAAATAAATTCTTCCTTTTGTTTTTTTGAAAAACACTCATGACCAATGTCCTATTTTTTTGTAAGAAATAGTTCTAGTGTACTCCTAACTTGTCCCTAAAGGTCCCACTATTATAATTGTGAGCCATAACAATTAATAAATTAATTCCTTCCCATAAAATCCATCCCCGCTAGGCAGGAAGAATCTGTTTTATGTTTATTAATAATCCACGATCAACTTCAGTAATGAACCCTAAGATTTCTAGTCAACCATTTGGTCCAATCAACAAATATATATATATATATATATATATTTATATGTATATGAAAAAAAAAGATGCACTAAAACATACATGCATCCGCCTTAGAAATAGATGAAATACTAGATAAAAAATAAGTTCATCTCTTGACATTATAACTCGATTAAGGTTTAAATGTGAACTCTTAGAAAACAAAATAATGTATATATTATTAAACTTGCTTCTATCAATTACATTACATTGTAATTGCATTTTCAATGAAATTATATTAGCACTTGTTCATATAAGGGCATTATAGTCTATTCAAGTAAAAGTTAACACCTCCTAACATATTGCATTAACGGCGGAGTACAATTGCAAATAAAATAAAATGTGGGGTGCAAATACAAAATATCTCTATTCAAAAAAATAAAATAAAAAATTCCACTCATGAATATATTCGTGAATCATTCAACGTTCATTTCTACCAAACACTTGTGGTAGATAGTTAAACACATCTTGGATACTTTTATTCCTAATTACTGAAATAATAATACTTTTATTGTTTTGTTATGTATTTCTACCAAAACACTTGCGTCTAAATTAAAATCTCGAATGTCAGTAAAGACGATATTGACTAAAACAGCTTCAGCAATGCATACAGGTGTAAAATAAATTAATAGTTATTTAATAATCAGTATAACATTCCCAAATTGTAAAGTCAAGGAGCTTCTCACCAACTTTCCATCAATCAAAGCCTTTGCACCTTTAAGCTCTTTGTCTTCACTTAAATTTCATCATAATTACTATTTGTGCTTCTTATTATGTTTGTACACGTGTGTACAAACATAATAAGAGGCACAAATACTTCTATGACGGAGGTGTCTCCGTATTAGAAACGTAGGATGTATCAAATATTCTTAATTCCTCCCATTCCCTCCTAAAGTGAGATTCTGGGTCCGCTTCTGCTTGAATGCATAGGCACATTAGCATAACTATTATTTTTTGTATGTTTGCTTGAGATAATTATTGTGACTTAAGAGTTAAATACAACATGGTATTATTTAACAAAAAAATAAATTCCGCTCACGAATATATTTATGAAATATTAAAAATTAATTTCCACCAAACACTGTGGCAGAAATTAATTTTGAATATTTTAATCACATCTTGGATGATTTTTTTTCTTAATTAGTTGAAATAATAAAACTTTTATGTTTTTGGTTTGTATTTCTACCAAAACACTTGCTTCCAAATTATAAAATCTCTGATGTCAGTAAAAATGATATTGACTAAAACAACTTCAGCAATGCATACAGATGTAAAATAATGCGATAGTTATTAAATAATCAGTATAATATTTCCAATTGTAAAGTCAAGGGGCTTCTCACCAAATTTCCATCAGTCAAAGCCTTTGCATCTTTAAGCTCTTTGTCTTCACTTAAATTTCATGATAAAGAATGTCAGCCATTCGTCTCATATTTGATCCATTTCCCTGGCATACTCGCAATCTGGACAGAGAGAAATAAAAAATCAATGAGAGGAGACGATCCCAACAACAAATAATAAAAAAAATTAATCCAGTTAAAAAATCATTAGTTTGTATCATATCATGATAATCTCTTGGGTAGCAAAAGATTAACTATCATTAAATATTTTAGAGAAGTGATGGTAAGACTTTTGAGAGCTTTAGGATTTGACAAAAGGCTTCCATGTAATATTTTAAGAGAAAATTTCACATCGTACAAACCAGTACATACGGACCAGACCTTTAGCGATAGTTTTTTGTTGCTAAAAATATCTTCTTAGACCTGGCAAAAGAATACCCGACACGATAACCCGATACGAATGCGCTCTTATAAGTTAATGGGTAAAGCCTTAACGAATTCGGGTCATTAACGGGTCAACCCGATTAACACGATTTGATAACGAGTCAGGTCAACCCGACCCCCCTAAATTCGTTAAAGACCCGTTAACTTTTTATGTAATAATTTTTTTATTTAATATTCAAATTTAGGTTATTATGTAATATTCAAATAGAAGAAGGTTATACATGTCTTTCGTGTTCCACCAAACCTAACTATATAAGGATCTTTTTCTTTGCTTTAGGTGGTACAATTATTACGCCTCCAAGCCCTCTACTGCACATAATCTCTCTCTCTCTCTCTCTCTCTCTCTCTCTCTCTCTTTTAGTTTAGTGTGTTTGTCCAAAAATTACCTACAGCCATGATCCATCATCAACAACACACCACCATCCATTAATTTTAGATCCACTACTAATATTAATTTGAAGTGTATGTAATTTTTTTATTTTTTTCATTTGATTGTTATATTAACCTATTTTAATATTTTTTAGAAATTTCTTGGATAAAAAAAGATTATAATATGTTTGTTCTTCATTTTCTTTTTTTATTTTCAGATTTACTTTTTTCAAAGTCTTCATTTATCTTCTTTTATTTTCAAATCTGCTACTTTTATTTTCAGATTGTTACAAGATCTGTTTTTTAGACACTAATATATCATTTTTATCTTCTTTTTTTTTTTTACAAACAAAGGAAAACAGAAAAAAAAAATCTAGATTATGTTGCATATTTGGTAAAAGTTCTTAGATATAAAAGTTTAATCAATTTAGTTCACTAATTTTTTATTTGTTTAAATTTAACAATTAACATATTTTTCTTTTTTCTCTTTTGAAGAACATAATGGAGGATCTGCCTTTTTTCTCTTTTGAAGAACACAAAGAACATTATTCCTTAGCTTAACAGTTGAAAACGAATCATGTTCATGTTACTCGTTAAGATAACAAGTCGTGTACGAATGCAAAATTTTAATCCGTTAAGATTAACGGGTCGTGTACGTGTTTACGTACGTATTTTTAACTTCCATTCGTTAAGACCCGACACAAAACCGACTCGACACGACCCGTTGATAGGTCTACATCTTCCCATTGTTTTAGTGACATAAAACCGTTGCTAAAGGTCGCAGTCCCATGAGAATTGTACTCTAATATTTAAACAATTATATTTGGATTTGAATTCAAATTAATTTGAGTATTATTCTGACCATTAGGTATTTTAGAGTAGTGATGGGACATTTCGAAATCCAATCTTGGGTCAAAATCTATGAAGAAGGTATGGTGCAATTTGAACCATAAGACGGCAAGACTTTTGAGGGCTTTGGGATTTGACAAAAGGCTTCCTATGGGTTCAATTCGAGAGTTTAATGGATATTTTGTTTTCATTAAACTGGTGGGGAGGATCTTTATAAGAGTAGATCATCTCTAGAAAATTTCATTAAGAAATACAAATTGAAAATGGGTGTAATACAAATTCAATTAATAGGTCATGCCCGTTGTCTCCATGCCCTTCGTTACCCTGTGGGCAGGTGGTGGATCATAGTTGGCCTTACGCTAACCAACTAGGGTGTGGCTGGTATAGGTTTCATGATTGTCATAATTGGTCGTCGAGCTAGCTGAGAACCGTTTGGCCAAGTCCATCAGACTATAACGCAATTATTGGCTGTCTTCTAGGGGCAATTTAATCAACTCTCTATCGCCGCTGTAGGAAACTCGACGGGAGTAAGTTGGTCGAGCAAGTGTTCTTCGCCGTGATGGCCTATCTTCTCAGACTTTGGTGGTGCCTTGATAATGTGGTTGGTTGTAAAAACCTTTCCCTTTTTGGGAAGTGCTCATAACAGTGATGTCATTGGACTTGGATGGGTGGACATCTTGGTCTTTTTCTCCAATGGGGGAGATAAGGGTTTGGTTTTCTTTATTGGTCATTGTTAAAGTTTGTCTTAGGGTTAATTAGGGTGGGCAATTTAAAACTGGTAGAGGAATCATTCAACACCTACTAGGAGAAACTAGTTAGTCATTACCCACAGACAGCACCAGCCTAAGAAAAAAAAATTAAGGTAAGAAATGCTGCTCACACATAAAACTTGTATGTAGTAAGTGTATAAGAATGAACAGGAAGAACGCAAGGATTTTTTTATCAGGATGGTTATCCTAATCAATAGATAGTAGGTCTTATTTACATCCACCTCTTGGTGATAGTCTGGATATTTTATTGATGATGATGGTGATGGCGATGACAGAGAATAAATACAATCTCAAAGTAATCTTTACTTGGCTAATTTTTCAATAATTTCAGAGAATAAATACAATCTCAGAGATTGTAGGGGCAATTTTTCAAAGTTTGTCTTAGGGTTAAATTTTTTTAATACAATAATTTCAACTCATCAATGATTAAGAACATAACATTATTATTGCGATTGATGATGTGCCCTAAAAATAACCAGTTCTGGTACAGGGACATAGGGACTATTATTTACAAAACCCAAATTGAAAAATAAAATAAAGAGACTATTTTACTTGGTTAGGTATTACAAACAATACATAATGCCAACGATAGATTCCCGATCATGCTGCTAGCATTTCCAATCCGAGGACCCAAACAAAATCTAACAAAAATGTGAAAACGGTAACTCTATCAACTTTTTCAAATTCTAAACATTAATGACGCAAGAATAACTTTTCGATTGTACTTAGTCTCCAGAAACTACAAAGCAATGAACATGAGATTGCCTTCATAGGTGAAGAAAAGAGAGTAGAACTTTGGCATGCTTTTGTTGGCACAGCATTCGAAACTCCTCGAAGACGAACTAATTGAGCATTAGAAAGTTAATGATATTATTCAATTAAACCTCAAACCAAAAAAGAAAATGTTAGTTTTCAAGGATATTTAACTTAAACATTTCATAGCTCAATTGTCACTAATCAATTTTGAATGAAGGATTATGCATCATCTTCCAACTTGTAACTGATATACCAATAAATTGGTATAATTATATTTATCTTGTTAAATTATAATTTGGAGAGCATTAATTGCTATATTTATATTAGTAATATTTTATTTTTTATTCTTAGGTGTTGATAAATAATCAGAGAAAGTGGGCTTTTTAACGGAGCAATTTGGAATTATATTACGGCGAAAAGAAAAGAAAATAAAATGGAGAAGGAAGCAGCAAGGGCCAATGGGCCAAGCCAACTATCCAGAAAGTCCAGCAGCTGATGTTTACAATTCATCCCAGCCCCGGTTCAACACACAAAGCCCAAGTCTATATTTTAAAGGCATGACGATCAATTATAAAAATAAGGGAAGAGCCGCAGGAGAGAACCGTGCACAATTATCGAGAGCAGCTTTCAATTTATTTTATTCTCTTCTTCGATTAGTATTAGTGTGAAAATTATCATTGAGTTTTGTTGGATTTACATTATGATTTATTAATAGCTAATATAAAGCGTGTTTAGATGGATTCAATAAATGTTTCAATTTTTATATATAAGTTTGACGAAAGAAGAATAATTTTTATAAATTATAATTGAACAAAATTGGGGAGTTAATAAAACATGAGTGAACATAATAATCAACGGTAGTAACAGATCCAAAACCCTAAGGCATTCACTTATTGACTTTTTATTACAAATCTGATTTTTATTATATTACTTATTTTAGTATTAGTTTAGTGTATGTTTTATTTTATCTTGCCTTACTTTATTTTATTTAATTTTTTTCATTTCCATCAATTATTCTTAACTAGATTAGGCATTTAGTGAAAAGTTAACAAGAAAAAATTTAAACATATTATGTGAGTTTCTGTGGGATCGACCTTACTTATACGCTATACCATAAACTAATTTGTGCACTTGCTAATATTAACATTGAACACAACAGTAATAGAAGATAAGGTAGTATAGGACAATATATAGTTATATTTTCTCAACTACACGAATCCTAGTTGTTTTGTGTTGTTGTTGTTGGTTTCTAATTTTTCTTTTTTTAAATATCTTGAAAGTATTTAAGTGAAGCAATTAACTAACGTTAAATAAACTTAGAGAAAAGTAAATAATCAAAACAATCTAAAAGAATCCAAGTTATTTGAAGTATACCTGGTGTGCCTTACAAATCTCATGTGACCAGCAATGCCATCCGCATAGGGGATTAGTCGACGTGCGCGAAAACTGGGCGGGGCATTCCTATAGGGGTGTTTTCGGTTTCGGTCGGTGTAGAGATTGGGGTACCCCAAACCCTCCCCAAACTTCATAGTTCGGTTTTAGTTTGGATCAGTTTTCTTACCTACGGAACCCAAACCCTCCCCAAATTATTCGGTTTTGGTCCGGTTCAATCTTATTCAATTTTTTTAAATTGCTAAAACTTTAGTTAAAAAAACATAAAAACTCCAACCAAATGGGCCTAATTTTCTATTTGAGATATTGATCAATGTACTAAATTGTAAGTTAAAGTGGTAAGTTATATTATTAACTATTTATTATATTAAAATTAGTGTTTTTTTAAAAAAAATAAAATTAAAAGCCAAGATAAACAAAACTTTTCACAATCTGAAAACTTAAATTCTTAGTGATACATACATAATAGAAGAAATCACAATTAACAAACTTAATGACCCATAATAGAAGAAAGCACCAAAAGAGAATGAGAAGAATTACCTGATGTGATCCGAGCAAGCTCAAGTTTCTATTCAACCATGGCGGTTCATGACATTCCAAATGATGATCCACATATGGTGAATCACAATGATAGAGCATGGAAATTCAAAAGGAATTTCATATAATTTCACATGCTTGATGCAAGAAACTTAAACAATGATTATGCATTCCATGAGGTTTCTAAAGATTGGGAATGGAAGTTCAAGAGGTTAAAACGGCAAGGAAGCCCGTTGGAATAATCTAGAAGATATTAATTTAAGTTGTTTTTAAATTAATACGGTTTATTAAGTATTATTATTCAATTAGAAATTAGAATTAGTAGTTTCCTTTTTGAATAAGTTTTTTTATTATTTTATTATTATTATTATTAATTTCCTTATTGTGTTAGGAATATTCTAGGTGTTATTATTTTCCTTTTTTAAGTAGGAAATAGTTTCCTTTTTTTGTAATAGGATTCTATAGCTTTGTTTCTCCTATTTAAAGGATTTTTTTTATTGTATTAGATAGAGTTTATGATGATTAATAATATTGAGAGTTTTCTCTTTGTGTTTCCTAAGAACATGTTGAACGTATTGAATTGATTAATTAAATTGTTCTTAACTTATTAATCAATTCTCCACCAATTGATTGTGGCGTCTTCGATTATACAAAGGTTCATGTTTCTTTAAGCGTTGGGTTGAGGTTTTCACCTTTCATATTTCGACGTATTCTAAGGTTCTTGCTACGTTCATAGTTCAATGGATGAGGATCCATAAGCTTGGCTAGGAAAGATGATCCGGGTTCGCGTCACTACCGCTGGCCCAAGGGAATTTTTTTACTTGAGAGGATGTGAACATGGGATCTCCTGCTAATTGGATTGACCCTTGTTAAAATCCGCAAATGCGGCCCCCGAGTCTCAACCTTTTAATTGGGGGCCTGAAACAGTGAAAAACATTCCATTGTTTCATTTGCTTCTATATGGAGATAAATCATATCGTGGGTTCTACTATCCTATTCTAGATGAAGGAAAGTTTTTTTAGAGTCACCAGTACGTTTCATAAGAAAACGGACAAAAAGGTTTATGTGAGAAAAAATGCTATAAATAAGCGCTTTTCTTTACACGTTTATCTACGAAACTAGGATTCTATAGGGTTCGACAACTATATTACGGATTGGGAAGGTGCTAAGTACTTATTCCGCCCTTTTGGTCTCTAATAGTTTTATATGCTTATTCTTTGCTGAAAAACTTAGATGCTTTTACTGTTTCACGAAAATAACTTATGAAAACATGATTTCGAAAAAATAAGGAAAAGGATAAAAACCTTGTATTTCATGATCCGATGTTTTGGTTTTGTCAAAGTATGGTCATTAGTGACAAAATTTTATTTTATTTAGAAATCATAAGATTTATTTGGTATTGTTTTCTCAGATAACAATATCAATTACCTCGTTCGGTTAATTTAGAAAAGATCGGATCGAATCTTATCAAAATTGGTTTGATATGGAATTGAACTCTTTGGGGAGAGTATACTAGATACATTGCAGTCTATATGAAATATATAATATATCTAAGTCTAGTTTCTAAGTAAGTTTTATCAATTCAGGTTTTGAAAAGTCAGTTTTGTTCGAACAATAATGGCCTTACTTCTTTTAGTTTTATAAAAGATTTTTATCAGGATTTTCAAAAGAAGTTTTGTTTTGAAAACGGTAAACTATCAGTAACCCGGTAATAATTTTATCCAACTATAAAGTGGACAGAACTACGAATATAACAAAGTCTACATTTTTTAATATCTAAACAATTATTGTAAAGCAAGTATACAGATATATATTTTGATTTACTAGAATAGACTTTAATTACCTTCCCGAAAATCTATATAAGAATGAAAGAGAGAAAAATATAATACAACAGAGAAGACCATTGGCAGATATCAGCTTTTCTTCTCAAGATATTTTCAAGAATTCGATTTCAGAATATAACACTTCGAGAATTATAGAAAAATTAGATGAATATATAAAGTGAATTTGGAATCACTTGAAAATCAGAAAATCAGAGGGGATAGTAGGAATTTTAGAGTAAAAATCTTGTCCACAAACCAATGGGGGTGCTGGCCTATTTATAGTACTAGGGAGGGATTGTTGCGAGATTTCCATTTGTCGTGTGACAAAAGGCTTTATGTTGTGCGACAAACGGTTGAAGTGATGGTTCTTGTTAAACCCTATTCCTAAATCTCAAGCTTATCGCGTTCAAAAAATCGCGATTAAGGCGATTTCGAGCTCCGAATAATGAAATACTGTTCTAACAGGATCGACAGGGCTCGGAGACTTCCCATAAGTCATGTTGGTGTATTTAAGCTTGTTAGAATGACCAAAAGTCATTTCGGGTGATTCGAGTTGAAATCGGGATGTAGATTGCATGTTTCCAATTTACCCGACTTCATGATTTTGGGATAACTTGGGGGAAGCGTAACTTCTTTGTTCCTCGCTAGATTGAGTTTCTGTTTACATGGGGGTCTATATTTTTAGGCAATCTACAACTTTTGTGTTTTGACCGAAGACAAATTCAGACTCCTACAAGGTCAAAACTGAGCGCGAAATAAGCAAAAAGCTTCCGTTAAAGAAGTTATAAATCTCCGAATAAGATTTTGATGGACATAAAGATCACCTCAATTAGACATTCGAGTGAGAATTTATGGTCGTCCAAAGTACAGTGTAGCAAGTCCAAAACAGCGTGAACAATACCTGCGAATGTAAGCAATAGTTTATATATATACGACCAGCTCCTTCTTCCTCATTTTCATCATAGCCATTGGAGAGCTCTTAGAGAGAGAAAGAGTGATGAAATTGGAGGGGGTTCGAGGTTCCCTCATCCACGTATTTTCATCGCGCCAAAACAACGCCAAATTAACACCATTCATCTTCTTTTCCAAAGCTCCATCACCATTTTTGTACAATTGGGGATTCTGCGACTTCTCACGGTACAACTCGATCCAATGATCAATAGCTTGAAGGCTCAGCATGTATAAGGTGGGAACAACTCTATTAAACTTATTTTTCAACTTATTACCCTTTATGTCAAACATTTTCATACAAAATGGGATTTTTACATACAAACCCAAGGTTTGCATTGTGTGTGTGAGATTGGGGCAGTTTATGGTCAAATTGATGACGCATATGAATAGATTATCACTCAGATATTATATATTACCTATCCTCGTCATGCTATGAGCATAATTTGCGCATTTGCACATCATACCCATTCCTTAGTCACATGTGTGAACTAGGTAGTGAGTAGTTTGGGCCTCGTAAGCATAAAGTGGGTTGGTTTGGGATAATTAATGCTTGAGATATATGTTTATACCATTGTAAACATTGGTAAAACATTATGTACGATACTTACATGATGAACCTAGCGAGTGGGTCAGTACACAATAACAATTGAGGTTAGGGCCTCGTATAGGACATGATAGATGCTTATGGTAATAGTGCAACCCCATAAATCTCTTGTGGTAGAACGAAAGTACCTGGTTAGGCATGGGTTTTCATAGTTGCATGCACTGCTACAGCTAGGAAGCCACAAATTCACTAATTAAGCAATAAACCAGATAACCAATGTTTAACTAAATTATATGACTTCAAGGCTATAATAAAGTATTAATGGGTTTAGTATAACACATATAACTTTCCACGATGTCTATCTTAGTAATAATAAGTCCGTAGGCCGTACTACTTGAATAGACTTATAACAACAGACCTTTAGAGGCAACGCATGATATGACGCATATGATAAGTTGGTTGGCCGTGACATCTGATTGATTATATAGCAATAAACCTATTAAACATATAGGTGGCGAAGGATGATTTGTGCGTATATACAATTCGGAAAATGATTCTAGAATACGTTTATAACTTGACTATGAGATTAATAAAACAATACGAGTAATGTATGATTAAATATCTATTTTCATATATGGTATTGATGTGAATGGCCACCTGTGTATTGTGATGTTATATGTATATATCTTTACGGGATTGATATATATATACATGTGCATTCATTGTAAAAAATGAATGATGGTGACGATTGTGGTTATTTATATGTTCACGTATTCTATCATGTGATGATTGTGTATAGATCATCTATATATGTGTGTATATGTATGATAATGATGAGATTGAATAGTCCATGTGAGGTCCCGGGTTGGTCTCTAACGATTGAGGCCTTAAGTTAGGACCGAGTGGCCCTGGGTGCAAGACCCAAAACCGTGCACGGAAACGAACGAGAGGCCCTATTGCATGTGGGTGAAATGCCACGAAATACAGACCTGGTGACGCTTGGATGATTGCGATTATTATTATTGTGATGGTCGAGGCCGTGAGGGCCATTGAGAAACATTGTCTAGAATTATACTAATACATCATAATGACGGATGTGGCGGTGGTTTCGATACATATATTATTGTGTTATATTTTATACTGTGCTATATATATTGTTTATTGTATATTATGGATAATATATATATATATATCGGTTCGGATCATTGTACACTTAAAGAACCATTTGACCATCTATAACAAATTAATATCTAAAGTGAAAAGTTCTAGTAACCTTCGGTTTACAAACATAGTATACGAATGGCTAGACGGCATGGTAGTAATGCTTAGTAGTTGGCCAAGTATGTGGCTCATAATGTACTATTAACAAAGTGATAACTACGAATACTTGGCATAAGAGGTGTATACCCCTCACACACAGTTATGTAACCGAGAATAGAATGATTCTTATATCATGTGAACCCTAGGATGCTAGAAAGAGTAGAATGCTATATGATGAGAGTTAGGGAACAGTTTTGATACATGAGATAGAACAATTAGTGGGTTTTGTCACGCACATACATGGTGAATTGCATACTAAGGTTTTTAAAAAGATTGTATTGTTAAAGCAACATATATATGATACATATGTTTTTAAATGAAAACCTTATTTTCATTATAAACCCTCGTAGTTCCTAATGAGCTCGGATTTGGCTCATTTCTTCATTTTCAACAGTTTTGCAGGTCTATACTCAGGGGTGGCACGTGTTGTATGTCCATAGAAGCTCTAATGACTTTTAATAGCTGTGTAATCCTTTAGTTAAGGACTAGGACATTCATGTCTTTATATTACACTTTAAGACACTTGTATTTATTTAAAAGGATTTGGGACAGTTGTATAAATTTATACTTAAATGGACTTTGATAAAGTGTATCTGTAATACCCTGTACTTTAAATTATTTTAAATTGAATAATATTAGCTTATTTATACTCATGCGAGTGATCTTAGGTGATTCGGGTGGTCCGAATCAATTTTGGTTGGTAAATAAGAAGTTTTGGTTCTCTGCGATTCGTTAATTCTAGCTATCTTTGGGCTATCGTATTGTCTTTGTTATTTATCCGAATGAGATTCCGTTCTTGAGAGTGTCTAGTATTTGTACCATTCTACAACTTCTGTGTTTTGGCCGAAGATCAATTCACACTCCTCGTGGGTCGAAACAGGGTGCAAAGTAGGCCCATTGCAAAATTCTGGTCATTCGATAGCATTTCGGCAGAGCGCTGTCTTTGGTGAATTTTTGAGAAAAATATATCCAAACTTTGGGAAAACTTTCTCTTACAAAGTTGTAAAGCTTTGAAATACCTTTCCGTGGACATAAAGAACGCCTCAATCGGAGTTCTGAGCGAAATGTTATGGCCAAAATAAAAACAGTGCTCTAGGGCTCAAAAATTAAAGCGCGGACCGGTATGGCGCTTTTGGCATATCGGTCCGGCACCAAAATTTTGAGAAAATTGACCCCCGCGGACTGGTATTGGGTATTTTGCATACCGATCTGCCAATCACTATTCACCACCGACTTAATCTCGTTTTCACTCATTTTCACCCCATTTTCGTGGCAACTCTCTATGAAACTCTAGAGAGGGAAGGAAATTCATAGGAGAGGGTCTTTGAAGGGATGTTTACACAAACATTGCTCCCGATTCAAGATTTAAGCTTCAAATCCTATCTTTCTACACTATTCATCACGATCAACCTTGGAATCTTTAGGATTTCATCAAAGTAAGGCTTGGATTATTATCTTTCCTTCATCTTTTCGGCCAATCCACTTGAGGTAGAGGTTTAAATGTTTTCTAAACTTGATATTATGATTATATTCAACAATAAAGGAACGATTTTATGCATGTATGTTAAATATAAAAGACGTATCAATTGAATATCATGATTCATGCATGCTTGTACTATGATTTCACGAAGTAAAGCAAGATATGCCATTTACACCAGATAAACATGTATTACTCGAATCATATGAGATATTCCTTGGATGTGTGGATGTTCTATGTTGATAAATTGATTTGTTGATGTATTATATACTCCAAGGAATATAGATTGAGCTTTGTTGAAGTGTATATGGCATAGATTGTTTCAAATACGCATTCATTAGCATGTTATGCATGTTTTAACTATGAATTCATTAAACGAAGAAAAATATGCCATCTAAACTCGACATTCCCGTATTTCTTGGATTGTATGGATGTGCTTCGGGAATATGTGTATTGATTTGATAAGCACATCTCGGAGAATGGCTAATTATACACCAAGGATCACGGGGTTGTGTTTATTGAAAGTTTACATGGCATATATCATTGTAAGCTCCAATGTGAGGCATAAATAGCACGCTATGCATTATATTTGTGTCAACCGGAACCTTGGAGATCCTTCAGCAAGCTCAGATCATTCTTATGGCCTATTGTACAGGCGTATATCTCTTATCATTATGCCGGGAGCTTCTTATGATTATTGTATCGTTCTGGATATAATATGATCCTGATGTGGATCAGGATATGATTCTACTGTGGCCCTTCGATGGCGAAGGAATTGGGTTTTTATTTGGTGCTTGCCAGAAAAATAGGCAGGGCTTGGTGCCCTTGGGTTGAAAAGCCTTAAACTCCTGGGGGAGCAATGTTTGGCCGCCTATAAGCCATCGGTGTGGAGCCCGGGAACCTAGGCAAATTGGCAAGGCACCATGGTTTTGTGGTTATCTGTGTTTATATGGGATCGTGGTGATTGATCCCAGGGCTGTTGTTCCCTATATTCATATGGGATCCGGATAATTGATCCCAGGGCATCAACTTAATGATTCGATATCTTGATGGCAATGGAGTATGCTCACAGCTCAGGCTTTCTAATATACGGTAATCAGTTAACATGGGAGGTAACTTGCATTAGTACGTTCATACATAGTCACTTGATGAATATGGTTCTTGTTGATATTATTGAACTAAATATGGTCTGAAAGATATGTTTATAAACCAGTTTTTAATCATATGCCCTGTACCCCCTACTAAGCAAATAGATCACCCTGGGTTTTCTTAAATTATTTCAGGTACTCACGAGTCCTACGAGGACAAGGATACGACAGGGTCAGGGATGATATAGAGGCTCTAATACAACAAGTATTTTGTTTTGTAATGTATATATGTTCTTTTTTCGAGAAGCCACGGCTAGCTCGAGGAGTATAAATATACTTTGGGAATTCATGTGATTTGGGTTATATATATATGATGCATGCTTAGAATACTTGATATACATGTTACTGTATAGTTGTTTCTTCTTATACACCTATCTTAGTCCTACTAAGATAGGTTAGTAACGCTCTCGGTCTTAATTACAGGTGTTATCCTGTAGATTAAGGCGGTGGTGTTACAAATTAGTATCAGAGCATAGGTTGACAAGTACTTGGGCTTGATGGGGACGACATGTTTTGTGATTCTCTACAGTTATTCTAGTATTTGTCAGTAATTGTGAGATGTGAATTCCTGAGGTAGTGTTTTGTATCCCATAGCTTCAATACTGAGGATGGCTTTGTATCCTACCACTTATCTGGAGCTTGTTAGTCCACATGGTGTGGCAAGTTGTTCATTCGTTGATTCTAATTTTTTGTGGCTATTGATGCCTGTGTTTTGTGGTTAGACTCCTTTGGAGTTTTGGTATTGCATTCTGGCCTTAAGGGTTTGATACCACATGATGTGGATGTATCATGTAGGGGGGTTCTTTTGTGTTTTAACGTGTATCCCATGTGAGAATGGTCGAATCATTATCTTGATGACAAGTTAACAGGTTCTAGCTTCATCACATAGTTTGCTCGTTGTTTCCTAAGATCGTTTTGTTTGTCTTGTTTTTGGATTGGATTTCTACCTCATGTGATTTTGGTTAGCCTCCTGAAAAGAGGAGACCAGATGTAATTTGGGATAAAAGTCTAGTTTTCTTTGTCGATAGAAATTTTTTAAGGGATCTGACAGGTAGCACGAGAATTTGCCAAAATGATTAATCCTCTTAGAATACAAAGAGGTAAGGATCTTATTAGTCATTAGTGATGAATTAAGACAAAGGATTATTATAAATGCAAGTAATAGGGTCATCATAGAAGGGAATGTTTATTCTTGAGGTCTATGGGAAAATAAGGTTCTTCCGGATAGTATAGATCAATATCTATAAGAAAATGGTAAAGAGTAGCATACTTCATTTAGTTTTCAGGAATTAAGAAGTTGATTTCCTTCTTAATTGTCTATTAAATCACCTAAGGTAAGGTGTTGAGTATGTGGGAGAATAGGATGTTCACAATATAGTTGTTTCTTTTTGTGGTGAATATATAGAATCGGCAGATAAATTTCTTAGGCATATTTTATATATTGGTTTTCACTTTATAAGTATATATATAGTATGTTATATGATATGGTGGTTGGTTATATCTTGGGAGAAATCTCATGCTAGAAAGACAAGGAAGTCTGTGATGTTTGTAATGATCTCTGCTGTACCTTCATGTGATTATACAAGGAAGTATGTGTAATGATTTCGGGAAGCCACGGCTAGCCCGAGGAGTATAAATATACTTTGGGAATTCATGTGATTTGGGTTATATATATTTGATGCATGCTTAGAATACTTGATATACATGTTACTGTATAGTTGTTTCTTCTTATACACCTATCTCAGTCCTACTAAGATGGGTTAGTAACGCTCCCGGTCTTAATTACAGGTGTTATCCTGTAGATTAAGGCGGGGGTGTTACAATATCATATGTGGATTATTTTATTTAATGGTTGTTCATGAAATGATTGAACAAAGATTGTTCTTTTTATTTACAAGGCGGATATTGCATTTTAAAAACTCCATATGCCAAAATTTTTTTAAATGGATTTTACTAAATTTTCTTTTATAACTCACACCTGTCGTCACGTACGACACCGTGATTAATCGGGTCTGGGAGGTTAAATTCTCTTAACGGGATTCAGGGCGTCACATTTCTAACGGACTAATGTTTCAAAGAGTTGGTGGTCTGTATTTGGAAAACTTATTGTGCAACAAGGACAGACTTGTTGTGCGACAAACCCTGTCACTAAGCTTGTTTGTTGTCGAATAACTCTTTTTAAAACAGTTTCTAGTGTGCAGGTGAGTTCCAGACTCCAAGTGAACCTTCTGAGATTTTTAAGGTTCTTGCGGGGGTCAAGAATGGAGGTGTCTACAAATCCTCTCAACTCAAGCTCCGTGCTTACAAGGAATTGAGGCGACTGAAAGAGACAATGATTCATGACTCTCGCAAGAACTCTTAGAAAATATAAGCGGACTCTTTGTGAGTTTTTTAGAAAGCATATTCTACCTGGGGATATCCCATGCATTTTTAATTGTCTTTTATGTTGATCTAAAAGTCACTAATCTTGTTTTGATAATAACAATAATATTAATCATGTGTAATTTAACTAGTTTATGTTTTAAGTATAACCACATTTAAAATGATTATCATACGTGAAACAAAACCGATAAACCGATATTGAGATCATTATAATTTTACAATTTTATAAAATGGACTCAATGACCACGTACATGTTAGATATATATTTTACCCTTTTAATCTTCAGGGAGAGCTCCTTCTATAAGATAGTTCAATATCGGATCAATCCAGCACTTGTAGACCTACACCGGGGCTATATCCAGCTCTACGAGCTCCTTGATAGCTTTTCTTTCCAAATACTCTACATGGACACCGCTGGGCATTTCTGATGATGAAGTAAGTTTAGCCAGGCAGTCTACATTATTATTCTAAGCCCGTGGGACCTTGACAAAGACTACGTTGGTGTACCTCTAAGCTATCGCCTTAGCCTTAGCTAAATAGGTGGCCATGTGATCTTCTTTGGCCTTGTCGTGGCCAAGTATTTGACCAACCATGACTGCAAAGTTGTTGTAGACCACCATTTGTCTTTCCCCCAAGTCACCTGCTATCCTCATGCCTAATATGATGGCATCTTACTTAGCCTCATTGTTGGAGGCTTTAAAGAGGAACTTCAGAGCTATCTCCTGGGTGTTAGCCTCGAGAGTGATCAATACTAAACTAGCACCAGAACCTTGCAAGTTGGAAGTTCCATCCGCGTAAAGTATCCATATGGGAATTTTTGGCTGTAAGTTCATTGAAGTGGTAGGGCTCTAAGTGCCTGGGTCCATAAGTGGCAACAGCTCTGGTTGCTCAGGGATTTGCTCTTCATTGTAAGGGAACTCTACTATAAAATCTGCCACGGCCTAGCCTTTGATTGAAACTCGAGGCTTGTAGTTGATCACAAACTGCTTAAGCTTTACGTCCCAAACAACCAACCTTTCATACTATTCAAGCTTGTCTAGGACCCTTCGCAGTGGCTGGTTCGTGAGCACATCAATAGCATACACCTGGAAGTAAGGCCTTAGCTATCTGGAGGTGATGAGGAGTGCGTAAGCTAGTTTTTCCCGCCTTGGATAATTCAGTTCGACGGCCTACAGAGTTATGCTCATATAATAGACTGGTAGCTGTGCCCTTCTTCATTTCTCATTAGGGCTAAATTGACCGTTGTGTCTGATACTGCCAGATACAAGCTCAGAACCTCCTCTTTCTTTGGTGAGCTAAGAAGAGGAAGAGCTCCCAGATACTGCTTGAGCTGCTAAAAAGCGTGGTCATATTGGTTTCTCCATTTGAAAGCCTTCTTGAGGGCTTTAAAGAATGGGCGGCACTCGTTTGTTGCCTTGGAAATGAACATGTTTAGAGTTACCACCCTCCCAGCCAGACTCTGGACCTCTTTCAGCTTGGTTGGACATCATATATCAATTAGAGCCTGTATCTTATCGGGGCTAGCTTCCATTCCCCTTTGCGTTACCATGAACCCAAGGAATTTCCCTCCCCTTACTCTGAAAGCACATTTTGCTGGGTTGAGGGACATACCATTTTTCCTGAGTATGACAAAGGCTTCATCTAGGACCTCAATGTGGCTGAATGCTTTAAGATTTTTGACCAGCATGCCATCGACTTAGACCTCCATATTTCAACCTATCTGATCCTTAAACAATGTGCTCATGACCTTTTAGTAAGTAGCTTTGGCATTCCTTGGCCTTATAACAGTATGTGCCCTCATTGGTGATGCAAGAGGTATTTTTGTCGGTATTAGAGGCCATCTAGACCTGATAATAGCCAAAATAGGCATCCATGAAGCTCAGCATCTCATGGCTAGTGGTTGCATTTACAAGCTAATCAATCGTTGGGAGTGGGAAACTGTCTTTTGGGCAGGCCTTGTTGAGGTTTTTGAAGCCCATACACATTCTCCACTTCCCACTGTGCTTCTTCATTAGCATAACTTTAGACAACCATTTTTGGTAATGGAGTTCCCCGAATGAAACCAGCTTGGAGGAGCTTCTGAACCTTTTCTTTGGCAGAGACCTTTTATACTGCGAAGTTTTTCTTCTTTTGCCTTAGAGGCTTGAAGGCTGGGTCAGTATTGAGATTGTGCACCATAACTTCTGGATTTAGCCCCTTCATGTCATTATGGGACCAAGAAAAGACATAAGTATTAGCTCTTAGGCATTGGGAGAGCTTCTCTTTGACTTCTGAACTAAGCTGATTGCCGATCTTCAATACCCTGCCAAGCTACAGGGGTCTAAGAGTATATCCTCTAAATCCTCCACTGGCTTGCCACTGAGCTCCTTTTTTTCATCTCTATGGTCCAAAGTGTCAATCTTCCACCTCTCTAAATCATTGGGCCCTTTTATGTTAACCAATTCCTTTGTGCCCGCTGCTTCGAGCTTAACAACCATGATATCAATGGTCCTAACTTCCTTTAAAGCTCCGAAGTGGCAATATCGGGGTTCCTCTGACGTCCCCGACTCCAGGGGGGCGGGGTTAGGAACCTTATGGTTAAACTGCAAGTCAAAATGGCAGCTCTTATCTCGTTAAGAGTGCCCCTACCTAAGATGGCATTGTAGTGGGGTGCCTTGTCCAAGATTAGGAACTCTGCAATGGTCGTAACTTGCTTTAGGGCGTTCCCAGAGTCACAGCAAGCTTAATGGTTCACCGTTGATGGGCTCAATGCTCGGTGATGAGGCCCATTATCTATGAGGATCTGATGGACAGTATGATTGTCCACCATAGCTGTTACCACCAGAGGATCATCGTTTAGGAACTTTACTCTACTCATGTCTTCGTCTGTAAAGGTGATCTCCGTGACATCATATTTCACCATCTTAGTAGGCCTGAAACTAAGGAATTCTGCCTTCGAGCTTGAAGACTTGGCCTATCTGATATAAGCCTTCTTGGACCTATTGCTGTTACCCGAGAAAGATGAGCTCCCCTCGATCTGGGAGCTCGTTTCAAGCCTCACACGAGCTCCAGGGCCCCTGAAAGTTCATACAATAGGCCCAAGAATTGTTTTTGTTCCACAAGTTGTGGAGATTGTGAACCAGAGCTCTTTCAGTGAGCTCTGGAGCTCTCTCCTAGACAACCATGTCAGAGCAGGTGACAGACAGCATGGGCGACTGCTGCCAATACCACCAACGCTACAAAAGCACCCTTAACTTCATTAAATACAAACCAACTACATTTAATGCATCAAGATCCATGGAGAAGTAAGGCTAGAGTGGGTGGCATTCAGGGCATGACTTTGAACCTGCTCTAAGAGCTCTGCCACAAGCCACCCCTCTGTCATATATACACAGGAAGGATTTACTTCCCACAATAACCAAGCTTAAAACAAGTTCAACTAGGACTATCCAAGCAACAACATAAGAGACCTACAGTATAGAGAGAATCTAGCATTCAATAGCAAAAAGACGAGAGAAATAGAGCTTAGGGCACTCAGTAGATCTCTAAGATTAGAGAAGATAGAACTCGTGTAGCACAAGCATACTCTTATTGTAATATTATGATAATAGAATAGTTAGAGAGGCTTTTGCGAGTTTGTAATAGTTGTTTATTTATCATCAATATAAAGAAAAACGAGCTCCTAGCTCTATTCCACAGGTGAGGACCAACCCGTATCTTCATAAGAGGTCAACCTCCTTTATTCGTCTTTGACTCCCTAAAGTTCTTTACATCTTTATTATTCCAACAGTTTGATATAATCATTGACTGTGTGGTTTAAGGTCTCCTTAGAGATTTTAGCACCAATAGTTTGGCGCTGTATGTGGGAAAGACATTCTCTTAAAGTCACGTGCTTCCCAAAAGTTAATCCAACCAATTACACTCGTCATGTCATTATCAAGGGATGCTCAAGTAGATCCCTTAGCCGAATTGATAGCATAGCAAGCTGCCTTGCGATTCGAATTGACAGGCTAATAGCTCAGGGGAAACCCCTCTGCCCAGCTCCGAAGGCGAGTCGTATTTGACCTCTCCATCCGCACTTACTCTTCCAACCCCTATGCAAGTCCTAGCCATCCACAGGTTAGGGGATCACTATAGGAGGTCTAGGGGGAGATGGAGCAAGAATATTGCGTCGGATGCTGATCGATCCAGTGATGGGCAAGATAGCTCCTATGAAGAAAATTCCATCAAAGCTCCTCCACCAGTTGCTAGAAACTCGCAGGTCAATGTGGTACGTGAAAGATGATTAGAAGGAGCTTCTTGGGGGCAGAGCTTGCCCAAGGGAGGTTGGCTACCCCTCCCTCCTTCTCTAGGAGTGAATGATAGACTACAGGGTTCTGTATTCGACAAATTATCCAACAGAAATTCTATCGAAGAGATGGAAAAAAGGCTTAGAACGGAGATGCGAGCTTAAATAGCCGCCATGATGAAAAATAATGATCATTTGGCAAGGAGCTCGGCGGTAGCCCTGGTGTGGAATTTTGAGTCCCCTTTTGCAGGGCATGTCCAGACTTGCCCAGTTCCAGAGAGGTTCAAGCTCCCGTCCTTAGAGTTGTATGATGGCTCAACAGACCTTGTAGATCATTGGCAGTAGTTTGGCAATATGACCGGGCTCTAAAATGTCCCGGATGGTATAGTATGCAGGTTGTTCGTTACCACACTCAAGTGAGCAGCTAGGATGTCATGTAATAACCTCCCCTCGAGCTCGATTCAAAGCTCACAAGAGTTCGGCACACAGTTCATAGCTCACTTCCTTGGCACAAGGAAGCAATCCAAGCCATCTACCTATCTCTTCACCATAAAACAGAAACTAGCAAAGAGTCTGAAAGATTATATGCATGTCGTTTCAACCAAGAAAACTTGATGGTCAATAACCTCAATGAAGGGGTTGCAATAGTTGTTTTCATGAAAGGAGTCAACTCCCCATACCGCCTAATGACTTTGGCTAGAAAGGCCCCAAAAATAATGTCTGAGCTCTTGGACGAGGTCAACAAGTAGATTGGGGGTGGAGGAAACACTCCAAAGGCACAATTTCATGAGTCTCTCGGCTCTCTTGCCCTCTTCCAAGAATTAAAGGGGACACAGTCCACCCCACGGCCAAGAGAAGGGGGCAAGAAAGGTAAGAAGGAGCCAAGCAGGCCTGAGCCCATCGAGAATAGAGCTCACCAGCAATTCACTCCATTAACAACTCCTCTAGGTGAAGTCTTCGCCCAACTGGAACCAGGGAAGATCCTCGAGGCCAAGAAAATGAAGATCTCAGAAAAGAAGAGGGATACCACCAGGTACTGTTGTTACCATAAAGACCATGGTCATAAGACAAACGATTGTTAAAAGCTGAAAAAAGAGATTGAGAAGCTCATGCAAAGAGGTCAGCTCCGGCAATATGTGGAGAGAAAGAATGATGTTCCCCCAAAAGTCAAGGGAAAGGAACACACCAATGAAATTTTCATGATCGAGGGAGGCTCATCTTTCTATGGAAATAGTAACAGGACGAGAAAGGCCTACATTAGAAAAGCTAAGATCTCGAGCTCTGAGGTCGAGTTTTGCTGTATCAGACCTACTAAGATGATGAAGTAGAATCCACGGAGATCACTTTTATCGATGAAGACATGAAGGGGATAGAGTACCGTCATGATGATCTATTGGTCGTGACAGCCATGGTGGGCAACCACAGTGTCCATCGTATCCTTATAGACAAAGGGCCTACCTCCAACCTTATACACAATAGTGCTTACAAGGTCATGGGCCTCACTATCAAGCACTTGACCCCAACATTGGTGACTTTGGTGGGATTTTTCGGAGAGAAAACCAGGTCCCTGGGCACCATCAAACTTTCTGTCATGCTAAGAACGGCTCCAAAACAAGTCATTACCATAGTAGAATTTTTTATACTCGATGCAGCTCCCCATTATAATGCATAATAGGCAGGGGCACTCTCAATGACGTCGGGGCGGCCATTTCTACCTGCAACCTTACCATAAGGTTTCTAACCCCCCACAGGATCGGGGAGGTAAAAGGAAACCAAGTGGAGGCTAAATATTGCCATTTGGAAACCTAAAAGAAATCAGGTGCGTTGAGATTGCAATGGTAGAGCTTGAAGCCAGTACCATAGAAGAAACGAGAAGCCCAGAAGAGCCCACCAGTTCTGAAAAATTGGAAATTAATACTCTAGACCCCAGAGATGAAGAGAAAGAGCTCAGGGGCTAGCCCAATGAAGATTTGGAGGACCTACTCTTAGACCCTTCACAACCTGATAGGATGCTTAAGCATAGTAACTAACTCAGCTCAAAAATCAGGCAAGAGCTCTCCCAGTGCCTGAGAGCCAATGCTGATGTATTTGCACGGTCCCATGATATTATGAAGGGACTGAACCTAGAGGTCATATTACACAGGCTGAATGCTGACCCGGACTTCAAGCTAGTCAGACAGAAGAAAAGAGCCTTTATAGTAGAAAGAAACTTGGCTGCCAAAGAGGAGGTCCAGAAACTTCTCCAAGCTGGGTTCATTCAGGAAGTCCATTACCCAAAATGGCTTTCCAATGTCGTACTTGTAAAGAAGCACAGTAGAAAATGGAGAATGTGTGTGGACTTCAAGGACCTCAATAAGGTTTGTCCCAAAGACAGTTTTTCACTCTCAAAGATCAACTATTTCATGGACACAACCATCAAACATGAGATATTGAGCTTCATGGATGCATACTCCGATTATAATCAAGTAAGAATGGCCCGTTAAGATAAGGAGAAGACCTCGTTCATCACAAATGAGGGGACTTATTGTTACAAAGCTATGCCCTTCAGCTTAAGGAATGCAGGAACTACCTACCAGAGTGTGATGAACTCCCTGTTTAAAAAAAAATAAGCTAAAACATGGAGGTCTATGTCGACGACATGCTAGTCAAAAGTCTTAAAGCTTCTACCCATGTGGCTGACCTCAACGAAGCCTTCGCCATACGTGAGAATCCGCAAATGCGACCCCAAGGTCTCAGCCTCTAGTTTGGGAGTCTGAAACATTGAAAAGGATTCCATTGTTCCATTTGCTTCTATGTATTAATAATTCATATCGGGTGTCCCTCTATTCTATTTCTAGATGTAAGAGTGCTCGTTCAGAGTCGCCGGTACGTTTTACAAAAAAATGAATAAAATAGTAGTGTAAGAGGAAAGGCTACAAATAAGCCTTTCTTTACACGTTTGTCTACGAAACCAGGATTCTATAGGGTTCGGGAACTATATTATAGTTTAGGAAGGTGTTAAACACCTATTCCGCCCTTTCGGTCTCTAATGGTCTTATATGTTTATTCTATGTTGGAAAACTTGGATGCTTTTACTGATATTCTACTGCTTTCTGGAAATAACTAATGAAAACCTGATTTTGGGAAAAATGGGGAAAGGGATGAAAACCTTGTATTCCGTGATCCAATGTTTTGGTTTTGTTGAAATCTAATTACTAATGACAAAAGTTTATCTTATCTATTTTTGAAAAGATAGTGATTCAGTTTTGTTTCCTCATATAACAATATCAATTATCTAGTTTGTTTAATTTAGAAAATATCAGATCTTATCGGAATTGATTTGATATGAAATTGAACTCTTGAGGAGAGTGTATCAGACATATTACAGTCTATATAGAAGGCAAAATATATCTGAATTTAATTCCTAAGTAAGCTTTATTATCCGGGTTTTGAAAACTTGGTTTTAGTCGGATGATAAATAGTCTTACTTCTTCTGGTTTTACAAATGATTTTATGAAGTTATTTTTGTTTGAAAACGATAAAATATCAGTAGCTTGACAATAAGTTTATCCAGCTAGAAAATGGACAGAACAACAGATAAAAAGAATCTACAAATAAGAAACTTAATTAACATTGAAACGAGGAGGTTGGAAGTAAATGCTTTCGATTTGTGTTGGCCCAAGCAACCCAACTCCCTACTCACTTATAGTACTTCCGAAAATAACAAGTATGTATGTATAGCAAACTTAAGTAAGAATTAATCAAATCTACAATTATTAAATAAAGTACAATAGAACTAGTATGCAGACATATTATTTGAATACTAGAAGATACTTTAGTTACCTTCCCGACGATATATATAAGAATAAGAAAGAAAAAATATAATACGGCAGAGAAGACCTCTTACAGATATTAGCTTTCCTCTTAGAAATATTTCAAGTGGTCTGATTCTAGAAGGTGGCACTCCGGGTGCCAAGATTAGATCCGAGACTCTTGCAAAAATAACTGTTATCACAGATGCTTCCAGAGAAGGCTTAAAGATAAAAAAAAATATCAGAGAGAATAAGGAATTGTAGTCTAGAAATCGTGTCGAGAAGTTTCCATCTAGAACCCATGGGGTGGTGCCTTATTTGTAATGCCCATGAGGGTTTGTCACGCGACATTCCCCAACTTTATCTATTTGTCGCGCGACATATCTGTTTGTCGTGCGACATATCTATTTCACTGTATCTGTTTGTCATGCGACATATCTGGATCTGTTTGTCGCGCGACAAACAGCTGAAGTGATGGATTCTGACACTGTGATGTGTCAGAAAGTGGTTGGTCGGTGTTTAATGGGTTTACCGTGGGACAAATTGGGTTTGTCTCCCGACAAACACATATAACAGGCCTAATTGTCATGCTACAAACTCCCCAGAAGCATTCTCGAGTGCGAGGGTGAGTTTCGGGCTCGATGTGTACCTTTTACAAGTTTTCTTTTAAGGTTCTTGCGGGGGTCACGAATTGAGGTGTCTCTAGACCCTCTCGACTCAAGCTCCTTGCTTGCAAGGAATTGAGGTGACTGGAAGATACTTCGTTATATGGCTCGCGCAAGAACCCTAAGAGAGTGTTTGCATGCAGAAGTGTTTGTGAGTGCCTCCAGAGAGGGCTTGTGCCTGTATACAGTACTTTTACTGCCTCTGAAGAGGGCTTTTGTTACCTCATTACCTCTTTGGATGGCTTGATTTTCTCCACTTGCCTCAGATGGGAGGACTACCATTGATCCACTTTCCTCATATGGGAGGACTACCCTTGCTCCACTGCCTCTCTGGGAGGGCTTGTACCTAAAAAATAAAAGTTTTAACAGTGCCTCCGAGGAGGACTTCCTGATTGATGTTTTGCTTGTAGAAAGGGCTTATGTGAATGGATTGCCTTCGGAAAGGACTTTCGCCTAAAAAGGGCTTAGTGATTGGATTACCTCTGAAAAGGGTTTATGTGAATGGATTGCCTCCAGAGAGGGCTTGTGCCTGTAAAAAGGACTTGTGAGTGATGTTTTGCCTGTAGAAAGGGCTTATGTAAATGGATTGCCTCCGAAAAGGAGTTTCGCCTAAAAAGGGCTTAGTGATTGGATTGCTTCCGAAGAGGGCTTGTGTGAATGGATTGCCTCTGGAGAGGGCTTGTGCCTGTAGAAAGGACTTGTGAGTGATGTTTTGCCTATAGAAAGGGCTTATGTAAATGGATTGCCTCCAGAAAGGACTTTCGCCTAAAAAGGGCTTAGTGATTGGATTGCCTCCGAAGAGGGCTTGTGTGAATGGATTGCCTCCGGAGAGGGCTTGTGCTTGTAGAAAGGATTTATGAGTGATGTTTTTCCTGTAGAAAGGGCTTATGTGAATGGATTGCCTCCGGAGAGGGCTTGTGCTTGTAGAAAGGACTTGTGAGTGATGTTTTCCCTGTAGAAAGGGCTTATGTGAATGGATTACCTCCGGAAAGGACTTTTGCCTAAAAAGGGCTTATGTGAATGGATTGCCTACGGAAAGGGCTTTCACCTAAAAAGGGTTTAGTGATTGGATTGCCTCTGCAAAGGGCTTTTGTGAATGGATTGCCTTAGGAGATGGTTTGTGTGAATGGATTGCCTCCGGAGAGGGCTTGTGCTTGTAGAGAGAACTTCTGAGTGATGTTTTTCCTGTATAAAGGGCTTATGTGAATGGATTGCCTCCGAAAAAGACTTTCGCCTAAAAAGGGCTTAGTGAATGAATTGCCTCCGCAGAGGGCTTATGTCTGTGGATTGCCTCCGGAAAGGGCTTGTGTGATATGTTGAGGAATCATATTCTCTGTACTAGAAACTTCAATCATCTGATGAGAAATGAGAGGGAGTGAGAGAATTCTCTGAGGAGAAAATAGCTTGTTGGGAGTTTATCTGTACTGAAAAGTTCTCCATCATCTGGAAAATTTATTGAAAACTTGTTTTTATGAGTCATTTTATTCCGAAAGAATAGTTTTCAAGATGGATTTTCTCGACCCTCGTAGTTCGTGCATAGCAATGGTTTAACCGTTTGCTTGATTCTAAGTTGTTCTGATTTTATCATGCTGAGAAAGAAATCTGGTTTGAAGGAGACTCTGATCTCTTTAATGTACATTTGGCTATTTTGAGGCATTTTTGTAGGCCTACATCGTTTTCTGTTTTTTGATGTCCTTATTTCTCCCTCATTCAGGGAAACTTTTTCTGCCTTTTCTATTTTTGGCTAGGAGCTTCTTTTCCCGTTTGGCGTGATCAGGAGCCTTACTCATCCAAGACGAAGCCCTGAGCCGGTTTGGCCTAACTGTCACTCTTGGTGTGGCTCTCCCTGCTACTCTACATTTCTGTTTTTCTCGCTCGTTCTGGGTGCTCATGCGGGATTTTTCTCTTTTCTACTCTTTCAATTTTTTCTTTTCCCGTCTTATCTGATATTTTCTCATTCTCATCGCTGGTTTTCAACCCTCTAGAGATCAGAGATTTCTTTGCAAGTTATGCTCTCTTGTGATTTTGAAGAAACGACTTAGAATCTTGCATTGGATATTATCGTGCGTGTGTGTGTTTTTTCTACACAAAGGTCAAGAAAAATCGCCTTGAAATTCTCCTATTGGAAAAACGCCAAAATTGTTGTAGGATTGCCATGTGACAGTCGATGGAGGAGGTTTTGTCCCATAAGCGGGCTTTTTTCTTCTCATTCTCTTATTCTCTCTCTAGCTTCTCTTTTCTCGAGTTTTCCTATATTTGGATGCTCAGGGTGTTCTTCGATGCAGTTCCCATGCTAATGACAAGGATGATAGGGTAGATCGTGACCGCGGTTTGGTCTACCAAGATGTGGTATATGCTAAAATTGCGCATGCTTGGTGTTTGGCGATCTATTGAAATATGATGTATGCTATGCATGTATTAGTGAAATGGCGTTTGAGCATGTTAGATAACTTTATATGTAAAAGTATTGCTTGTAGGCTAAGGATACTTTCCATGCTGTTTTGTTGATCCTGATTCGTAGTTTCCTGCATGTTTAAACAAACATTCATTAATTCACATAATCATCTCAACAGTAACATCCGATTTTTGGAACTTACATACTTTTACCTTTCAAATCTTAAAAACTCTCATAAAGTATGCACTTAGGTTAATACATCTATAACTCTCATAATTACCCAAAGTACCCTCAGGTTTTGGAAATTACATAATTTTATCCTATAAATCTCATAACTCTCATAATTACCCAAAGTAACCTCAGTTTTTAGAAATTACATAATTTTATCCTATGAATCTCATAACTCTCGTAATTACCCAAAGTACCATCAGGTTTTAAAAATTTAATAATTTTACCCTCTTATAACTCACATAATTACATAAAAATACCCTCAGGTTTATGTAAAAATCAGCATCTTATTCTCATAATTTACCCTCATATAATTTACATACAAAATACCCTCATCTTTTATCATATCTCTCATAAAAATACCCTCAGGTTTTATTATTTCACATAAAATTACCCTCTTATATACTTACACAAAAGTACCCTCAGGTTCATGAATGAAAAAATCGTCTTATCTATATATCTCTCATATTTACACAAAAGTACCTTCAGGTTTATCACACATATTTACATAAAAGTACCCTCGGGTGCAATACGGAGTAAAGAAAAACATGCTAGTGTAGGCCTATAATATCGTAATAAAAATGACCACTAGGCCCCTGCAAAAGTGAAAGAAACTAAGTGAGTAGCGAAAAAGTGGTTTCTTTGGCATAAATGAACCCGTCTGTTGGAGAAATGTATTTGTAACAAGGCTTGTTACATGACAAACGATGAGTAAAGGTGCATGATTTCTCCGATAAAAACACCTATCTTCCTTCCTTCATCCCCACACTTAGTCTTTTATCTTTGTAGAAATATAGTCCTCGGAACGCAAGCTTGTCACTCCACATTCTTCTCTATCTGTGGAGTGTATGTAGCATGGACGGTTGACTCGGTAATTCAACTATGCACGGTTTGGCTTTTTTTAGCCGCTCCGGGCTGACATCATTTGTTCAATCTGGTGATTGGTGGAGGAAGATCTGGCTGTCGTCCCTTATCAAATGCAATGGTTTCAATTCGTGGGCTCAGAGCCCTCTGAGGCATGAATGAAGCTCGAGTTGTACTGGTGGCTGAGGATACGATGTGGCTTCTTTCTGGGGCTAAGATGGGGTGCTAGATAGCAAATGTACTGACTTTTGGTGTTCTGAACCACTGTTTATGAGGTTTTGAAAAATTGCTCTCTTTATGATACAAAAAAGTTTTATAATAATTAAACCGAGCCTGAAGTAACTTCTCAGGTTGCCTACGTTCCCCGTTGTGTTTCCTTATACAAACAAAATGAGTTGGGGCTCAGGTTTACGTAGTTCTTGATTATACATGCTATTTCTTGAATGTAACCTCTGACCATCTATATCTGCGACTATTACGGCTCCCTTTGTGTTGATTTCTTTAACGATGTACGGCCCAGTCTCGAACTTTTCTCTCGAATCTCGTGCCGATTTCTCTAATCTTTCTCAAAACTACGTCATTCTCACAAATAACCCGAGTCTTCACTTTTTCGATTTTAAAGGCCCCATGATGACGAAACACGGCCTTCCACCGTTTCTCACTGTAGCGAGTTGTTGGCCATATTTGGTCCGCCTGGTGCGGGGATTTTTCCTTCTTCGATTAGATCTTGGATGCGGTGTCGGAGGGCTAAACATCTATCTGTGTCATGGCCCACAGCTTGGTGGTATAAACACTTCTCGTTCATCCTCCAAGAAAAAGGGACAAGATTTGGTGGAGGACGAGGGTTGAGTGGGGTAACCAGGCCTGCATTCCGTAGCAATTCAAGATTTTTGGTTAGGGTTGTGGGGAGGTTGCTGAATTTTCTATTTTTATTGGATTGATATGTATTGGATGCTTCGGCTTGTATAGGCCAACTCAACTGGGGTTATTGATGCTGAAAGGGACTTTGCTGGTACGGATAAGAGCTTAGCTGGTTTACAACGGGGGTGGCCGTGCTTTTCTCGGTATACGAGGCTTTCCTTGTTTCGGTTTCTGCCTTCCTGGCCAACTCTTCTTTTACTTAGGATCCCATGCGTAAAAGTGCTCAAAAATGTGGGAACACGTGCTTTCCCATACAAGTCAATACAGCCGGAGTGAAGTTTTTCTGAATGATCTCCAACTGCTCCTCTTCGTTTGGTCGTTTGGACATCTGGGATGTCGTTTCTCTCCAACGGGTACAAAATCACTGAAGCTTTCTTTCTCACCCTATTTGGCCATTTCTAAGTGTTTACGGGTGACTTCCAACTCTTCATTGGACTCGTATTTAGCCATGAATTCCTTGATGATATCCCTCCAAGTTTTTGTGCGGTGCCTCTCTAAATCAAAAAACCATCTCAGGGCTGCCCCCGTGAGAGTCATATGAAATGCTTGGGCCAACTCAGGTTCTCCATAGCCAGATACTTGCATAGATCGAATATATGATTGTAGATGTGTTTTCGGGGGGGGGGGTTGTGCCGATGAACTTTGTAATAGGAGGAAGCTTGAACCCCTATGGTAGTCTTGCCTCGGGGTAGAGGGAGAATGTATTCATGTCTGTGATCTCGTCGGCCCCTTTCATTGACGAAATCCCTCTTTGAAGAATTTGCATTTGCTCCTTCAGTTTCTTCAATTCTTCACTATCTTTGGATAGCTCTTCTGGCTGTTCTTTTGCTACTACTGATTCTGCATATGCCGCTCGGAGTCTGTTCAGATCAGGAAATTCTTTTAAAGGACCTGCGGGGATTGGTGGTGGGATGGTTCCCAGAGGATATTGCGCCCAATGTTGTTGTGGTTGTTCAGGGTAGGCTGGGCCTGGTGGCTGAGGCCATATAATGGGTTGTTCTTGTTGTTGATAGTTGGGGCCAGAATCTGGGGCCCATTGGACTTGGTTATTAGGATCGGGTTGGATGGGAATTATTTGTTGTGGAAGGGTTCCCCGGATAGGAGGTGGCACTTGTCGAGCTATTTCTGCTTCTTGGCTCAGCAACGGTTGTTCGAAATCTGTAGATACAGTTCGTTCGGCTGACCATCCTTTTATTCGGACCCGGGTGTTCTACTGCTCAATAGTGATGCTGGCCAGGCTTTGAGTAACAATTATCAATAGGCGATCCAGTTCTTCTAGGGTGGGCGGAGCCCTCGGTACCTCTGCTACATTCGGATCAATTGCTCGAATTTCTGAGTCATTTGGATTTGAAGTCGACATAGTCGGAGTGCTCGGTTGAACTAATCTATCGGTGTAGTCTCTTCCTGCCCAACCTTCCAGACTGTAGTCGTAGGGCTGTAGATATATCACATAGCAGAGATGAAGGAAGACTATAGTGTGATTCATTTCTGCCAGGAGAAACCACGGAGAAAGAAAAACAAACGAAAACCAAGTTTCGGGTGTTTTGTAAAGACACATCAACAACAACTTTAGTGAATTCCCAGTGGGAGTTTAGGGTAGGCAGCAAAGTGCTCCTTAGGTTACCCTATTTGTCCCGAATTTTGAAAAACTCATATTTTGACTTTTGAAGAAAAATTGGGAATATCGCTCCTCTTAAGTTGCTTTTCATGGGAGATGTATCGGGGAAAGTCACAACTAGGTAATCTCGATGTAAATTTCTACGACGGAGGTTGGTCAGCCTCCGGCCGTACTCGTCAATATCTGGGGGAGACATACATGACAAGGCCTTATGCGGTACGTACTCTTCACGGTTGATAAAAAAGATAAAAATGTTCTATCTTGACTCTTCCTATATACGACATAGGTTTAATGCAAGGTGAAGGCTTCAAGCTCCCTCCTATTTGGCAAAACCTTGCGATATACCCCAGGGGCGGGTATGTGCAAGAATCTTTTAATATACTTCTCGGGTACGTGAGTGTTCTCATCACTCGATATACCTCGGGGGCGTACTTGGCCAAGGAGAGTGGAAGTAAATGCTTTCGGTTTATGTTGGCCCAAGCAAGCCAACTCCCTACTCACTTATAATACTTCCGGAGGTTTAGGGTAAAAATCACACTCGTAAGAACCATGCATGAATAGTGATGTGCGTGAAAACAAGAGTTTTCGAAAGATTTAATTGCAAATATCTTATCTTTGAGGTGTATTTTGAAAACGCCATTTTTATTTGAGAAGGTATTTCTTCACAATCAAATATAACGGAAAGGGAAAATCCTAAACATATGTCTATGTCAATGAATGGACTCTACTGCGCCTCTCGGTCAAGTCAACAACAAAATCCAGGCGCCACGTTAGAGGGGCTTAAAGGCAAGTAGGGAAAGCAGTAAAAGAATACATTTCAACATAATATAAACAAAAGTCCACATATAAGAGCCTAGTTCTCTTATGTTCCCCAGCAGAGTTGCCACTGTGAGAATCTGCAAATGCGACCCCAGGGTCTCAGCCTCTAGTTTGGGAGTCTGAAACATTGGAAAGGATTCCATTGTTCCATTTGCTTCTATGTATTGATAATTCATATCGGGTGTTCCTCTATTCTATTTCTAGAAGCAAGAGGGCTCGTTCAGAGTCGCCAGTACGTTTTATGAGAAAACGGACAAAATAGTTGTGTAAGACATATTACAGTACTTCCGAAAATAACAAGTATGTATATATAGCAAACTTAAGTAAGAATTAAACAAATCTACAATTATTAAATAAAGTACAATAGAACTAGTATGCAGACATATTATTTGAATACTAGAAGAGACTTTAGTTACCTTCCCGACGATATATATAAGAATAAGAAAGAGAAAATATAATACGGCAGAGAAGACCTCCGGCGGATATTAGCTTTCCTCTTAGAAATATTTCCAGCGGTCTGACTCTAGAAGGTGGCACTCCGGGTGCCAAGATTAGATCCGAGACTCTTGCGAAAATAACTGTTATCACAGATGCTTCCGGAAAAGGCTTAAAGATAAAAAAATATCAGAGAGAATAAGGAATTTTAGTTTAGAAATCGTGTCGAGAAGTTGCCGTCTAGAACCCATGGGGTGGTGCCTTATTTATAGTGCTCGGGAGGGTTTGTTGCGCGACATTCCCCAACTTTATCTGTTTGTCGCGCGACGTATTTGTTTATCGTGCGACATATCTGTTTCACTGTATCTGTTTGTCGCGCGACATATCTGGATCTGTTTGTCGCGCGATAAACAGCTGAAGTGATGGATTCTAACACTGTGATGTGTCAGAAAGTGGTTGGTCGGTGTTTAATCGGTTTATCGTGCGACAAATTGGGTTTGTCACCCGACAAACACATCTAACAGGCCTAATTGTCATGCTACAAACTCCCCCGAAGCATTCTCTAGTGTGTGGGTGAGTTTCGGGCTCGATGTGTACCTTCTACGAGTTTTCCTTTAGGGTTCTTGCAGGGGTCACGAATTGGGGTGTCTACCCCATACTTAGACATAATGTTATGTCCCTCAACCCTACAAAGTGTGCGTTCGGGGTGAAAGGAGGCAAGTTTTTAGGACTTATGGTGACACAAAGGGGAATCGAGGCCAATCCTGAGAAGATTCGAGCTCTGGTTGACATGAAATCTCCTACCAAACCAAAGGAGGTCCAAAGTTTGGTAGGGCGAGTCGCGGCCTTGAATATATTCATCTCCAAGGCCACCGACAAGCTATCCTTTCTTCAAAACTCTAAAGAGGGCCTTCGAGTGGAAAGAAGAGTGTGAGCTCGCTTTTTAGTAGCTCAAGCAATGCCTTAGGTCTCCTCCACTACTTGGCTCTCCAAGGAAGGCCGAGATCCTTTGCTTGTACCTTGCTATTTTACAAAATGTGGTCAGCTCAGCCCTCATGAAAAATGAGGAGGGGGCACAACTTTTAGTTTATTACACAAGCAGGGCCTTGCACTCTACTGAGCTCAACTATCCTAGGTTAGAAAAGTTGCCTATGCTCTTCTCGTCACCTCTAGAAAACTGAGACCTTAATTTCAGACCTATGCCATTGATGTGCTCATAGATCAGCCTTTGCGAAGAATCCTTGATAAGCCAGAACAGTCGGGAAGATTGTCTATCTGGGCCATGGAGCTCGGACAATTCATGATCAGCTATAGGCCAAGGGTGTCGATCAAAGGGCATGCAGTGGCAGATTTTATAGCAAAGTTCACCTGCATGGAAGAGCAGGTCATTTAGCAGCCAGCGCTGCTACCACCTGCTGACCCAAAATCCTTGACTCCTATAACCTCAATGAAACTCTTGCCAAAAGTGTCCGTATGGATATTGCACGCTGATGGAGCTTTTAATTCACAAGGTTCTGGTGTTGGTATGGTACTAATCACCCTTGAAGCCAACACGCTAGAGATAGCCGTCAAGTTTCTCTTCAAGGCATCCAACAACGAGGTGGAATATGAGGCCATCATTGTAGGACTAAGAATAGCTAAAAATCTAAAGGCGAGACAAATGGTGGTCTGTAACGACTCCGCTGTAGTGGTCGGCCATGTACTTGGCCATAACATGGCTAAAGAATATCACATGGCTGACTATCTCGCCAAGGCTAAGGTAGCAGCTCAGAGGTATTCATACCTAGTCTTTATCAAAGTTCCCCAATCTCATAACAATAAAGCAGACCATTTGGCCAAGCTTATCTCATTCGTAGAGGTGCCGAATGGTGTTCATATAGAGTATTTGGAAAAAAAGGCTATTGATAGGCTCAAGGAGCTTGACACAGCCTTGGTATAGGTCTATAAGTGTTGGATCGACCCATTTTTGGACTAACGAGCAGAGCTCTTCCAGAAGACAAGAAGATGGTCAAAAGGATAATGTACATTTCCAACAGGTACGTGGTCATTGAAGAAATGTTGTAAAAGAAGGGGTACGTCCTCCCATTTTTGCTCTGCTAACATCCTCACCAGGCCCAAACAGCGCTAATAGAAGTCCATGAAGTTTTGTGTGGAGGTCACCGAGTAGCTAGCTCAATGGTCCTTAAAGTCGGCAGACATGGCTAATTCTGGCCCACTATCTTACAAGACGTCAAAGAGCTGGTGAGGAGATGTTACAAGTGCCAATGATTTGCCAACGTCAAATAGCTCCCGGCAGAGCTCATGACCCCCATTAGCAGCCCTTGGCCCTTATCTCAGTGGGGCATGGACATTGTTGGAACTTTCCCCCTAGGCAAGGGAAAAACCAAATTCGCGGTGGTAGTAATTGATTACTTCACCAAATGGGCTAAGGCAGAGGCACTGACCACAATCACTACCATGAAAATCCAGAACATCATGTGGAGGAACATCATCTGCCATTTTGGTCTACCGAAGGTGCTGATCACTAACAACGGCAAATAGTTCGATTGCGACCTCTTCAAAGACTTCCGTGAAGGCCATGTAATAGAGAATCATTGACCTTAAAGTCACTAATCTTGTTTTGATAATAGCAATAACGTTAATCATGTGTAATTTAACTAAGTTGATACTTTAAGTTATAGCCACAATAAATTGATCACACGTGGACTAAATCGAAAAGCTAAAACCAAGATTATTCACTTACAAAGATTTGCACTATCAATGTCTCACACCTCACACAACTACTTGATCAATGCACTATCAATGGCATTTCTATGAAGATCAATGACCCAGGAAAAAAAAAGAAACGAAGATACAAACAAGAGTGGGTGCTTATGCTTCCTATGTAAAGATTCATGTTTGATTCTCAATATAGCACGTACACTTTGTTTTTACACAATTAGATTGATCAAAATAAAGTTTCTTCAAGATCTCTTCAAATCACCCTTTTGGCAAAAATCGATTTTTTATTTAATTCATATTAAATTCTAATTGATCTTATTTGGAGCTATATCAAAAATAGGTGTCTTAGGAACCTATATTTTACGTTCCCCAAGCATTAAAATTGATTTTAGAGCTTATTTGCAAAAGTATAAAAATTGCATTTTTGGCCTGCTAGACAGTGCTCATCAGTCGCCTGATGGTCCAAAAACTAGCTAAGACATATTTACCATTTTTGGCACCAAACTTCTACCAACTCTCTCCAAACGGCCATATGTTCTCCTAGACTATATATACACTATCTTGCTCAGTCAACTGATGGTCCAAAAACTAGCTAGACATATTTACCATTTTTGGCACCAAACTTCTACCAACTCCCTACAAATGGCCATATGTTTTCCTAGACTATATAGACACTATTTAAGACATATTTAAATACTCTTGAATCATTCCTACACTATTCTATTCATCTACATTCAATATTCAAAGATTCAAGAACATTGATTTTGATCAATCTTCATTATTTTGAGCTATAAATTGTTGATCAAATTTTATATCTCTTGGTGTGAGCTTAAATTGTAATCTTCATACACTTGAGAGCTATTGTACATTGGTGTTAGTCACCAAATCATTTTCTTCAAACATTAAGAGAGGTTTATCTCTTAAAATAGCAAGACGTTCTTGTGGTGAGTGTTGTGAATAAGCAACATTTGTAGAGTGTAATCACTTGTAAAGGTTTGATCTTCACCCGGAAGAAGATCGGTATTAGTGAAAATTCTCCAGAAACTAACCGAGTGTGGAAGTAGGGGCTAACAAGCCGAACCGTGTGGACAAAAAGTCTTCGACTTCTATCGGTTCAATCTTTCTATCTCTATCTCTATTGTTTATTGCTATATTTACTTTGAGATTGATATTACTTAAGTATTTTGTTTGATTACTTGATATAAACTTTAATTAATTTTAAAAACAATTTTTAAAATCCGATTTAGTTTTAAAAATCCTATTCACCCCCCTCTAGGGTATTTTCCAACCTACAGGTTTGTGTGGAGGTCACCCAGCAGCTCGCTCAATGGCCCTTAAAGTTGGCAGACAGGGCTAATTCTGGCCCACAATCTTACAAGACATCAAAGAGCTAGTGAGGAGCTATTACAAGTGCCAATCATTTGCCAACGTCCAACAGCTCCCAGCAGAGCTCATGACCCCCGTTAGCAGCCCTTGGCCCTTCTCTTAGTGGGGCATGGACATTGTTGGATCTTTCCCACTAGACAAGGGACAAACCAAATTTGTGATGGTAGCAATTGATTACTTTACCAAGTGGGCTGAGGCAGAGGCACTGACCATAATCATTATTATGAAAATCCAGAACATCATTTGAATGAACATCATCTACCATTTTGGTCTACCAAAGGTGTTAATCACTGACAACGGCACACAGTTCGATTGCGACCTCTTCAGACACTTCTGTGAAGGCCATGGAATAGAGAATAATTACAGCTCGCTTACCACCCTCAATCAAATGGTCAAGCTGAGGTCACCAACAGAACTCTTTTAAGCTCGTTGAAGAAAAGACTTGACGATGCCAAAGGATATTGGCCCGAAGAGCTCCCGTCAGCACTATGGGCCTACCGAACCACTATCAGGGGTCCAGCTGGTGAAACCCTTTTCTCCCTAACCTATGGGACAAAAGCTGTTATTCTGGTGGAGATTGGGGTACCCGCATACAGAATCAACGATTAAGCTTGAAATGAAGAAAGTATGTTGGCCAACTTAGATCTCCTTGAAGAAAAAAAAGAGTAAGCTCGAATCAAAGAAGATGCCTACAAAAGGAGCATGGTTAAGAGCTACATCAAAAGGGTCAAGCACCGAAGCCTCTGTATGGGTGATTTGGTGCTTCGAAAAGTCATCATGGCAACTAATATTTCTAAACATGGCAAGCTCACTACTAAATGGGAAGGTCCCTATGTAGTCACCAAGGTCAGCCGACTAGGTACCTACTATCTAAGGACTGAAGATGGCATGGAGCTCATGAGACCATGGAACATAAAACACCTCCAAGAGATACTACCCTTGAATTGGAATGTATTGTACTCCTCTAATAGTCGTTTCCAAGAAAAATATATATATAAAATAGATTTTCTTTGGTACTTCACTACTTGTAAAATACATTCTAGTAAAAAAAATCCTATTGAAAAAAGGTCGGTTTAGTAAGTGCACGGTTCACTGAGCACACTTGCACTCCGCAGAAAATCCTTTCACAGAACACAAAGAGGTCGGTTTATTAAGTGCACAGCTCACTGAGCACACTTGCGCTCCACAAAAAATCCTCTCACAAAGAGGTTGGTTTAGTAAGTGCACGGCTCACTGAGCATATTTGCGCTCTGCAAAAAATCCTCTGACAAAGAGGTCAATTTTGTTAGAGCTATTGTACATTGGTGTTAGTCAGCAAATCATTTTCTTCACACATTAAGAGAGGTTTATCTCTTAAAATAGCAAGAGGTAGTTCTTGTGGTGAGTGTTGTGAGTAAGCAACATTTGTAGAGTGTAATCATTTGTAAAGGTTTGATCTTCACCTGGAAGAAGATCAATATTAGTGAAAATTGTCGGTGAACTAATCGAGCGCGGAAGTAGGGCTTACTAGCTGAACCGTGTGGACAAAAAGTCTTCGACATCTATTAGTTCAATCTTCCTATCTCTAGCTCTATTGTTTATTGCTATATTTGCTTTGAGATTGATATTACTTAAGTGTTTTGTTTGATTACTTGATATAGATTTTGATTAATTTTAAAAATGATTTTTAAAATCCGATTTAGTTTTAAAAACCCTATTCACCCTATTGATATTCAGGGCTATATCCGCTGGGAGCCACGACATCACCACTGAGGAGTTCATCTCCCTCTTCTAGCCCAAGGATAGTGGTAGGAACAACAAATGTGTCTTCAATTGCACCAAGAGGTCAGGGACTTCAAAGTTCATTTATGCCCTCCTCGGGAGCATGACTCGAGGTGTCCCAGTATCCACGACCTCAAACGCTAGCTTTCGGAGCCAAAATCTGCCAGTAAGTCCTTTCTCTAGAGCTAACTAGCTCTTTATTATATATTTTATGTTAGAGTTTCTGACATCTTCTCCTTGTTTTACATTTTGCAATTAAAGAGAAAAAACCCGTCTTGGTGAAGACATCCTAGATGGAAGATGCCAAGGATTTCTTCCTTAAACACTACACCGACATCGTAACTCTTAGAATGTTGTGGAGATATGGACTAGGCCTTAAGCCCTCTATACTGAGCTCCAAATCCTCATGTGGAGGACCTCCCTGCTGCGGACATGCTCTCTTGCCCTCTGAGCGAAATGACCCAGGGCTCCAAGCCTCAAAAGTCATTCAAAAAGGTGGCAGTGACCAGGGTCTTAGATCTGGAGCTCCACAAGAGGGCAATCAAGAGGAAATCTAATCTATCTACCCTAAGGACAAGGTTTTGGCTGTGACCCCCCTTCGACATGTGCCTATGATGCCTAAGAAAAGTAAGTTTTTTCAGTTTCTCCCATCGATTTTTCTTTCTGAGCTCCGATTATAACTTTTATTTCTTATTGACCTTGACCTTCTTTCCTCAGCTTTGGTCTTCAGGATGAATACTGAAAAAATAATAAAAAAGAGAACCGCGCTGGCCTTACCCCCTCCGAAGAGGTCTAAGGGACCTCACAAAGTTAGGGAGAGTGTTTTAAATCTGCCCAAGACTTCCCAGCCAACCCAATCGATAGTCGCTAAACCTAGCACCCGCCATCCAGATAATGCGCACAGTTAGGTGGATCTAATGAGTACTCCACTAGAGGATCTCCACCTACTTAGCCCTGAGAAGATGGTTCTTGAAAGGAAGAAGACTCCAGAGCCCAGTACTCATGGCCCAACTGTTAAGAGGATGAGGTTATAACCAGTGCCAAAGATGCTCTAGAGCAAACTCTAGGTCTTGATGAGGGTATGCCTGATCCCAGCGCCCAAGGCAACTCTGCATTCTTCGTTCAAGGCTACTAGCTTCCTTCCCTATCGCAGAAGATACTAGAATAGGCAAGGGAGCAAGGATCGAGCTCGCTGGCCAGCTCCTTCAGCCTCCATATAAGTTAGGTATGTAAGGCTTTCTTTTTTGGGCTTTACTATTTAACTTCTTTGGGAATAACTTGTCCTTATTTCATTGTAGGCCATGAACTTGTTCTTTTCTACCCTTTAATTGGCGGAAGAGGGCTCGAGTACAGTTGGCAACACAGCTCTTCAAGAGGAACTCATCAAAACTCAAAGCAAGCTTTTTATCCTCAAGAGTGACCTCGAGAGAGTTGACAATGATAAGAGGTCATGCTGGAGGAGCTGAACAACGCCTTGTCAGAAACTAAAGGCCTAAAGAGGAAGATCCAAAGCTTTAATGCTATGTTTGGTTGATTGGAGTTCCAGTATAAGGCGTTATCGTAGGAGCACAAGGCTAAAAAACAAGAGGCCTTTGACCTCAAGTTCGAGCTGATTCAGGTCAGGGGGGAGCTCCATGCTACCAGGCTCGTTTTGGAAATGGCCCAAAGGATTGTAAACAGCCAACGTCGGATGAGGGAAGATATAGAGGTTACTTTGGGGAGTCTACAAGCCAGCCTAGAGGTTAAGGACTCGAGCTATCTGTCTCTCGTACGCAGCTCTCTGATCCTGAAAAAGAGCTGAAGGGGCTGAGGGAATCTATTCCTTCAGTGAAGTCCCAAGCCATTGAAGAGTTCTGCGTTGTTGAGGAACCCTTGCTAAGGATCTTAGACTCTTTTGTCATAGGTTTTTATAAGTGCAAGGAGATGGCTCATCAATAGCCTGAAGACTTAGAGAACCTCGAAGTCCTTTCGGAAATAGACTTGGCTCTAGAATTGGAGGCCAAAATAGCTGAAAAACGGCATGACGCTCTAACGGTGCTGCAATTGATCAGAGTCGAAAAGCTTGACGTGCTGACCAAGTGGAAAACTGGCAAACCTTCTCCTTCAAGGTCGGGCGAAAGAGCTAGTGATGGTGATGAGCAATAATCTAGATAGGACCCTTTCCTTTTTGTATAAACATTTTTAGGACCTCTATAATCACTTTCTTGTTAATGAAATGAACAATTTTTGAAAATTGTCTATTGTCTGTTTTACTTTGCCTTAATTCTTGTCTCTTTTTTTTGTCTAAGTTGTCATATGAGATGTAGCAATGAGCTCTATAGATACTTTAATGCCCCCACAACGTAGAAAAAGTGAAACAGAATTAAGCAAAATAAATGATATGCCTCAAGGGAGGTCTTTAACAAATTCACAAGAGGTCAACGACCTATATCTTGTTGAACTAGTTATTTTGGGGTCTTTTAGCGTGAAATGGAATTCTTGTTAGAATTTAAGAAAAATTTATTAAGAATTCTCAAACGCCACTTGGACTCCTCAATGTGCTAAGGTGCTCGTGGAGCCAGTAGTTACTACACCGACTTCTTTGTGAGAGGAATTGTACAGTTCTCAGCAGGCTTGTATCTAGGTCCTTTTATGCTTGATGATCAACCTATATGGTGATAGGAATTTTTGCTAAGTCCTTGGTGTTTAAAAGGAAAATTTTTGCTTTTTGGATAAGTCGTGAATAGAGTCATGCCCCCTTCTGACTTTGACAAATTTTGACAATTTTTCTCATTTGTTACCAGGCCTCTTCCGTTGAAAAACTGACATCTTTGTGAGAGGTCTTTTTTATAGAGTGCAAGTATGCTTCTTGCGAGTTGAGTACTTACTAAACTAACCTTTTTGTGAGAGTTTTTTTACAGAGTGCAAGTGTGCTTCTTGCGAGCTGAGCACTTACTAAACTGACCTCTTTATGTTCCGTTTTTTACAGAGTGTATTTTACAAGTAATGAATTATTAAAACAAAAATTTCGTTTACATTCTTCTTGGAAACAACTATTACAAAAATGCAATACATTTCAGCTCAAGGGTAGTATCTCTTAAGGTGTTCTATATTCCATGGTTTCATGAGCTCCATGCCATTTGCAGTTCTCAATAGTAGTTACCAGGTTGGCTGACCTTGGTGATCATGTAGGAACCTTCCCAATTAGCAGCGAGCTTGCCATGTTCAGAAGTCTTTGTTGCCAAGGTGACATTTTGGAGCACCAAATCGCCAGCATTCAGACCTCTGTATCTGACTCTTTTATTATAGCTCTTAACCATTTATATTGCTATTTAAAAAAAGTTCTATATTGCATATATAACTATGAATTTTGATTTTCTGATTTTTTTTAAATAAAAAATCTATTGCACAATTTCATTGGAGATTTTTTAAAAAAAATATCCATGAAGAAACACTACGACAACTCGTGAGAAAGACATGGTTACATGTACAAGGTTTGGAGCTATGCAATTCACATAGAAGATTACCTAGGAAATACGAACACTTCTAAAAAGTTGACGTGTCCGCATTGTACCCGTATCAAATAGCAACACTTACCAACTACTTTCAACATAATTCAAACTCTAATAGTACATGATCGATTTAACCGCTTCGAGCGCAATTAAGTTGGTTTGTGTATAATTCACTTGTTAGTTGAAATGGACTAATAAATCTTTAATTGTTAGATGTCAAAAACTTCTCGTAAGTTTTTAAATTTCACTTTAAATATATTTAATAATTTTTGTTCTTTGCACTTATGCCAGAGGGGGGTAGAAATCTGACCAAGCCCAACAAGGACGGAACATGCCAAACAAGGACGGAAGAGGCCCAATTTGGTAGAGATAGTAATCAGATCAAGTCAAGTTGATGATAATAAAAAATAAATTTGCAGTAATGGAAAATAAGATTTTTGTTTGTAAGGTAGGTTCCTCTGGTAGCTGTTATTCCCAATCCGGCAGTACGTACGTCCTCCCTGAGTGTGTGTGATAGTGTCGTTTACTAAGCTCAAATGGCTCAATTCAGGTAAGTACAATGGGGGTTTGTTCTCTTTGGGAGAGGGTTGCTACCTATGATAGTTGAGGTGAGATCAGAGTAGAGTCCTTTCTAAGTGAGTTATCACCTTCGATCTATTTTACAGGTGTCGGCAACGGGAGTTGATATGATCGTGCTTACTAATACAGGTGTTTTCACCATACTGGTTGGAACACCCATATCAACATTTCTACATTTTTGGCCCTTATGATTAAACTCGGCTGCACCTCCCATGCATACTCTTCAATGTTGTGAACTTACTCTACAAATGCTAGCCGGCCCTGGGACGTTTAGCCCAAATAGTGGTACCAGTTTTATACTACCACAATGATAGACGTACCCTAATAAAATTCAAAATAATATTTTAAATACTTTTGATGAAATTTTTATATATACAAATATATACCAAATTTCATAAACAAAAGTTAAAGGACTGAGAAAATAAATAAATTTTAATCAATTAAAACCTTGAATTAGAGCCTAATATTTCTCTCGTTCTTTATCTTTTTGTCGTAGTGCTGTTTGGGGGAATGGTATTAGTGGTTGCTTCCTCCGTCCGAAACAGAAACTTTATAATTTAAAGAGGAAATTGCCTCACGCTCCCTTTCGCTTTCCATCTTCTTCAGGTTTGTTGGGGTCTTGACGTACAGCACTAACTAACTAATTCAGTAAATTACACAAACTTTTGGTTAATTATAATAATTAATTAATTTTTTTTGAATTAAAACTATTTATTTTAATTTTTCAAGTAATATAGAGTATTTACTATAGTGTAAGCATACATATCATAATAGACTACATTACATCATTATTTACCACAAATTAGCAACAATATCAAGACATAAAGTATTTATCATTTTAATCATTGTATATATAGTTAATACAATAATATTTGACGGATCATCACCCTAAAATAAATTAAAATTGTATAAATTTAGAGAAGTACCTATCATAACTTATGATATAAAGTATCTACTATCCCGCTACTTTTAATTTTATATTATAAAAGTAATTAGTTATTATAACTTTCCTGCATTTTCCTTGCAACTTTTTGGACAAACAAACATGCAAATTTTATGTTTATTGCAAAAATCATGTGTGAACCAAATGCCAAGCTAAGTGCACACAAAAAAATAATTTATCTTTCCCATGAATCACATTTTAGCATACCTTTTATGTTATCCAAACAGAGTCTAAGTGACTACCATAGTCGAAGAGAAAAAAAAAAAAACACCTCAAACTAAAAATCAACTAACACTACCCCTTTCATCCACTAATTACAAAGATTTTTGAACAAACACAAAAGAATAAGAATAAAAATAAAAACAAACATAAAAAAGAAGAAGAAGAAAAACACACTTAATTGAATGCGACCATCTCCCCTTAATCATACGCCAATTCAATCTAACAAAGAACCCAATGAGGAATTATAATTCAGAAATTAGAAAAAGCAAACTCAATGAAGAATTATAACTCAAGAATTATTCCTCGAAGTCTAAAGTTTATAGAACACATAAGGCTCCACCTTCTTGGGGCCTAATACTTAGTTTTGTGGTTTTTGTTGTTTTTTGTTAATTTTTTCATTTTGCCATTATTTATTTTCCTCGTGGGTTTCAAATATAATGGTTGATATTTTGATTTTTTATCTATTAGAGTGTTTCCAATGCAACTATAAATTAAATAAATAAGATGTCAATTAAAATTGATATAGAATAAACAAAAAAAATGTTCTTCAATGCAACCCACAATAATGACCCATTAAGCATATGCAGCAAAACTAGGAGTAGACATTGTGAATGTGACATTCAATTTTTAGAAGGTCTCTTAGACAATATTTTAATATCACATTATTATTTTATTTATGTATTTTTTCAAGTTTCTAATTATTTTTAACTTTAATTTTATGATTTTTTATAAAAATAACACTACTGAAATATATGAATTAGTTCCTCCAAAACAACATTTATTTTGCATATAAAACTATTAATTTTAATTTTATCATTTTTTTTTAAAATAAAGAATCTATTGCACAATTCCATTGGAGACTTGAAAATAAAATAAAATTGTTCATCAGGAAAACTGTTACAACACGTAAGAAATGCATGGTTACATGTGTATGCTTTGGAACTATCAAATACATTATTCCACCAGAGATGTACCTAGAAAAATTACCTACGAAGACACCTCTAAGAAGTTGACGTGTCCACGTCGTACCCTTGTAGCTAGTACTTTCAGCGTAATTCAAAGTACTCTTATAGTGTAGGATCGATTTGACCACTCCGAGAATAATTAAGTTGCTTTATGTATAATTCACACTGTTAGTTAAAAAAGACTAAAAATACCTTTAGTAGTTAAATGGCAAAAGCTTCTGATAAGTTTCTTAATTACACATTAAAATATATTTATTAATTTTTGTTCGTTGTGTGCCTGAGCTAGATGGCATAGGCGTATCCTAATTAAATTCAAAAATAATGTTAGATTCCCAAATTTCTTATGGTCTGTTTGTTTGTGTATAAGGGAGGAAAGCTTCAAAGAGGTTGCACTTGCTTCAAACAATTATTTATAGTTGGGAATTTGGTTGGCTGTCAACTTCATTACATTATATATATATATATATATATATATTTGTTTTTTGAGGTTTTTGTTCATTACAGATTGACATGATTGGATTTTATATATACAAAACATTTCTTATACGGCAATTCCGTATAGAAACCGTTCTGTATATTGAGACATTTTAGGTAAAAATTCATCAATTATTTCCCTCATTTTTTTCTCTTCTTATCTTTTGCAGAATGGTATATATTGTTTCGCAGGAAAGGAAAAGTTTAAACAATTATATTTGGATTTGAATATTAATTTGCGTATTAGATATTTTACGGCAGTGATGAGAGATTTATCCAATCAAGGCCTCAAAGTCTATGAAGGCTTTGGGATTTGACTAAAGGCTTTCTTGTAATATTTAAACAATTATATTTAGATTTGAATTTAAATTTGAATATTACTGTAACCATGTCATCCACTTTTGGATTAAAATTTATTATGATTTTTTTAAATGAAATCTAGTAAATATCACTAGATCATCTATACAATTTTTCATTAAAAAAAATCCGTCTATTTACCCTTCGAAATGAGAATTCCTTCTTTTTGTTATATATATATATATTTATTTTTGACGTGTGTGTTCATGACGTGAGTAGATTTTATACTTCTACATATATAATCTTTGCATTTTTTATTATTTTATTACAGACATTCATTCAACCAAAGAGGCTAAATACTATAATATATCCCCTTCCCTCCTACTCCTACTGAACAAGGATTTCTTTGCTGAATTTTTTGTTCTAAACTTATACATAAATACCCATAATATTAATAATTATTATTTGAATTTCGATACGTGGGTAAAACTTTTAGGTTTGATTGACTAATGTTATATATAGCCTCATTAGAACTACTGATATTTTATTATCTTCTTCTATCAATCTATAAAAAAGAATTCAAAAATGTGTGGATTTACTTTAATTTTTCTATGAGGATATACTGACTTAGTCCTGCCTAAATAAACATCTATGAGGATATCTTACACAGACACACAGAGGTCTATGGAATTTTGAAATTTTAGATGATTATTTCACTCACCTCTAAATTACATTTTTGGATCAAAAATTGCAATGATAACATACTTATGCTATAGAAATCATTTACACAAAGTTGTATAAAAAAAATTCATCAACCATTTCCCTCATTTTTTTTTTCTGCTCGTCTTTCGCAGAATGGTATATGTTGTTTCGCAGAAAAGAGAAAGTTTAAATTAACAATTATATTTGGATTTAAATATTAATATGATTATCAGATATTTTACAGTAGTGATAGGACATTTTTCCAATGAAGGGTTCAAAGTTTATGAAGGCTTTGGATTTGACTAGAGGCTTTCATGTAATATCTGAACAATTATATTTAGATTTGAATTTTATTTTTTTTACAGCAAAAGGGAAAGTTAATAATTAAAAAGTAAAATGACTTGGTCCCTTGTAATGCCGCTGACGCTTTCCCTTGATACGAATTCAATATGAAATAGGTATGGTGCAATTTGGATTAATTATAAGATGGTAAGACTTTTGAGGATTTGGGATTTGACGAAAGGCTTCCTTATAATATATAGATGGGTCCAATTTGAGAGTTTAGAGAATGAATTTTTTTTTAATGAAACTAGTGGAGAGGATATCTATAACGAGTATATCATCTTTACAAAAAAAATTTAAGAAATTTACACTGAAACTTGGTGTAATAAAAATTCAGTAAATATGTTATTTTTGTTTATTGAAATTTTAGATAATTTTTCAGCCACTTATAAATTATTATTTTTTTTGTTAAAAATTTGTTGAGATAATATACTTGCTATAAAAATCATTGTCACAAAGTTTTATAAAAAAATCATCAATTAAGCACTTGAATTAGACTTAATTGATAAAAATTAGATGCAAATTGTAATAAAGAAGAGCCAAGTGGATTAAAAACAACATTTTCTTATTTCCCTCTTGTTGTCAGAGGTTGTTTCGGCATGCTTTCCATTTTATAGGTTAATAATATATGAAATATAACAATATATTATAAATAAAATAGTACAAATAGATATACATACCTTCCTTTGTTATGATGATGAAAAATAAGCTAAGATGAGAAAGCAGCAAGAAAATGAAGAACAAGCAACATGAAAATGAAGAACAAGCAGCTCAAGAAATGAAGAAATCTTGCAGCTCAAAACATGAACAACCAGTCTAAATTTGTGATTGAGAAAATGTTATGGCAGCTGTAAATTTGTTAAAATTTATATCTTTGTCATTTGGGGTTTACTCGACCGAGTTGCATTGAACGGAGAGCCATATTAAAAACGCTGCATTAGGTGGCGTTTTCTTTGTTAAAAACACCATTAGAGGTGGCTTTTTTTGGTCACATTTTAACACAGTAAAATCGCCACATTAAATGGCGTTTTTCACGTCAAAAACGGCATCCCTTCTAGCGATTTTATGAATTTACTAAAATGCAAAAATCGCCATTACAAATGGCGTTTTTTTATGTAAAATCGCCATCATTTTTTGCGTTTTTAAACATTACCCCTTTTATGCAAATAAGATGAAAACTACCCTATTCTCCAAAATAAGTTTAGAAAGTAGCATAGTTGAAAAAAAAAAATCGCATAAATCAAACTCTTGTAGTGTAGGATCAAATTTGACTACTCCGAGTGCAGTTAAGTTGGTTTATGTATAATTCACACTCTTAGTTAAAAAAGACTAAAAAAAACCTTTAGTAGTCAAATGACAAAAACTTATGATAAGTTCTTAATTGCACTTTAAAATATAATTAATAATTTGTGTTCGTTGTGTGGTTGTGCTGGATGGCACAAGCCTACCATAATTAAATTCAAAATAATGTTTTGGATACTTTTAATGAAATTCTATATATCTAATTTCATAAAATAAAATAAAAAATTAATTAACCAAAAAAGTAAAAATAATAAAATTTAATATATTAAAACCTTCAATTAAGCCCTGTTATATTATTTCCTTCGTTCTTTCTCTTCTTGTTGTAGTGCAAGTCTTGTTTGGCGGAATGGTATTATTGGTTGTTTCCACTGAAAGGGAAAGTTTATAATTTATAAAAAGAGAGGAAATTGACTTATGCGCTCCAATTCCCTCTTCTTCACCTACAGTACTAACTCAGTACGTACAAAGTTCATCATCATCTTATTCTATGTATGTATACATAGAGTCTTTTATTTATTTATAAATAATATTTTGTTTCATGATTTAAAATCATTGATGGATGGATGGATGGATTCAGATCCGTAAATTTGTACCAATTCAATTTTGATAGAACAATCCCAAACTTCTCAAGCTTTGTTTGTTTGTATACAGCAGGGGAGGAAAGCTTCAAAGAATTAGTTCGAGGTGGGAATTTGGTTCTACTTCATTACATTTCTTAGTTAAGAATTAGCTGATGGCACTGTGACATAAATGTTGTAACTATTGAGTACTGAAATATATGGACAATGTAACCCAACACTGACACCCAATTTTTGTTTTTTTTTCCTTAAAAAAAAGAAAGAATAAAAAAATCTAGTGAAGATGGGACAATACAGAACATATATATTGCCTTTGAATTGTGGGCATTGTAAATAGTAGGACCTTTTTTTTTCTGCAGTAAACATGATTTTACCGCCCTTTTCTCTCAAAATTTCATTGTATGTATGCAGTAATAGTTTCTTCTTACACATACAAAGAGGGGTCAGAGTGAGAATTTTATTTGGAATTTTGCAATTTTAGATGATATTTACTCACCTCTAAATTACATTTTTGGATAAAAAATTGCGAAGATAACATACTTTTGCTATAGAAATATTTTACACAAAGTTGTATAAAAAAATTCATCAACCATTTCCCTCATTTTTTTTCTGCTCTTGTCTTTCGTAGAATGGTATATGTTGTTTTGCAGAAAAGAGAAAGTTTAAACAATTATATTTGGATTTAAATATTAATATGAATATCAGATATTTTACTTTTACAGTAGTGATAGGACATTTTTCCAATCAGGGGTTCAAAGTTTATGAAGGCTTTGGATTTGGCTAGAGGCTTTCATGTAATATCTAAACAATTATATTTAGCTTTGAATTTTATTTTTTTAACAGCAAAAGGGAAAGTTAATAATTAAAAAGTTAGATGACTTGGTCCCTTGTAATGCTGCTGACGCTTCCCCTTGATACGAATTCAATATGAAATAGGTATGGTGCAATTTGGATTATAAGATGGCAAGACTTTTGAGGATTTGGGATTTGACGAAAGGCATCCTTATAATATAGATGGGTTTAATTTGAGAGTTTAAAGAATGAATTTTTTTATGAAACTGGTGGAGAGGATCTCTATAACGAGTATATCATCTCTACAAAAAATTATTAAGACATTTACACTGAAACTAGGTGTAATAAAAATTTGGTAAATATGTTATTTTCGTTTATTGAAATTTTAGATATTTTTTTCATCCACTTATAAATTGATTTTTTTTGTTAAAAATTTGTTGAGATAATACACACGCTATAAAAATCATTATCACAAAGTTTTATAAAAAATTTCTGAATTAGACTTAATTGATAAAAATTATATGCAAATTGCAATAAAGAAGAGCCAAGTGGATTAAAAACAACTTTTTCTTATTTCCCTCTTGTTGTCAGAGGTTGTTTCCGCGTGCTTTCCATTTTATTTTATTTTTTCCAGTGAAAGTGAAAGTTCATGCACATAATTGAATATATATTAGTGTATTCCGTTTCCCTCTTCTTTCAGTCTTCAATCTTGAGTCACTCAAATTGATCAGCACACAAAGTAGCTTGCTTAGTTTCCTTCGTTGCTTAATTTATCTCTTCTTCAATCACTGTCTTCACTAAGCACACAGATCATCAACTCATTCTATGTATTTATGTATGTATGTATGTATGCAGTCTTTTATTTATTTATTTATTTATAAATTATAATGTTATGTTTAATGTTTAAAATCGTGGATGGATCCAGATCCAATTTCTTCTGACTTGTTCTTTTGTTTGTTTGTTTCCATACAGCAGGGGAGGAAAGCTTCGAAGCTTTAGATGATTAGTTGAAGGTGGGGAATTTTGTTCGCCGGCAACTTCATTACATATGTTATATATATATATATTAGGCAACTTCATTACATATGTTATATATATATATTACATATAGAACTATACTATACAAAAGGATTCACCACATTAACAAAAAGAAGGGATTCTCATTTTGTGTAATAAATAGATAAATCTTTTTACAAAATTTATTGAAATGATCTATATAGTGAGTAAACCACTTCCACTAAAAATTAATTTTTATCCCTGTTTTTTCCTCTGAAAAAGTAGTTTATTCCACTGTATGTTCTACTTTCCATCCCCGTTTGACTTTTAATTTCCAAAACTTTATATTTTGAAGTTTGTTTTCAGATCACAAGGTCTTTTCATTCAACCAAAGAGCTCAATACTATAATCTCTTCCTTCCTACTTAACAAGGATTTCTTTGACTTTTCTGCGGAGTTTTTTGTTCTAATTATTATTATTATATGAGTACTGTTTATTGCGCCTGTAGCATTCAATGGCAACGTATATGTGTTGTAGGATATCTCCTTTACTGAAATTTGTTTACATTCTCCTCTTGAATTTGTGTAAGATTCAGCTGGTGATGAATTATTTGCACGAGTTTAGCAGAAATGCCCTTTTTGTGGTTCTAGCGGGACATCTTGCCCCCTTTAGCTATACATTTTCTGTTTCATCTTAATATAATTTTCTGTTTTTTATCAGAAAAAAGAAGCAGCAGCAGAAGGGAGGAGTTGTTCTTCATTTTTGAGTTGAAACGAAGGGTGTTCTGTTCCCATCGATCCACATATCTTCTTTTCTAACTCACTAAAGCTTAGTGTTAAAAATTAAGCAAAAGCATGGCAACAAGTAAAGATGTTTTGGAAGTAGAAGCTGCTTCTTCTTTTTATTCGGCAAGAGATCGTCACAGCAGGAAGTACGACGTATTCTTAAGCTTTCAAGGGAAAGACACTAGGAAGACTTTCATTGATCATCTATACCATGCTCTTGTAACGAGTGGCATCCACACATTCAAGGATGATGAGAGTCTCGAACCAGGGGAATCAATCTCACCCACCCTCCTCAAAGCCATCGAGGAATCGAGCTTTACCGTCATTGTTTTCTCCAAAAACTACGCTTCTTCACAGTGGTGTTTAGACGAGCTTGTGAAGATCATGGAATTCAGTAGTAAATCACCAAAGGGACAAACAGTTATCCCAATCTTCTATGACGTCGAGCCTTCGGATGTACGGGAGCAGAAAGGGCATTTTGGAGAAATGTTTCGCAGACACGACTCAAACAGGGTCCAAATCTGGAGAAAAACTCTTAGAGATGCAGCAAACTTGTCTGGATTGGAATTGAACAAAACTGCAGATGGGTAAATTAATTAATCCTACTTCTATTTGCTCATACTTCCTAACTTCAATTATATATAGCCTAGTATTTATTTATTTAAGGTGTTGTTTAATTTCACTTAAGTCTAAAATGGTGGTCCATGCAGAATTAAGAGGTTTTAAATCTGTGTGCGGGGTAAAAATATCAGATCTGAGCACTTAACATACCCAATGGTGCTCGTTACCATCCTCAGATTCTCCCCGGAAAAAGTTCACTAAGATCATCTTGATTTATTCATGCAATCACAAATTTAGGGGTGAGAAATGCAGCAATAAGAAACAGATCAAGGAATACTATATATGTAGCACAAATTTTAAGAGAGTTGGCCCAGCACCTGACTAGAAATTATGGATTATAGAAATTATGTTATCAAAATAAACAATCTTCTTTCTACATGTGAATCATGTGCACGTCTCATTTTAATTACATTATTATTTAGAAGTAGCTCCACTATTTGAATGTTTGATGTATTGTGTGCTTATTCTTGTTCTATTTACAATAAATTTTGAACCAAAGAACGGAAAAAAAAAAAACAAAAAAACAAAAAAAAAAAACCATGTCATATATAATCATTTTGTGTTTCTTTACTTTATTTTCTTAATGATATCCTTTATAATCTTCAGGCATGAATCGAAATTTATCAACCGAATTGTCCAAGAGATTCGGAGTAAACTCCCTTCTAAACTTAAAGTTGAAGATGAGGGTCTAGTTGGAATGAAGTCTCATATAGAGAAGGTAATTTCGTTGTTGGGTGAAGAGTCCAATGTTGTTCACACTGTTGGCATATGGGGATTGAGTGGAATAGGCAAGTCAACTTTAGCAAGGGCCGTTTATAATCAAATTAATGATCAGTTTGAAGTTGCCTATTTTCTTGGTGAAGTTGGAGAAGCGTCGAAGAAGGATGGTCTCAGAAGTTTACAGCAGCACCTTCTTTCCGGAATGCTAAGGGTGAAGGATTTCCAGATAGCGAATGATATGGATGGAATTGCACTAATGAAGAGAAGGTTGCGGTCTAAAAGGGTTCTTCTTGTTCTTGACGATGTTGATGGTTCAGAGCAATTAGAAGCGTTAGCTGGAAGTCATGAGTGGTTTGGTCTAGGGAGTACAATTATAATAACAACTAAGGATAGAGAACTGCTTGTTCAGCATAATGTGGTCCAAATATATGATGCGAGTTTATTAGATTATGTTGAAGCTGCATGATGAGATCCAGTAGTTTTCCTCATCTTAATCTTTATGCAATTGTTTGAATTTTGTCGGAGTGGGGAGTTTAATTAGTTTAATTAGAAGAGTAAAATTTGTTTAATTAGAATAATTGGGCACCATTTGCGTGGGCTGGTATTGGGCTGCAGTTGATGGATTAGGTTGTAATCGATGTGGGTTGTGCTTGGCCCATTGGCAATTTGTAGCGTCCTTTCAGCTTTAGGCGTTTTATATTATTCGCTGTGTGGTTTTCGCGTTTTAGTTTGTTTTGACAATTGTTTTCTGATTGGCTGGACTGTAGCCATTGGAATCAATTTCTCTCTTCAATCGCATGGGCCATGTTATTTGGCAATGAATGAAACATCTAATTTCCTTTTTCTTATATTCTTCTCTCTTTTCTCTCAATTTTCTCTCAATTTTCTCTTTTCTTTTCTTTTCTTCTTCTCCACTTTTCTTTTCTCTTCTGATCTCTTTTCTAAACTATATTTTCTTAATTAATTGACTGTGGATAAACTGATTCCTTACAAGTGGTATTAGAGCTACCTTCCTTCTCGTTGGACTTAACATGGTTGGGGGGAATGAAAGTGAACTGGCTGAAGGAACAAATAGAGACTAATCAGGCTGAAACGAAGTTAAACCAGATGCAAACTTCTATTAACTCCCTTACTGCTAAAATTGAAGAATGGATGAAACAGGGCCTAATGTTACTTCAATTGTTAACACTGCCAGTATGGTAAGTGTCACCGAGTAAATTTTTTTTTTATTTTTTTTCCGGAATAGTGGTCTACGAATTGATGATGGCGTTATTGCCATAATAACTAGCCAACAAGCACACAACAAAAACAAAGCATACAACAGGGACGAGCAATGTATAGGGAAAACCCTTAACCTATATATTACTCACTCAACAATATACGAGGAAATACAGATTACAAGTTTGAACTGAGTACCACACTCACCCCTTTCTTAATTTGTTTTCTCGCTCTAAAAATATAGAGTATAATACATTATCCTGAGCTCCACAGCTCACTGTATTTATATTACAGCAAATATACATTTGAATTTCCTTAGAGCTTGGGTGAAATCATTTTTACTTGCTGCAACTCTTGCTTGTTGCCAGCCACTCACAGATTTGACCAGCAAGGCCATGCTCCTGGCAGCCATGTGTGCACTTCAGTCAACATGCAGCCATGCACCTGCAGCAGCCATCATTGATTCCACTATCTCAATGCCATGCACCAAAACTATGTAGTTTTGGCCTAATTGAGAACCTACAAAATTTAGCTACGTCCCACACATATTTAACTAAATTATTTAGCCCACATTGCAATTCAATTGCCCCACTTGTTGTGTTGGATGCCTATTGCGTGCCCACATTGAACCTAGTATGCCCTAACTGCATCGTGGTCCTTATTATACCACTTAATGAAATTTTCAAAGTGCTAGCAATTCACATCAACTTCCACAAGTTGAATTTAACCTCCCATGGGGCCCAACACTGAAAATGAAAGTTGTGCACCTCGGGCTATTTCCCACTTAATATACTAGTTAATCAAAATTCCTAATTGGTAACAGTGCACATTGAGTCACACAAATTATTGTTGCCTGAGTGCCCACACACTTAAGTAATTTTGCTATCGCAAACTGCCTGCTCCTACCACATATTGCCTACACCCACTGCAAACTGTCTGGGCCAACCGCAAACTGACTGCTCCTACTATAAACTGCTTGTAGAGGCTTTTTTGTAGTTGCACCGATGTCCAAGTTTTGCCCAGTAAGATCAAAAGGTGCAAAATACTAAGTTAATTAGGGGCTGACAGTAAGGACCTTCGAGATAGGGGACTCCTTCATACTCCAGCTATTCCAGTTTCCTCATTTTCTAATATGATAGGTTTGGGGGTATAAAGGAAAACAACAATCATAATCAACGTTATTTAAGCCCACAAAGTTAGATTTCCCTAAATTTGTGGGGGAGAATGTTAAGGGATGTATGCAGTTATGATATCTATCTTTCATGTTTAATTCCATACCTGACAATCAAAGAGTGATGTATATGTGTATGCATTTTAACGGTTAGGTTAAAACATAATTTCCTTCTGCCCAAACTCACACTTTTCTGGTTTCAAGTATAAGCTAGCTCCCCTCAATTTTTTTAAAAACAGTCTAAGGTGCTTAACGTGCTCCTCGAGCGTTCGGCTATATACAATTATGTCATATGGATAAATCACCATGAACTCGTCTAAATATTCTTTAAACAAGTTATTCATCAAAGTGTGGAACGTAATAGGTGCATTTGTTAAACCGAAAGGCATAACCAAAAACTTATATGAACCATACCTCATCACGCACTTTGTTTTTGGTCCGTCTCCCCATGCTATTCTGACTTGATAGTACTTCAACCACAAATCCATTTTGGTGAAGCAATTATCTTTTCCTAACCGATCAAACAACTCATTCACAATGGGCACCGAACATTTATTCCATACCATTACTTTGTTCCCATGGCTAGGGCTTGGAAGGAATTTTGGGGGTTTTCGTGTCTACACCTTTTCGGCTCGATTCTTCTACAATTCTTCGAGGGATTAACCCTCAATAGGTGGGAACAATAATATTACAACATGTTTTCAAGTTATTATACCTTATTCTCCTTAAATCAAAGCTCATGTATTGATTTTGTATATAATCTTCTATAAGAGCATATGCATGGGGTTTAAGATTATTTTCTTATGATTAATGGGTTGACTTGAACTCTATATTACACTATCATTATTATTTTACTAGAAGCCCCAATTTCTATATTATTTTTCGTAAGATTTGTACAAAACCCTTATGTACGGATACGATAGGGTACTGTGTACTCTAACACGCATACATACACTGCTATACTTGGTTTCAAAAGTAAGCTTCGGCCTTATTTACTCATATTGGTGATATTGTTTTTGTACTTCGACTGTTAGTTTATATATGATGAGTTTTGTTACTTACTTGGCTAGTCCGTAACTATGCAGGGCAGGATTATATGCCTATTTTGTATAAGCAAAGTATTATGGTCTCAAAGGGAGGTTTACATAGAACTTATACATTACGAAAACCAGATCATACTTGGCCCGGTGCCACCTTTATGGAAGTCTTATAGTGCCTCCCAAATTTATGATATTTTAACTAAGCCGTTGAAAGGCGGATATTGGGTCAAGTACCAATATCAAGTTGAAGAACATGGTGCTTAGAAATTGGGTTGGTGAATACAAGATTGTTGCTTTGCTTGATAAGTTGGTTGAGAGGAAGAGGGTGTATAAGGAAAGTTCTATTTTCCACTACTTCGTTCATGTGTATCGGCGATTGAAAAACCTCATGTTTAGTCGTATCTCTTTCCATTGAACCTCTTATAGAGCTTGTGGCTTGTGAAATATAATGTATTAGATGACTTTAGTTATGTGGTTTTTCTTATTTATCGTTTGATAAGATTAATTCTCTTGTTCTGATCCTTGAGTTCGGAATCTTTCTTCATTGGCTATTGTAGTCTTATCTTTTAAGGAAGGGCAACTATGTAGAATTCAGAACCACTTGTACTTTGGACTGGTAAGCTATATATCCTACGGGAATTTCGAGGATGAAATTTCTTAAGGAGGGGAGATTGTAACATCCCGTTTAATCATCTCTCGCAAATCACGGACTAAGTCGCGTATAAAGCAGAATTGGGCTTCGGATGGCCAAATTGGGTTCTGGAAAGGTTGGTATGGTTTGGAAACTTTCAACAAGTCATATTAAGATTTTAAATATGTGATAATGATTAAAAGTCATTTCGGGTTACTTGGACGAAAATCGGCTCGAAAATTACAAGTTTCGATCCTACGCAATTAATGGTTTTTATCCAACTTTGGAAGACCGTATCTTGTTCATCCGAACCCCAAATGAGTCCCTATTTTCTCCTATATCTAGGTTTTGATCCAATCTACAACTTTCGTGTTTTGGCTGAGACCCAATTCTCACTCCTCGATGGCCAAAATTGGACATGAAGTTGAGCCTGTGCCCAAATAGCAAAATTGTGTGCTGTGAATAGTGGAATTCGGCTACATGGGTTTTGATGTAGTTGACTATATCGACTTGGGCGAGATTTTTAAGCTTATTTCCTCCTTTTTCCTTCTCATTTACACCCAACCACTTGGACGCTTTGTATATATATGATCATTTCTTAAATATGGAGTATCTATTGGAAAAAGGATTATATGTACATTTTAACAGGTTTTGGCTTGCTTTATGAACAAACTCCACATGCCAAAATTTTCCAGAATACATGGCTTTATTAATAATTCTATTTTTATTTAAGTTATGATTTACAGCTTATCACTCGTCGTTGCGTACGACACCGTGATTAATCGGGTCCCAGAGGTGAAATCCTCTCAACGGGATTTCGGGGCGCCACACATACCGTAAGGCACCTTCGAAAGCCGTATAAACCCCGCCTTTAGGATTTCATCCAACTGCTTACGTAATTCTGCCATCTGCAATGGGGCCATTCAATACAGAGCCTGTGCAGGTGGTTTTGCACAAGGCAGCAACTCAATGTTATGGTCAATTTCCTTTTTCGGAGGTAATTTTAGCGGCAACTCATCGATCATAACATCCTTGAATTCCTTCAATAGTTTAGCCACTAGTTCGGGCACTTGCACATTCGATTGATTTCTTTCCTCATAGATCATCGCCAAGTACGGTGATTCCCCTTTTCGAAGCCCATTCTTCAACTATAAAGTAGAACACATTCCCTTCTCACTTTTGGACCTTGACAATGGAACATAACACGAATTTGGCACATGCATGATGAACAATCCAAGCAAATCCGAAAAACAGAGGCCTTGGCCCTAGTGAAGAAATCTAAGCCAATAATGACTTGGAAAACATACAAAGGTACAGCCGCAAACGTACAACGACTACTCCATTCACCAACCTCTTCAATTGTACATCTTTTGCCATTCCCCCAAATAGTTTTGCTTCGGAGTTAAAGGTTTTAATTCTACTCCCATCACCCGTCAACGAAAGATCGAGTCTCTGCACTTCCTTATTGGAAACAAAATTTTGTGTGGCACCGGTATCGACATCGCACACACCGAAATATGTTTTAGCATAATCTGCACATACATCAACCAACCATTCTTGGTCACAGGTTGCTCTTCCTACCTTTAAATCATATTTAGAAGCAGCATCGGGTTGACATACCCCACCTCCTCAATAATGAAATTCCCTGATTCCTCCATAACAATTGTGTTCATCTTCTACTTCTTGGGACAATTTTTAACCATATGCGTACATCACAAATGAACCGACCCTCCACTTTGGACGTAGTGGGTTTATCCTTTTAAGCTTGTTGAGAACCCCCAGAAGAAAAGGACTAATTGATGCCATTTCACAACGCTCAAAAAAAGAAAGTTAAAATGCCCAAGTGAAAGTGGTCAAATTATAGTATACTTGGGAAAGTCCAAGGTTGAACCACATGGAAGGCAATGAATCTATTTCTTTAGCTATCTCTCTTAAAGGAAATAATGGAAAGGAAAGGAAAAGATGATAGAATCGGGGAATAAGAAATAAAAATTAAATTAAAACTACTAATTAACTAAACTAAAACTAAAGGCAAATCTAATACTAGGGTGCAAAAGTAAAGGGAATCCAAAAGTGCAAGTTATCTACCTAAAAGGCTTTCTAAATGCATTAAGGGAACATGTAATTAAACTAAAAATAAATAAAATAAATAAAACAGTGCACTAACTAAATAAATCAGAATATTAAATGGAATTAGATCAATGAAAAACAAACGTTAGGGGTATCCATAGCTCGGGAGGATAAAACTAGTCCAATCGGGTAATCCAAATCTAAGTTTAACCAAGATTTTTCTTTAAGATTCAGCTCTTAGACCGTCCAACCATCCAATTATACTTTTGGTATAAGTATATGATAGCACATGTGTGACAAAAACCATATAGACTAGCTTTGAGCAATAGAATTCGATAGTGAAGCTTTTGACTTTGAAAATGTGTAATTTAAAACCTAGTATTGCTAGTGCGTGACAAAAATAATATAAGTTAATTAAACTTATTAAAAATAAGTAGCCTAACACTCCTATAAAGTTTGAATAGGTTTGAACATGATTCAAAGCAAATATGTCTTAAAAAGAATGCTGAAAGTCAAAACAAGTATTTTTTCGACACTTACATGAATAAATACCAAAACAACGCTAAATCATCCAATTCACTTAAGAAACTAACTCAACTAATTAGAGGATAAAGACCGTCCTCAAATCAGCGACGTCGGAGTTTTGGTGCAAAAATTCGTGAATCGACGTTTTTACGGTTCTTAATTAAATGTAATTTTTGAGCTAACTTATGGAAATATATTTTTAACGCATGAAAAGATAAGAAAACACTCACACATTCAGTAGGTGATCTATAACTAATGGAAAAATCAGATTCAAATCTAGATTGGATTACATCAAAGATTAATTACGCATCTTTCACTACGGACTACTAACAAAGGATTTAGTTAGGCATAATCAAATCAAACATTCAAGTAAGATTAAAAATCATGAAAAATAGTATACAAATACATAATAATATATAAAATCAGATTTGAAAACTTTTGACTTTGGAATTTTGCAATTCCGATTTAAAACGAATATTTTACAGCAGAAACAGTAAACAAACTCAAAATTGACAAAAACTAAACAAAATCGACCTAAACCGTAATAATTATGGAAAACCATATTACGAATGATCAACAATGAATCACGCATGAATAGCATGGAAAAACTATAAAATATTTGAATACGAAACAAGAATCAAGCGTAAATTGACGAAAAACCGACAAACAGACCTATAAACCCTAGAACCAGCCCCTAAAGTGAAGGTTTAAGGTTGATTATAGAATATATATATATATATATGATCTAAATAAACTAATCTATGAATAGGAAAAAAAGGGAACAATTAATAGCAATTGAATTGAAAGAAAACAGAAAACTAGGATTTACCCGGTACGTAATTGAAACTTGAGTTGCAAACTGAATTGAACGATGAATTAATGTTGATTAAACTAATGTTCCAGCCTCAAAATATCATAAATAAAGTAACTAACAATTTCTTTAAAGAATTAAAGAAGAAAACACTCAAGTTCGATCTTTAGATACAGCGGAAAAGCTCCTAAGAAAGTCACAGTGCTCTCAACCTCTCTGTTAATCGATTCTAAGTTATAGCGTGCCCTAAAATATGAGATATATGACATTTTATATAGTAAACAAGTATCTCCGGTCATGGCTTGAATAACCTTTGAATAAACGGGTTAAAAGAGCTAAAAATCGAAAATAGGCCAAAAAATGAAGTGGAGATTGATCGTGGTGTAGGGATCGATCCTCATATATATATATATATATTTTTCTTTTTCTTTTGGCTACTTATTCATTTTCTCATAACGTTTTGTTTCGAACTCCGATTGATGCACTTTTTTCGCCTACGCGTAGGTAATTTAAAGCTCTACAACTTTTATTTCTGGGAATTTCTTCAAATTGTCAATGGATAAAAACTTTGATCAGCTACAATTTCAGGCTTTTTACGGAAGTTCTCGGTTTTGCTCGAAAACTTCTAGAATCAATTAAATTGAATTTTTTCTCTTGGAATCACTCTTGCACACTTGCATTCACTTCATTCATGCTTGAGGCTTGTTTTTTCTATTCTTGCTAGTGCTTTGGGGGTAGTTTACAGAGTTTTTCTCGCCTCAGGCCTCGAAATGGCTATTGACGTTTTCTTCGAGCCTTCTTCTTGTACTTTTCCGCTTTCAACATTGTTTCTTGCATACAACCTCAGTTGCTTAACCACTTTATGCCTAAAAAATTACTTAGTAACACAAAAATACAATGCAGTGCCTTATTTTCATGCTTAAACTGAATTTACATATAATTTTCGGTTTTAGACAGTAACTATACAAATGAATAGTTGTAAAAACAGATATATTTGTATTCAAAATGATTAAAATGTAAAAACAGATCTGCATTGAAAAATGGCAAATAATTGTAAAATAGTTACTTAGTGAAAAATTGTAAAAATTGTACAAATGAATAATTACGTACATAAGCATGTGATATAATTATAAACATAAACTTGGAAATATACTAATATAGTTTATAACATATATTTTCATATAATTTATATAAATGGATTTAATATTACAAACACAAAATCAACAATTATAACCGTCTAATTTGAATTTTGAAAGTAGAATTAATTTAATTAATTTGATAAATTTACAAATTCAGCAATTATAGTTTTCATGTTAAATTCAAAATTTAAATAAAACAACGTCATCCATAAACCATTAAATTAAGGAAATTCTACAACTTTCTAGAAACAAAGAGAAAGGTGAATTAGTCATTTGAACATGACTTTCTGGCTTGGAGTTATGTAATAAAAAGAAACACATGGTCAAAAGGTCAACATATATTGGGAGGTACCTTTAATTTCTAAAACTAGGTGTCCTCACCACTAATATGTTTCAAAATGAGGGATAAATTCATGAATGGTATAGCCAGGCACATCCAAAGTTGAAGAATTTAAGGCATAAATGCACATGTAATTGATTGAAGAGTTGGGAATGATTTGTATCATAGGGAGAATGGCGTCATGGAGGGTCAGATATTAAAGCTAGACGAGGTACCAAAAAAATATATCAAAGTTAACAGATGACACTGAGCATGAAGACATATGAGACATAATCACTAATGATAATGGTGGTCAAAATAAGGAACATGAAAATCAAGTTGTTGGTAGTAGTTGGGGAATATTGTTGACGCAATCATCTTCTAAAAGGGGTCTTGATGCTAAATTAAAACATGGAAGCAAATGTTAAGACTATGAATATAATGGCTTTAACCATCAAACAAATGACAAAAAGGTGAACTTGAAGCTAAGAAGGCAAAAATAGATGAGTGAGTTGCAATAGAACCATTTACATTGCTGGAAACTTTACCAAATATTGAAGAGTTAAGAAAGGAAAATGTTGGTATTGCTTTTGAGGGGCTTTTGTCTAATTGCTTCAAGGCTAAGGCGTTTATGGATTGATTAAAAATAAAAAAATCGGCAGGATTGATTGATTGAAAGATTCAGCATGTAGTACTTTATTTAAACATTTAGCAAGGCCTCAGGATTATATATATATATATATTCTTGTACTTTATATATATAGGTGTACTTTATATATATGTTAAAGAGAAAGGTACGGTTTCTGCCATGATATATATATATATCTATATGTGCACTTTTATATATATATATATATATATCTATATGTGCACTTTATATATATATATATTTGTTTGTTTAAATTAAAGTTTTGTGTGTTATAAGCTAGTACACGTGCCGGAATGGATTTTGGGTATTATACCGGTACGCGTGAATACATAAATTTTAAGTGCTTAAATTTTGGATTATATGGGTTTAGATATGGATATGGGTTTATAACCCAATAAACTTAGCCTAACCAGTTCAAATTCAAATATTGGTAATATTAAGCATATATATTTTGAGATGAATTAATTAAAGCGACATGTCGCCAAAGTGACATCTCTCGTAGAAATTAATTTATTTTAATTTATAAATGGTTGTGTATTTATAACTTATATAAATTTTGACCAGCCCAAAGGAAGGTTGACTTTTAACAGAATTGTATGCACCCCTATAGTAATACACACGTGATAATTATTCAGTTTTTCATTACTATAACAAGATATCACTTGCAAGTTAGTATTTTTATTCAAAAATGAAATATTAATGGAGCACCCGGTAACCTGAGATGGGAATTACCTTTATTTGAATTTATTATGTTTGTTTTAAGACTTATGTGAGCTTGCTTTGTTTATTTATTGTTGTTTTCTATAAATTTAGTTATAAAGATTTCAGGTAATATTACTGCTAGCATAAACTATATCCTTATGCTAAATGGCACAAACTTCATATCATGACAAGAGAGCCTCTTGATAGTTCTTGAATTCATGGATCTTGATAGTGTGTTAAGGTTTGATTCTCGCCCATCTCTTACGGATAACAATACTCTTAATGATAGAAAAGATAAAGAGAAGTCAGATTGAATCGAATTGCATATATGTCATGATTATGAAGATTTCCATTCCGGAAGCATTAGGGGTACAATATTTGAAAGATAAGTACGGCTAAGGAATTCCTTATAGACATTGAAAAGAAGTTTGTCAAGAATGAGAAGGCTGAAATATGTACGCTTTTGACACGCTTAATTTCAATGAGGTTTAGGGGGAAAGGCAATGTCAGGGAGTATATCGTGGATATGTCTCATCTTGCTTTCAAGTTAAGAGAACTTAAGTTAGAACTCTATGAGGACTTGCTCGTGCATCTAGTTTTGATATCTCTTCCAACACAGTTTAGCTGGTTTAAGGTGAGCTATAATTGTCAGAAAGAGACTTGGTCTCTGAATGAGCTCATCTCATACTATGTTCAGGAAGAGGAAATGTTAAAGAAAAATAAGGTAGAAACTTCTCAAATTGTCTCAACCTCTAAAAGTAAGGACAAGGGAAGAAAAGAAAGAAAGAAAAGGAAGTTACATATACAACACCACAAAAGAAACAAGAAAAGAAATCGAGCGAACTGGAAGGTATTGGTGTTGCTTTTGTGGAGCTGAATGTCACATAAAGAAGCACTATACCAACTTTCACGCATGACGTGTTAAGAAGGGGTTGCCTTAATTGTTGAAAGTCAAATGATGAAAGACATATCTATATAGGCGATAGTAAGACGGTTCAAGTTGAAGCAATTGGAAAAATTAAATTGCGGTTAAAGACTGGATTTTATTTGAATCTTAATAAGACATTTACTATACCATCTTTTATACAAAATTTAATTTCAATTTTTTGTCTTGGACAAATTTAGATATTTTTGTTCCCTCGGGAATAAATTTTTAATTTGTTTTATAATTCAAAAAGTGGTTGGTTCCAGTTTTTTTGTTAGGTTACGAAAATCTTTATTCAATTGATACAATTGCTTTACTTAATGAATCTCTGCAATTAAGTGCATAAATTGCAAAGAGAACACTAAAAAGTGAGAATTCAACTGTGCTATGGCACAGGATAGTGCTAGATTAGTTGGATACTCTGAAGATCCGGGGTTACAAGTTTTATAATCCAGCAACTAAGTCGATTTTTGAGCCAAAAAATGCCTGGTTCTTTGAGGATGTCGAGTTTGTGGGGGGATTCGAAACGCGATGTAGAGAGGTATAAAGCTTGTCTTGTCGTAAAGTTATTTACACAAAAGGAAGGCATCAACTATAAAGAAATTTACTATTTAGTTTCTTTAAAAGGTTATTTTAAGACTATAATGGCATTGGTGGGGCATTTCGATCTTGAGTTACATCAGATGAATGTAAAAACAACGTTTCTTAATGGTAACATTATGGAAACGGTTTATATGGTGCAATAAAAAAAATTTTTGTGGGAGACCCAAAGAATGTGGTTTACAAACTTAAGAAATTCATCTATGAACTTAAGTAAGCATCTTGGCAATGGTATTTCAATTTTCATCAAGCGATCATCTCATTTGGTTTTGAGATGAATTTGGTCGATGATTGGGTATACCATAAGTTCTGTGGGAGAAATATATTTCTTTGGTTTTATATGTCGATAAAATTTTGCTTGCGAGTAACAATATATGCATATTGCACAAAACTAAGAGATTTCTGATTAAGAATTTGAGATGAAAGATCTTGGTGACGTCTCTTTTGTGTTAAGCATACAGATAAATCGAGATTGCTCTCGGGGTACTTTAGGATTATCACAAAAGAGTTATATCGAAAATGTTCTCAAAAGATATGGCATGCAGGATTGTAAATCACGTGATATCCACGTGGTTAAGAGAGATAATGTTAATCTCATTCAGTACACTAAAAATGATTATGAGAGAAATAAAACGCAGAAGATTCCTTATGCATCAGCAATATGGAGTCTGATGTATATTCAGGTATGTATGCATTCGAATTTTGCATATATTGTTGGGATGCTAAGCAGATATTTAAGCAATCTAGGAGTAGACCATTTGAAAGCAGCAAAACGGGTTTTGTGGTGCTTAAAAAAAACCCAATAAATTACATGCTCATATATTAAAGGTCAGATCAGCTTGAGATCATTGGGTATACTGACTCCGATTTTGCGGATATTTAGATAGTATTAAATCTATATTGTATTCCACAAATAATAAGGGCTTGACAAAGTCTAAATATATAGACATCAAGTTTCTAGTTGTTAAGGAAATAGTTCAGAGTGAACAGGTGTTTATAGAACACATCGGTACAAACTCCATGGTTGCGGATCCATTTACTAAGAGATTGCCACCCAAAGTGTTTCATGAACACATTACTTGTATGGGTATAATTTATTTTCAGGAAATTCAGTTTTAGTGGGAGTTTGTAATTTTTAGTATTTCTATAATATAGAGATATTTCGGTTGTTTCAGTTTAAGGATATTTAAAGTTATTTTTTGTAGAAATAAAGTTTGGTTTATTTACACTCTAATTTTGGATATGGTTTGGTCTCACAAAGGTTTCAGGAGGACCAGTTGGAAATAGGCATGTTAAGATCACATTGCATGTAATTTTCATGCTACACATCCGCATCATGATCCATGTCATTCAGTTAGATCGACATGTGTGACCATTAATGGGTCGAGTTACTTCAAGTGTAACAAAGGCCGCTTTGATCCTATGTTGATATGATTGATGGACTGGATTGGATACAGATTGATTTCAATAATGACAACAGAGATGAGCTCAATTTACAATACATAATTATAAGGCTACACATATAGCCCAAGTGGGAGATTGTTAGATCCTTAATCCAACATTGGGCTTATATGTGAAGTAATTATGTGTTGTGAACTGTCGATTGGTTAAGCCCACTTTAAAAGTGGTCAAATAAGATTTAAGTTATTTGGGCTTAAATGTAGCTAATAAGGTGTGGGCCTTTATTGTGTAGATCCTTAAGGGTAATTTCTATTTTTATGATGGGCTAAAATAGAAATACTGAATAGATAGTAGGGTTTACTATCTATATATATTGTGGTTATGATCCCCAGATCACACGTATGTATTTTGTCCCTGTTGAGCCCCCATCATCACAGAGAGCATAGAGAAGGCATAAATGATTCTTTAAAGAAATATGTGTTGATCTGAAAGGCCAACCACTCGGGTACAAACACACGCTATAGATTTAGATATGTTTCCGCATATTAATTTATTGATTCTTAGTGATACAACATAAATGATCCTAGAGTTTATGGTTATTTAGAACCAGCTATATCTAACAATTATGACTTCTTTGAGATGTAATAAAGTTGTTTTTAGGTGATCATTTTGTTCATTTTATTTAGTAAGCTTTTATGCACCATGCATGTTGGATACATCACTTTTTCAATAGTATTAGTGTGAACGCGAATGTTTATTTTGAGTAAATGATTTTATAATTAATATTATATTATAAAATTAATTAGTTATTATAATTTTCTTGTATTTTTCCTGCAACTTAATTTCCAGGTAAACAAACAGGCAAATTTTAAGTTTATTACAAAAATCATGTGTGAACCAAATGTCAAACGCACACAGGAAAATATTTTCCACTTTCCCATGAATTACTTTTTAGCATAACTTTTATGTTATCTTAATAAACCCTAAGAGACTATCATTAGTTAGAAGAAAAAAAATCAGAAATCGTCATTTTAAAGACCGACTAACACTACCACTTTCACGATAGTTTCACCCACTAATTACAAAATGTTTTGAACAAACACCAAAAAACAAAAAAATTATGAAAATGAAAATTTGACCATCTCCCCTTAATCATACTCTTATTCAAACTAATAAAGAATTCAATGAGGAATTATAATTCAAAATTTAGAAAAAGCAAACCCAACCCTTCTCCAATCAATTTGACAAAAGGGTGAAGAAGAGAGTACAGAAGGAAGACATTATAATTGCACAGCTTTGTTTTTTGAAATTTCTTAATCTCACTTTCAAATATATTTAACATTTTTTGTTCAATGTATTGGCTGGATGGCACATGCATACCTTAATTAAATTCAAAATAATACTTTTAATACTTTTAATGAAATTCTTATATATATATATATAAGTATATACCAAATTTCATAAAGAAAATAAGAAATTAATCGATTGAAAAAAAATAAAATTATAAAAAAATAATCTTCTATTAAAACCTTGAATTTGAGCCTATTATTTCTCTCATTCTTTCTCTTGTTGTTGTAGTGTTGTTTGGGGGAATCGTATTATTGGTTGTTTCCACTATCCAAAAGGGAAACTTTATAATTTAAAAAGAGGTAATTGCCTCACGCTCCCTTTCTCTCTTCTTGAGTCTTCTTGGGTCTTGACGCACTAACTAACCCACTAACTAGCTAACTCAATAAATTACATAAAGTTTTGGATAATTATAATAACTAACTACTTTTATAATAACGGTTAAATTTGAGAATTTTTTTGAGGCAATTGGGCATAATGACTCATTATAAAAATAAATAATTACAAAGACCCATTATAAATTAGCATTATAAATTAAGGACACCACGGGAAAAATACATTATACTCCTTCCTTATTTAACTAACAACACAATAATCATAAATATAACATCTCATATCTCCAAAAAAAGTTAGCACCAATCTCGATCAAAATAATTCAAAATCTACAATGGTCGATTATCAGCACCAATTCTCTAGAATATACTAACTATTTATAAGGTGTTAAAATGGATTTAGCACCATTTTTGTTCAAAGTAACTAATCACATGGTTCTAAAATAATTTTAGCACCAATTGTCCAACGCTAGAATGGTGCTAAAAAGCTTTTAACACCACAGGTGAATACATCTAACCAAACTGAATGTGCTAAAGAGTTTTAGCACCCTATCCAACTCAACACATCAAGGTGCTAAAATAGATTGTGTAACACCTCAAATTTTAGGTCCGCGATAATTTTCCTCTTAAGCCCGGTGAAGGCAAAAGTTTCCGCCAAGGAGCCTAATATTGTTCAGGAACTTCTGTGGTCGATCCAAAACTTTCAATATGTCATTTTAATTATATTAAGTATGCACGTATAGTTAGAACGCATTTCGGGAAGCCACGGTTGAATTTGGCGATTTTCGGCGAAAATTCGAATTTTTGTCGAAGTGATTTTTGGCCAACTTTGGAATGCCATAACTTCTTCATACGAAGTTGAAATGAGTCCCTATTTGCGGCCAAGATTTCATCTCATTCCCCTCTACAAACTTTTTGTTGAGGACGAATCGAATAAAAGTCATTTTAGGGGTCAAAACAGACCGCGAAAACTGTGAAACTTAAAGAAAATGAGGGGCTTCAGCCAAGATGCCTCTGATCGATCAGAGGAACCCCAGTGGGTTTTTAACCCCTTTCCTCCCCCTTTTTATGATTCATTTCCTCATCTTCTTTCTTTCTCTATTTCTTCTCCTTTCTTCAAGGTAGCTAGAAAGAGATGAAAGAGAGGAACTTGTGAGGATATATTACGATGAATCCTAGCTTTCATCATCATCATCAAGCATCTCCATCCTTCATTAATGGTGATTCCACCATTTCTAGGGTTTTTATAGCTTAAAGTGGGGGTTTTGCGATTGGTGGCGATGCAGTTCAATCCGTGGCTTAAGACCTTAAGGTGGGAACACTAATACCCAAACTCAATTTTTAACCTCATGCGTTCAATCTTCATTTTCGAACTAAATTGATGGATTTTCACCAAAATGATTGATATATGCATACATGGGGTATTGGGTTGTAATTTGTTATTATTTTACTTGGATTACACATGTATTTGTTGATATACTACCTTATTATGTAGGAATTTCATTGTATGCTAAATGATCATAAGTTTGAGTCAATACCTATTAGCGCTATCCGCGTATACTCATTTTAGGACTATATTCTTACTATTATGATTTACAAAGAGATGATATTTGTACAATTTGTGCCTAGTACTAAGTACCTTACATGTATGTATGTTTGGATATATGTTTGGAGTATTAGGGTAATTATTTCATAAGTGTGCTACTATTAAGAGTATTGGATATACATATAGGCTTAGTAAATGAGTCGGAATTATATATATAGTAGATTTGCTCGATGTATATAATATACATATGCCTTTGGTTTCTTAACATCATGACTTTGGTGAAGACCCATTCTTTTGGAAATAAACTCGTCTTCTAAGCTAGCTATACATTTAATATATGTTGGGTTTGATGTATATATATACATATGCATTCCCTATCAAAAGTCATGATGTTTATATCTATGAGAGACATCCGCTATTGAGTGGACAAATTTCTTTATGAATGATATTTTATCAAGTCAAAGGTTTATTACGAATGAATTACTACTCCACGCATTAGAGTTATTCATTTCATGAGTGTAGTCATATAAGGGATATTAGTTACTCAAAAGGCACATGTATATTAGATACATCATAAGATGGAGCTATCTATCTATTTATCTATTTATTTATCTGTCTGTCTGTCTATCTATCTATCGCGCACACATAATTGGTGGAATATATATAGTTTTAATAAGAGTTAGACGTTGTGTATTTGGAGAGATTAATACGCCTTGGGTGTTAGTAAATTAGGGCAGTAATCATGCATCGCATACACTAATTTACGCACTAATCATTGAATCCTATGATCTATGCAGTTCAATAAAATCGACAGATGACATACCTTAATCGAGATTTGATGTCAATGAAACGAACAGGATGGATCTGATCCTTCTGTTGTTGTCGTCCTTAGCGTAGAAAACACGACGCCTCTACGGTATGCACACACGAACGAGATGAGATCTTGCTTGGTGTACTAGCGCCCTCTAGGGTTCTCTCTGCTATTTCGAATTTTCTTGCCTCTCTCAATTTCGTTGACGGCCAAGAAGAACAAAGGTTCCCTTTTATAAGGGAACCCTAGTGAGAACCCTAAGCAACAAACGAACTGGGCCCAAGTCCAACTTGGCCCGTTTTAATTCGTTTTGATCCAACTCGTTTTGGTGTGCGACCCTGTAGGTTTTACACTCTTTGGCCGTACAATTAAAACCCGTTTTATTATACGAACAGTAAGCGGTTTCTAGTAAAACATTACTATTATCCAAAGGGTATAAAGGTCAAAAACGACACAACCTTAAATTGATATTTCACACATTAACTCCTTTTGTCAATCGATATCTAGATTGAACACAAGACTAGGCAAGTGTCATTCTTGTATAGTTCAATCTTTATTTCTTGATCTCTAAGTATAATTAATCCAAAACAAATGACATCTCATTTGTGCATGGCCATGCAAATATTAATTACACTTATCAAGGGGCCCAACGATATCTCTCTCAATATATGAGAGTGACAAATCCCATCTTGATCAACCACATACCTCTACATAGTTCATAGTATGCTCGGTCATCATCTTTATAATTACTCGGTCAAGAGCAACGTTTGATAATGCCTGATATGCTAATCCCTATGTTGGTAACCATGGCGATCTCAGGTCTGAGGATAATACGATATCACAAATGGGGAACATCACTGATGACATTATGTAACACTCCTCGCAGTGTCCCCAAAGCGGGTCAGTCCAATACTTTGTTCCCTAACAAGTATCAGTATGTTCAGCTTGATATCTCCATATCCATGACTTGTGGAACATAGTCATCAGCTGACCCATACTCTAATCATTATATCAATGTGATCCTAGGTTATTGATACATGATTAGGGACATCTAAACAATATTATTATTACATTACTAGCATCCCACAATCTAGTCACGTACTTGATGAACTAGTATTAATAAATATTATTTACAAGAGATTATAAAGTAAAATAAATAAACTTTATTAATAAAAATAAGCATAAGATATCCAAGTACAAATCATAATCTATGAATAGTCCTAGGACATATCTCTTTCAGTCTCCCACTTGTACTAGGACCATTCATTCATAAAACGAATGCCTAATGCACTAAAATGACGATCATGTTTAGTTTGAGAAAGTGGCTTAGTCAAAGGATCAGCTACATTCTCGTCTGTGGGAACCTTGCATATCTTCACATCACCATTACTGATAAACTCACGAATGAGGTGATAACGTCTCTGAATATGTTTGGATTTTTGGTGCGACCTTGGCTCTTTAGCCTGAGCAATAGCTCCATTGTTGTCACAATACAAATCCACTGGATTGGTGCTACTAGGAATGACACCAAGTTCAGTGATAAACTTCTTTACCCATACTGCTTCCTTTGCTGCTTCTGAAGCAGCAACATATTCAGCTTCTGTTGTAGAATCAGCAACTGTGGCTTGCTTAGAACTCTTCCAACTCACAGCTCCACCATTGAGACAAAACACAAAACCGGATTGTGATCTGAAATCATCCTTATCTGATTGAAAACCAGAATCCGTGTACCCATTTACAACCAACTCTTCTTCCCCACCATAAATCAAGAATATATCCCTAGTTCTTCTTAAGTACTTGAGGATATTCTTGACAGCGGTCCAGTGACTCTCACCTGGATCTGACTGGTATCTGCTAGTCACGCTCAATGCGCATGCTACATCGGGACGAGTACACAACATAGCGTACATGATAGAACCTATAGCCGAAGCATACGGGATTCTACTCATGCGATCTCGCTCATCTTGTGTCTGAGGACACTGAGTCTTGCTTAGTGTTGTGCCATGTGTCATTGGCAAGAACCCTCTTTTAGAGTCTTGCATGTTGAACCTACGTAAAACTTTGTCAAGGTAATTACTTTGACTCAGTCCTATTAGTTTTCTTGATCTATCTCTATAGATCTTGATCCCTAATATGTAGGCTGCCTCGCCCAAATCTTTCATTGAGAAACATTTTCCAAGCCAGGTCTTGACAGACTCAAGCATAGGAATATCATTCCCAATGAGTAGTATGTCATCTACATACAATACCAGAAAGACTATCGCGCTCCCACTAGTTTTCTTGTATACACAAGGTTCTTCTTCGTTCTTTCTAAAATCAAACTTTTTGATAGTTTCATCGAAACGAAGATTCCAGCTCCGAGATGCTTGCTTAAGACCATATATGGATCTCTTAAGCTTGCATACCTTGTTAGCATTTCTTGGATCAACAAAACCTTCAGGTTGTGTCATGTACACATCCTCTTCTAGGTATCCATTAAGGAAAGCAGTTTTGACATCCATTTGCCATATTTCATAGTCATAATATGCGGCAATGCTTAAAAGGATCCGGATTGATTTAAACATGGCAACTGGCGAAAAGGATTCATCATAGTCAATACCATGGATTTGTCGATATCCTTTTGCAACCAATCGAGCTTTATAGACATCGATCTTGCCATCTTTATCAATCTTGATTTTGAAAACCCATTTGCAACCTATGGCTCTACAGCCATTTGGCATGTCAACCAAGTCCCATACTTGATTGTCATCCATGGATTTCATTTCGGATTTCATGGCTTCTAGCCATTTCTCGGAACTAGAGCTCTCCATTGCTTCTTTGAAAGTCGAGGGCTCATTGTTGTCTAACAACACTATGTCTTGCTCATCTGAGACGAAAAGTGATAATCTCTCAGGTTCGCGACGTGGCCTACTTGACCTTCGTAAGACTGTAACTTCTTCAGGAGTTTCTGCAACTATTTGCATACTTTGTTGAGGCTCTTCATTAAGATTACTATCATCTCGAATTTCTTCTAGATGTATAGTGCTCCCACTGTTTTCTTTGGAAAGAAACTCTCTTTCTAAGAAAACTCCATTCCGAGCTACAAACACTTTGTTCTCAGTTGGATTATAAAAATAATATCCTTTTGTTTCCTTAGGATATCCTACGAAGAAGCATTTATCAGATTTGAGTTCCAATTTAGTTGTGATTAGTCGTCTGACGAAAACGTCACAACCCCAAATCTTTAGAAAAGACAGACTTGGAACCTTTCCAGTCCATAACTCGTAAGGTGTCTTTTCTACAGCCTTAGATGGAGATCTATTTAGTGTGAACGCTGCGGTTTCAAGAGCATATCCCCAAAATGATATTGGAAGAGATGTCTGACTCATCATTGATCGAACCATGTCTAACAGTGTTCGGTTTCTCCTTTCAGATACACCATTCCATTGTGGTGTTCCTGGTGGAGTAAGTTGTGAAACAATTCCACAACTCTTAAGATGATCAATGAATTCTTGGCTTAAGTATTCTCCTCCTCGATCTGATCGAAGAGCTTTAATAGTCTTGCCAAGTTGATTTTGTACCTCATTTTGAAATTCTTTGAACTTTTCAAAAGATTCCGATTTATGTTTTATCAAGTAAACATAACCATATCTACTGAAATCATCAGTAAATGTGATGAAGTACTGATATCCTCCTCTGGCAGTTGTGTTTAGTGGTCCACATACATCAGTATGAATGAGGGCCAAAAGATCACTTGCCCTATCATTGTTTCCATTGAAAGGGCTCTTGGTCATCTTTCCCAGTAAACAAGATTCACATCGTTCAAAAGACTGAAAATCAAATGAATTTAGAAGACCATCTTTATGGAGCTTCAACATGCGTTTCTCATTTATATGGCCTAAACGACAATGCCATAAATAAGTAGGATTCGAATCATCAGACTTGATTCTCTTGTTATTTACGTTATAAACAGGTATTTCAAGATTTAGAATATAAAGACCATCCAATAATTGTCCAATACCATATTGCATATTATTCAAAGAAAATGAACAACGTTTGTCCTTAAAATTGAATTCAAAACCTTCTTCGTCTAACAAAGAAATAGAAATAATGTTTCTGCTAAAAGCAGGCACATAGTAACAATTATTTAATTCTAAAATTAATCCTGAAGGCAAAAGAATCTCAAATGTTCCTACAGCTAGAGCGGCAACTTTTGCTCGATTTCCAACGCGTAGGTCCACTTCTCCTTTAGCCAGCTTCCTACTCCTTTTGAGTCCCTGTACATTTGCACAAATGTGAGATGCACTACCAGTATCTAATACCCAAGAAGTAGAAGAAGCTGAAGTAACATTTACTTCTATAACGTAAGTACCTGAAGACGAAGGGGCTAGTCCCTTCTTTTTGTCGTCAAGGTATTTCTTGCAGTTTCTCTTCCAATGACCCTTTTCATTGCAGTGAAAACATATCATTTCAGCTTGTGGATTAGGCTTGGGCTCAGAATCTTGCTTCTTGTTCTTCCAGTTCTTAACTGGAGCTTTACCTTTGCCTTTGGCATTGGACTTTCCTTTGCCATTTCCACCCTTCTTGAAACCCTTTCCCTTTTGAACCATCAGAACATTATTCTTTCCTTTCTTAACAATATTCTGCTCAGCTGTTTTCAGCATCCCATGCATCTCAGTTAATGTCTTCTCCAAGCTGTGCATATTGAAGTTCATAATGAAACCATCATATGACTCAGGCAGCGACTGGAGAATGACATCAGTGGCCAGCTCTTGGCTAATAGTTGTCCCCAACCTTTCTAGGTGATCAATGTACCCAATCATTTTGAGTACATGAGGACTAACTGAGCCTCCCTCAGGAAGCTTGCAAGAAAACAAAGACTTAGTAGTCTCGAAGCGTTCGACTCGAGCTTGTTCCTGAAACAAACTCTTTAGTTCCTTAACCATGTCGAATGCATTCATGTTTTCAAACTGCTTCTGCAGATCAGCATTCATGCTAGCAAGCATGAGACATGAAACATCTAAATCATCATTCAGATGCTTCTGATATGCATCTTTCTGTGCACGAGGAGCATTAGCTGCTGGTTCTTCAGGAATAGCATTTTCGAGGACATAATCTTTCCTCTCCTGTTTGAGAACAATTCTCAGATTCCTAAACCAGTCTAGGAAGTTGGTTGTATTTAGTTTTTCCTTCTCAAGGACAGATCGCAACGAAAAAGCGGTTGTGTTATGGTTCGTCATCTATCTACAGCAAAATAACATATGCAAACATTTAATATGCTTATTTATAAAAAATTCCTACTATGTCTTACACACAATTGTCCCAATAGGACATAGTAGGTCCAAGATCCATATTACACAAGGTATTAAGAAAGCTTTGGCTTTTCACTTAAACTTTGTTAATTAGGTAAGCAACATTTGTTAATTACATCCTATGTAATTCTTGGTTTGTTGAGTTTTACATCTTATGTTTCGGCTTCTCAACACTTTGCCTCAAGGCCCAAAACCGTTTTGATGGCCCGTGAAATCAAACCAACACTTTTCTGATTTATGGATGTCCGACTTCCATACTATTAATTTATGATGATTTAAGATAACCCCGTTTTGGCAGGCGTCTTCTAAAATAATCATAAAATTAATAGTTATCAGTATTGGAAAGGCACAAATAATTTCATTTGTTCTAGGGACATAAATATGCAGTCTCACAATAATACAACAGAATATTTAAACATGCATCAACCAAAAATATGTGATATAGTATGGCCAGAGAAATAAAGCTACTAATTAACTATGCTCTCCCATCCTTTGTAGCTTTGGACATTCCAAAGTTCTTGGCTATCTTCTCTTGTGATGAGGGATCCTCCATCTTCTATGCGAGGTAATTATACAATCAATTGTACATCCTAATACAAGAGACTAGTAATTGAAACTAGTAATTGAAATTACATTGCAAAACAAAAAAACGACACGCAGGCCGTATTTATATATTACAATAAAAACAAGACGACACGCAGGCCGTATTTAGTTTGGCCATACTATATCACTATAAATAATAACCCTGCAAGTTAGTATTATCCCATAACACAACACATTGCATACTCATAAAAGGAAACATAAATTTAATCAATTATTAAATAAACAATTAGGGGTCGAGGGGCAACGCCCCCGCGGGGTTTGGGGCAGCGCCCCAACGGGGTCGAGGGGCAGCGCCCCCGCGGGGTTTGGGGCAGCGCCCCAACCGGGGTCCGGGGGGTGGACACCCCGGCGGCGGTCCCGCTGATCGGCAAGAGGGCTCGGTGTATGACCTGCAAGAGAATCATACTTCTGCCACCGTGGAAAATTTGAACGATTTCAAATTATTTCCTCCAGAAACGTGTCTGATCTTATCAGACAGATTCGTCTAGACTAATCACATTAATCTGCCCTATCTCGTTAATCAAATCAACGTGAACGAACCCGATAGCCGTGATCTCATCAAGTCTATCAGATTGCGTAAACCCTAAACGAACGATTCTGAAAAACGCTAAACATGATAATTGCGGAATTAAAATCACAACAGCATATGATGAACCCTTAATCGAGATTTGATGTCAATGAAACGAACAGGATGGATCTGATCCTTCTGTTGTTGTCGTCCTTAGCGTAGAAAACACGACGCCTCTACGGTATGCACACACGAACGAGATGAGATCTTGCTTGGTGTACTAGCGCCCTCTAGGGTTCTCTCTGCTATTTCGAATTTTCTTGCCTCTCTCAATTTCGTTGACGGCCAAGAAGAACAAAGGTTCCCTTTTATAAGGGAACCCTAGTGAGAACCCTAAGCAACAAACGAACTGGGCCCAAGTCCAACTTGGCCCGTTTTAATTCGTTTTGATCCAACTCGTTTTGGTGTGCGACCCTGTAGGTTTTACACTCTTTGGCCGTACAATTAAAACCCGTTTTATTATACGAACAGTAAGCGGTTTCTAGTAAAACATTACTATTATCCAAAGGGTATAAAGGTCAAAAACGACACAACCTTAAATTGATATTTCACACATTAACTCCTTTTGTCAATCGATATCTAGATTGAACACAAGACTAGGCAAGTGTCATTCTTGTATAGTTCAATCTTTATTTCTTGATCTCTAAGTATAATTAATCCAAAACAAATGACATCTCATTTGTGCATGGCCATGCAAATATTAATTACACTTATCAAGGGGCCCAACGATATCTCTCTCAATATATGAGAGTGACAAATCCCATCTTGATCAACCACATACCTCTACATAGTTCATAGTATGCTCGGTCATCATCTTTATAATTACTCGGTCAAGAGCAACGTTTGATAATGCCTGATATGCTAATCCCTATGTTGGTAACCATGGCGATCTCAGGTCTGAGGATAATACGATATCACAAATGGGGAACATCACTGATGACATTATGTAACACTCCTCGCAGTGTCCCCAAAGCGGGTCAGTCCAATACTTTGTTCCCTAACAAGTATCAGTATGTTCAGCTTGATATCTCCATATCCATGACTTGTGGAACATAGTCATCAGCTGACCCATACTCTAATCATTATATCAATGTGATCCTAGGTTATTGATACATGATTAGGGACATCTAAACAATATTATTATTACATTACTAGCATCCCACAATCTAGTCACGTACTTGATGAACTAGTATTAATAAATATTATTTACAAGAGATTATAAAGTAAAATAAATAAACTTTATTAATAAAAATAAGCATAAGATATCCAAGTACAAATCATAATCTATGAATAGTCCTAGGACATATCTCTTTCATTGGGTAGGCGGAGTCTTTACGCAGTCGTGAGTCAAGAGATATTTATATATACATGCATGTATAAATGTATGTGTACTATGTAGGGCTGGGAAAAAAATCGAGAACCGGAGAACCAATAAGAACCGAACCGATAAAAACCGGTTTGGTTCGGTTCTTGAAAATATGTTACTGGTTTTAACGGTTTGGTTCTTATTGAAGAATTATCGGTTCGGTTCTTGGTTCTTCATATTTTGTATCCGTAAGAACTGTTAAGGAACTATTATCTCAATTTATAATTTTACACATATATATTAATATATGTATATATATACATATAATATAATATGTACTTGATTGATAATAATAAAAGAAATCTAACAAAGCAATTAAGCAATCCCCTCAGGCCTCAGTCTCCACTTTCTTTTCTTTTGCCTGAAACCTAGCCTCCTTTCCGCAGCCACCATCGAAAGAAACCCTAGCCCCAACTCTCACCTGCCGACGACTTCGCTGCCTCAACCCCATCTCATCCCCGTTCCCATGTACCCATCTCACCACCGACGACTTCTCAGCCCCAATCCCGTCACAGGTACTCGTCTTTCTATCTCTCTGTCTATCTTCGCCTCTCTATTTATCTCCGTCGCTGCTCTTTCTCTATTTATCTTCGTCGCTGCTCTCTCTATATTCATCTTGTATCAGTGTATCACTATCTATCTCCATTTTCGAACTTTCATTATTTTTTATTTATTTATTTATTTATTTAATTTTTTTTTAAAATCTGCCTTATGTTCCCGGTTCCCTAAATTTTAGGATTACTTGTTGCCTTGGTATGCTAGAAGAGTTACTTTCCTTTTCCTTTTTCTCCATCTGATCTAATTAGTAATTATGACTAAACGAATTAATTATAAACATGGCTTTGTTTGGGTTACTTCCTCTGTTTGATCTCACAGAATTGTACACTGATATCTCAACAAAAAAAACACATGGTTCACAGGTTCAGTGAAAGAAGGGGCAGAGTGCTTTATTGAGGATATGATTTAAGTTAATGTGGCAGTGCTTTATTGAGAGAAGGGCATGCAACTTCCTTCTATACATTTTAAATTAATGTGGCCATTGGCTAGAATCTCTGGCTAGCACTCATCCATCATATGGGGATATGATTTCATTTTTGCCCACTGCAAACTTTTTATCCGTCTTCATCTCAAATTAGGTGGCCAGTGGCCTCATGTTTTCCTCTTCTTTTGTATTAGATTATGTTATTGATATTTTGTAATGTTTTGTGTAATAAATTAATAATGTAAAGCATAAAGTACTATTAGCGGACACAAAATTCACCTCGCTTGCTAATATGTAAGATGGTATTATTATTCAATAATTCTTTAAGAGATAGTTTGATTTGAAAAAATTATCTTATTTATATAACTCCTTAAGAGATAGTTTGATTTCAATAATTCTTTGCGTTTGTCTAAAAAAGTGACAGATTAGTGAAATAAAGTTAATGCTGAATAGTATATTTTCATACTAGGTCAATATTACTTGTATATTTTCATAAAGAAATTCTAATTAGTCACAGTTTGACTTACTGACTTTACACTTTTTCATGCATTTCTTTTAGATTAAATGGCTACGAGTTGCGATAATTCTAAGAGCACAAGTGGCGATTCTAATAGGGAGAAAGATGCAGGTCAATCAAAGAGGCCACCAAAGCCAAAATTACAAAAGAAGAAGAGGACTGGAATGAAAGTAGAGAGAACAAAAAGATCTTGGGTGTGGCAACACTTCAACGAAGAAAGTAAACCTTTGATGAAAGATGAAGACGGTGTAGAGGTACAAGTTGGCCACACTAAAATAGCTATATGTAAGTATTGTTCCTATGAATTTGCTTTTGATCTAAGTAAAAATAGCACTAGCACACTACATAAGCACTTAGAACAACACTATGCTCATTATCCTAGTAGTGTTAAGAACGTGGGAACGGATCAAAAACACTTTGCTATTGACATAAAAGGTAAAGAAGCTGTTGTTACTCATTGGACCCAAGAAAATTGTACTAAAGCAGCCGTAAAAATGATTGCTATAGATGAAATGCCATTTAGTGCAATAGAGAAACAGGGGTTTAAGAGATTTTGTAAAATTGCAATTCCTAAGTGGAGAGTTCCTTGTAGGAAGACGGCGGTGAAGCCATTTTTAAGCATGTATAAAACAATGAAAGAAGATTTGAAAGCCGAGCTTAAGAATCATTGTGTTTGCTTAACAACTGATACATGGACCTCAATCCAAAACATCAACTACATGGTAGTGACTGCCCATTTTATTGATAATAGTTGGACTATGCACAAGAGGGTTATTAACTTTTGTGTCATTCCAAACCATCAAGGCTTAACAATAAGAAAGCTTCTAGAAAAATGCTTGCAAGATTGGTCAATTAGGAAGCTTTTCACAATTTCTGTTGATAACGTATCTTCAAACAAACTTGCATTACATTACATAAAGAGGAAATTAAACAATTGTGATAAACAACTTGTGTTGGGTGGGAAGTATCTTCATGTTAGATGTTTAGCTCATATTGTAAATCTTATTGTTAAATCCGGTTTGAGGTGTATGGAGAGGTCAGTGGCATCGATTAGGAATGCAGTGAGGTATGTTAGGAGTTCATCTGCTAGACTTGATGCTTTTAAAGAATGCGTTAAGAAAGAGGAGTTGGAGAGTAAAAAAGTGTGTGTGTTGGATGTGCCAACGAGGTGGAATTCCACCTACATAATGCTCGAGACTGCACTTGAGCTTAGACGAGCATTTGATAGGTTGGCAGAGGAGAAAGATTGCAAGTATGTTGGGTATTTTAATGAAGAAGAAGAAGATGATGATGAGGAAGATGACTTGAGGTAAGGCTGTGGAGTTTGTGAAGCTGATTGGGGTAAGGCTGTGGAGTTTGTGAAGTTTTTAAAAGTTTTCTTTGAAGCTACTGTGAATGTTAGTGCATCAAACAAGCCGACTGCACACAAAGCATTCTTTGAGATTGAGATGATTAAATTTGAGATCGAAGAGATGTATGCAAATGATTCAACCAATTTGACTGGTGTTGACAAAACATTGTTTGATATGTCAGTCCAAATGAGAACCAAGTATAGGAAGTATTTTGATACGGTAGATGATATGAACCAACTCCTTCAAGTTGCTTTGGTTTTATACCATAGATTCAAGCTTAAGTACTTTAGTAAAATTCTTGAGAAGATGTTGAATGAAGATAGAGAGACGGTGAAGAAGAAGAGTGATCAATTAAAGGACTTGATTATCACATTCACTGACCTTTATGCTTCTGCGTCAGGTATTGATTTAATTTATTTATAATATAATGTATATGACTTAAAATTTTTGAATGCCTAAATTAATTTAATTTATAATATAATTGCTAAACAAGTAGTCAGAGTTCTAACACGAGGAAAGACACAACAGAATCTGGCAGCGGTAGTGGCAGCAACAGGTATAAAATTGCTAATTTTTTTTGGGCATAACTGAAATAGTTAAGTGTTGATTCTAAATATATAATTCCTGAATCTAATCTATAATTGCTAATCTAGTAGGTATCAAAAACTCTCGGGAAAAAAGGCGATTATGTTTGATGATTGGGAAAAGGATCATGAAGAAGGGAATTAAATTGTTGTTACTTATGAAGTAGACAGGTACCTTTTAAATCCCATAGAGAAGCAAACTGATAATTTTGATATCTTGATATGGTGGAGGCTGAACGGAGCAAGGTATCCTAACTTATAAGCTATGGCCAAGGATGTTTTGGCAATTCAAGTTAGTACGGTTGCTTCTGAGTCTAGTTTTAGCACAGGGAAGAGGGTAATCGATCCTCATAGGAGTTCTCTAACTCCTAGATCAGTTAAGGCATTGATTTGTCTAGAAAATTGGTTGAAGTCAGACTCAATTATAAACCTAGGGTATTCTCCTAACCCCGAGGAAATGGAGTTGTTTGAAAACACTAAACAAGGTACTTCACCACTTTTAAAATTCAATTTAATATTTTAATTTAAATACCAATTAATAAATAATTCATAATTTCATTTGAATTGGACAATTAGCTGTTTACTTGTTTTATTGATTGGCTAACGTAGAGTTTGAGCAAGAAGAGAAATAAGAAAGAGAAAAGAAAGAGAAACAAAAAGAAGAGAAGAAAAGTAAAGTAGCAAAGGGAAGTAAAGGGTCCGAAGCTGGAAATGCCTCCAAAACTTAATTTGAAGTTGAATGAATTAATTCTAGTTTTATGTGTTTGAATTTTATAACATGTTATTTGGTTTTTATGTTTTATTATTTCTATGTTATTGTTTTTGAAGACTTGAAAGTTGAACTATACTATATTGCACTAGTTAGTATGTCAACTATGTATGTATGTGTTGGTTGGACTTGGACCGTTGGACATTTAGACTTTTTGAGTTTTTTAATTTAACTCTTTGTAAGGTTTTATTTTAGGTGATTATTTGATTACCAAATCAATCCTATTAGCTTCAAAGATGCTGACCTCCAAGGGATACAGGAATAGTTTGATTAGTTTCAATGAAACATTGATAGTTGAGATAATCAATGATGTAAATTAATTACAACTTATTTTGATAGTTGATTATCCATGAACTATTTAAGTATTAAAGAATTCTCAGGAGTCATACATTAAATGCGACCAACTATTAGCATATTACAATACTTAAGTACATATATATATATATATGTATATATATAAAGGATATAAAGAGAGAATCCCTTTATTTAACGAAAAGAAGGGATACTCATTTGGAATGGTAAATGGATAAATATTTGAATGAGATTTTGTAGAAATGATTTGTATCATGAATAGATCATCTCCAAATTTCATCAAAAAATTCAATCAATAAGTGGGTGAGATGATCATAAAAATTTCAATGGCCGAGAATGGACATATATATCAAATTTTTATTACAACTAGTTTAAAATTGAATTTTTAGATAAAGTTTCATGGAGGTGATCTACTCATTATATAGATCATGCCTACAAATTTTCATAATAAAATTCATTCATTTATACCTCCAAATGCGTATCCATTCTTTTTATTAAAGTGATGGATTTCTTCTTTATACCCCAACTCTATATATGTACATACACTATATCTTGTTTTAGCTATATTTGTAAAAGTGCTCCACCTAACAATAACAATAATTTATGCCTCTGTCACTTTATGCAAGAGTAAGTAATGGGAACAAAAGAACAAAGGTGATTACTTAAAGCTTTTCTATTAAAACAAATTTATGTAATTATATATTTCAGGCAAGTAGAAAGCATCTATTTTTATATTTGGGTGATTTACCTTTTGACCCCCATTTATTTAACCCTATTCCACTTTGGCACCCAAATTTTGCATTAATTACCCTTTGATACCCATTTGGATGGATTACGTCTGGTCAAAAAGTCAAACTGTTAAATCCTTTTTCAATACCAAAAATACCCCTGTGGCTGGATTTAAATGAAAACCAAGCCATTTTCACAAGGTCATATCTCACACGATTCACGTCCAAATGATGCGATCCACATATGGTTGGAAAGCTCTTGCAAATAGATTATGAATACATTAATAATATTCAATAATAAGCAATATAATTGCCTCGAAATTGCTGCCAAAGTTGACAAAAAATTACTTTTTCAAAAAAAAAGTTTCACGAACCCATTTTCATAAGGCCGTATCTCACTCGATTCATGTCCAAATGATGCGATCCACATATGGCTGGAAATCTCTTGCAACATAGATTAGGAATAAATTAATAATATTCAATAATAAGCAATCTAATTATCTCGAAATTTCTGTCAAAGTTGACAAAAACTCACTTTTTTCAAAAAAAAAGTTTCACGTACCCATTTTCACAAGGCCATATCTCACTCGATTCACGTCCAAATTAAGTAATCCACATATGGTTGGAAAGATCTTGCAACATAAATTATAAACATATTAATAATATTCAATACTAAGCAATTTAATTGCCTAGAAATATCTGCCGAATTTGAAAAAAACTCACTTTTTTTCTGGAAAAAAAATCACTTTTTTCAAAAAAATAGTTCCAGAAACCCATTTTCACAAGGCCATATCTCACTCGATTAACGTCCAAATGACACGATCCACATATGGTTGGAAAGATCTTGCAACATAGATTATGAACACATTAATAATATTCAATAATAAGCAATCTAATTACCTCAAAATTTCTTCAAAAGTTGACAAAAACTCACTTTTTTTGGATAAAAAAAATCGCTTTTTTTTTTTTTAAAAGTTTCATGAACTCATCTTCACAAGGCCATATCTCACTCGATTCACGTCCAAATTATGTGATCCACATATGGTTGGAAAGCTCTTGCAATATAGATTATGAATACATTACTAATATTCAATAATAAGCAATATAATTGCCTCGAAATTGCTGCAAAATTTGACAAAAAATCACTTTTTTAAAAAAAAGTTTCACGAACTCATTTTCACAAGGCCATATCTCACTTGATTCACGTCCAAATGATGTGATCCACATATGATTAGTAAGCTATTGCAACATAGATTATAAATATACTAATAATATTCAATAATAAGCAATTTAAATGCCGTGAAATGTCTTCCAAAGTTGAGAAAAAAATTATTTTTTTAAAAAAATATTCACGAACATACTACTGAATATTATTAATGTATTCATAATTTATATTGCAAGAGCTTTACAACCATATGTGGATCGCATCATTTGGATGTGAATCGAGTGAGATATGTCCTTGTGAAAATGAGTTCGTGATTTTTTTTAAGAAAGTGGTTTTTTATCAAAAAAATAGTGAGTTATTGTCAACTTTGGGAGAAATTTCAATGCAATTAGATTACTTATTATTTTAATATTATTAATGTGTTCATAATCTATGTTGCAAGAGCTTTCCAACCATATGTGGATCGTGTCATTTGGACGTGAACCGAGTGAGATATGACCTTGCGAAAATGGGTTCATGGAGCTTTTTTTTGAAAAAACGTGATTTTTTGTCAAAAAAAAAAAGTGAGTTTTTGTCAACTTAGCAGCAATTTCAAGGCAATTAGATTGATTATTATTAAATATTATCAATGTGTTCATAATCTATGTTGCAAGATATTTCCAAGCATATGTGGATCGCGTCATTTGGATGTGAATCGAGTGAGATATGGCCTTGTGAAAATGGCTTCGTGAAATGTTTTTTTGAAAAAAGTGATTTTTTGTCAACTTTGGCAGAAATTTTGAGGCAATTAGATTTCTTATTGAATATTATTAATGTATTCATAATCTATGTTTCAATAGATTTCCAACCATATGTGGATCGCATCATTTGGACTTAAATCGAGTGAAATATGGCCTTGTGAAAATAGGTTCGTGAAACTTTTTTTTGAAAAAAGTGATTTTTTGTCAACTTTGTCAGCAATTTCGAAGCAATTAGATTGTTTATTATTAAATATTATTAATATATTCATAATCTATGTTGCAAGAGCTTTCCAACCATATGTGGATCGTTATCATTGGGACATGAATCGAGTGAAATATGGGCTTATGAAAATGGCTTGGTTTTCATTTAAATCCAACCATAGGAGTATTTTTGGTATTGAAAAATGATTAAACGGTTTGACTTTTTGACCGGAAAGAATCTATCCAAATAGGTGTCAAAAGATAATTAATGTAAACTTTGGGTGCCAAAGTAGAATAGGGATAAATAAATAGGACTCAAAAGGTAAATCACCCTTTATATTTAGTATCGTATAACAATTATTATTTAGCACTTATAATAATAAAATAATGTTTGTTTTATCATTGATAACAAATTTAATTTAATTTGTATCGTTTAATTGTACCATCCAACAAAATTACTACATGATACATAAGAAATAACAAGATAGAAGAAAAAAGAAAAGAAAATTAAATATTAAGAACATTAGAAAATGGACACGTCATAACTACATTAAACAGTAAAATACCAACCATGTTTGCTTTATCATTTATGGCTCTGCCACTTTATGGAAGAGTAACTAATGAGAACAAAAGTAAATTATATTAAAAACCCCTGTGGTTTGTCGCCCTCTTGAACTTTTTTACCCATGTTCGAATCTTTCGGAGGGTGATTACTTAAAGCTTTTCTATAAAAACAAATTTATGTAATTATATAATTTAGGCTACTATATGAGTGTTAAGCATCTATTTTTATATTTAGTATCGTATAACAATTATTATTTAGCATTTATAATGATAAAGTAATGTTTGTTTTATCATTAATAATAAATTTGATTTAATTTGTGTTGTTTAATCGTACAGTCAAACAAATTTAATTTATGTCGTTTAATCGTACCATCGAACAAGATTACTGCATGATACGTAGGAAATAAGAAGATAAAAGAAAAAGGAAAAGGACATTAGAAAATGGACATGTCATAACTAAATTAAACAGCAAAATAACAATTATGCCATTTACAGATGATAAAAGAAGTCCTATTATTTGGAGGTCATGTGCGAAATCTCAAAATAAATTTTTTTATTTTACATAATTGGGCAAATAATCATGTAAAAAAAATTCACCCTTTTTTTTAAGATTTTTAAGATTAAAAAAAATGTAATATAACAAATTGAATAGTTCACAAAAATTTGCAATCTGACAAAAAAAAACACAATAGAAGAAATATGATTATTTAAAAAAATACAGAGGCATGAGAAAATTATAAACAAATAATAATATATTAACGCCTATATTTGAGTTTCAAATATATGAACTTTGATCGAAAATCTTTTGTATTGTTTATCTTTAAACTAACAAAATGAGAGAGAGAGAGAGAGAGAGAGAGAGAGAGAGAGAGAGAGAGAGAAAAGAAATGTTATTTAAAAAAATCGATAATTATCTATAAAACTAAAACAATTGGATTGTTGTAGATTTAGGAGAGATAGGAAAATGTAACAGTTTTAATGAAAGATAAAAATAAAAATACAACTAGCTTCATGTGGACCACAATGGACTTACACTTCTCTAATTAATTGGACAGTTGTAGATTTAGGAGAGATACAAAAATGCAATAGTTTTAATGAAAGATAAAATAAAAATACAATTAGCTTCATATGGACCACAATGGACTTACACTTCTCTAATAAAATGGGCTATATGGGCCTTTCTTGTCAATAAATAAAAAGTAGAAGGATAAAATTTGAGCCCTTAATAAAAGGTAAAAGGATAAAATTTTGGCCCCTAATTTTAGTAAAACTGGTCTTTAATTGAGCCCTGGGTTTATGCGGTTGTCTGACCTGCACTACTCCAGGGCCAGTCCCATTAAAGAAGAGAAGATAAAGTTCCTTTAATCGACTCCTCGGGAGTAGATAATTTTGTTGTTGGGGGCCCCTAAAATAAGAGTATAAAGTAATTAACATAAAAATAAGAAGAAAATAAGCTAATGAATATAGTTGTTGCATATTATTTTCAACATGGTAAATCCTATTGTTTGTAAGGTTATAATTTGTATTTATATATTTTTCAGAGAAAAAACTGCAAAAAGTCGCAAAGCTATGTTGATTGTTGGGGCTATTGATCCCCCTCTTTTTGTGAATTTTTTTTATATATATAGTATAAATAAGGTTATAGGGTCATTATAAAGTTTTTAAAAAATATTGGGAGTCTTTTTATGACAAATAAAAATTACAAAAGTGAAAGGAAAACGAATGTGATATATATCAATCTTAAAGTCTCCTCTTTTGCCCGAGTAGTGAAATTGAGAGGGTAAGATTTTTATTTTTGCTCCTCTTCACACCCACCTGCCACCCCCTTTTTTTCCCCTCTTCTCGTATTTCTCCCCTCTATAGCCTAATTCTATGACTACTCTTAAGTCTCACCCTCTCAAGGTTAGTTACTTGGTTTACTTTAATAAAAAAAAAATTCTTATTAATTTTGTGCACAATTTATTATTTGATATTATATATTGTTATTTATTTGATACTTTATTTTGCTTGTCGTTAATTGTTTGATCATTGATTTAATACTCTAATAACTTTAGCTCCAGATTTAATAAATCTGGCCTTAAATGTAGTTAACTAGGCATAACTTTGATAAATTTGGCTCAAATTTAAGTTAGACCTAACGTCTCATTGAGCCGAGGATCAAACATACCATCATGAAAGGCTTTGGCAACAATAGAATGAACTGAAGGTCCGACAATGTGCCAATAATTCTAAAAGAAGGCAGGCATGTAATTAGCAAAAATGACTCCTGAAATTTGACCAATGTCCCTCGCTCGCCCCTAAAGTTTAATTTTTGGTTAAAACATCCTTAAAGTTTCTAATTTGTCCTCACTCGTCCAAAACTGGATGCAACTTGGACGGAAAAGACACGTGAATAGACGAGTGAGGAACAAATTTCAAACTTGAGGGGGAACTTCAGGGGTTATTTTCTAAGGCTTTTCCGTCCAGTTTTTAACGGAGCGTCCAATTTTGGACGAGTGAGGAAAAATTAGATATTTTAAGGATGCTTTAGCTGAAAATTGAATTTTTGGAACGAGTGAGGGATATTGGTGTAGTGGACCTAGGGTCTACTCTAGGATTACTACTAATATTGGCTCGGGAAAGGTAGGTTTTCTTTCTCTGTGATCTACTACAGAGCCCACTGAATAAACTTTTTATTATATATCATCATAGCCTTTAAGGGCAGGCAAGCCACAACATATATAATGAAGGAAAAAACCCTAAACAAAAAGCAAAACAAAAAGACAAAGAAAAGAGATCTTATCCTCCAGCTGTCCTATGACTCACCAAAACAAACAAAAATGATTCCCTCCACTACCAACGGTCACAAGGACCAAATTACAATGACCTCTTGCTTTTAAAATACCAATTTACCCTTCCTCACTCGTGGGGTCACTACATTGCCCTTCTCTTCAGAAAATCCTTGTCCTCAAGGATTGAATTGTGGAAATTGCTGGGCAATAAATGATGAGTCTTCCCACGTTGCATCTTCAGGTGCACAGTTAGTCCATTGTATTAACATTTGGCCCACTGGTTTGTTTTGGCGCTTGATTAGCCTCCTTGTGATCTCCCAAACTCAACGCATTGCCATAAGAACAACCCCATCAGTAGTACCTAACTGTGTATCCGGGTCTGAAAGAGTAGGAACAAGAACAAGAACAGTGGACAGAGAAGTTTTTTTTTTTGCTCCTCTTCACACCCACCTGCCACCCCCTTTTTTCCCCTCTTCTTGTATTCTCCCCTTTACAGCCAAAGTCTTTGACTACTCTTAAGTCTCACCCTCTCAAGATTAGTTACTTGGTTTACCTTAATAAATATTATCTTTTTCTTATTGATTTTGTGCACAATTTATTACTTGATACTATCTATTTGATGCTATATTTTGCTTGTCCTAAGTTGTTTGATCATTGATTTAATACTCTAATAACTTGAGCTCCAAATGTAATAAATTTGGCCTTAAACGTAGTTAACTAGGCATAACTTAGTTAAATTTGGCCCAAATTTAAGTTAGACCAAACGTCTCATTGAGCCGAGGATCAAATATACCATCATGAAAGGCTTTGGCAACAATAGAATGAACTAAAGGTCCGACAATGTGCCAATAATTCTAAAAAAAAGGCAGGCTAAAAACCATTTGGATCCAGCGCTTTATGCGGCTTCATTGATTTCATCGGCCTTGTGGTTTCCCAAAACTCAACAGGTTGCCATAAGAACAACCCCATCAGTAGTACCTAACGGTGCAACCGGGTCTGAAAGAGTAAGAACAAGAACAAGAACAGCGGACATAGAAGTTGACTGAACATGCTAGTTAAAAAGACTCATAAAGTAGTATGTGACGTGCATTTTCAGAATATACGAGTCTTCACAACATTCATTATTCGCCAATTTCAAGGTGATAATTTTTGTTTGTTGTCTGAATCGCTTATTAATTCAACATAAAGTTCTTTTGATACTAATTGTTGGAAATTAAATCCTAAATCAACATGTCAAATCATCAATATCTAAATAAAGAAACTTAAACCGCGTATCTGGATCCTTAATAAGACATATGCGAAAGTGCAATAATTGATCACAATAGAGCACGGATCGAGCAAGTACTTGGTTTTCCTCAACCAAATTGCCTTAGTTTCTTGATGGGAATTTTTGGTTTTTTTTCCAAATGGGGACAAAGGGAGCCGTATTTTGATTTGGTGTATTAGGGATCATAACCCTAATATTTTTTTTATATACAGACTAATTAGAGTTCTCATAAAACCCTAATAAGCCCATATGGGGTATCTACACATTTGGCCCACATTTACTTAAGTAGTCCATATGCTTAAGTAAAAATTAATTAGACTACTAAAAATTAGCCCATTAATTTAAATATCAAATATAATTGAAATATTATAATATGTTGCCCACATAAATTAAAAAATATAAATTTTCTAATAGTGGGAGAATAGATGTGTAGAAATCTCTCTCTTTCTCTTTGTACAGCTCTCCAGAATCCTCCTTATTGTGTTTGGCTCGAAGTTAGGGTGGAAATAGGTGAAATTTGCTTTAAAAGCGAGCTTAAATCTGTGAACATGTTAAAATGGCGGACCAGTAGGCCAAATACACGATACCAGTCCACAGTTCATCATTTTACCAAAACTTATACGTCGGATTGATATGCCAAAATCCCAGTACCGGTCCATTTTCTTGTTGCATTCTTCTTGTTTCTGCCATAACTTTTTGCTCGGGAGTCCGATTAGGGTGATCTTTATATCCACGGAAAGGTAATTCAAAGATCTACAACTTCCTAAGAAAAAGTTTCCCAAAATTATGGATGCAAAATTTTCAAAAATTCGTCAAAAATAGTGCTCAGCTACAATGTTACTAAACGGTCAAATTTCCGCTAGCCGGCCTACAAAGACCATTCTTTAACAATTTTCACACAACATTTACTTAATACAACATGATTAACATTAACATAAATACGGGGTGTTACATATTAGGTGAGGACTTTGATTGTGTGCTTCACCACATGTGCGCGCCAGTCGACTAACTTGGGCCGAGGTCGAGCTTTGGCTTGCCTTGTGTAAAGTATAATCTTTTTGGATAAAATACATTTGAAATTTTTATTTGTTAAAATAAAATTATTTTTCTTATTTTTGAAATTGAAATTTGAAAATTGACTTAGTCTTTAAACCGTTTTAGATAGCTCGACTTTGCGTCAATCTCTCCCTCAATTGAAATGGAAAAGATTTTTCCTTTTAAAAAATCGTCTTCTTCCTCAGTTATCAACACAACCAAAAACAAAAAAAATATAAAAAATCCTCTTCCATTTCGGAGATATTGAGGGTGTTGGTTTTCCAATTTCTAGTCGTGCAAGGGAATTCGGTATAGAGGGAATATTTGGGTTGTTGTATCCTAGGGATGGATTAGCCATCAAGAACTGCTAGCACAAACATAGATAAGGGGAGTGTTGATATGCATATTTAGTTAAATTCTAGAGGGGTGTTTATGACACATTTGGGAGTTTAAATATCACCGCCCTTATCCAAATGGTTAAGTAAAGTCGATTAAGTATCGAGTCCAATTGTCCACACCTCAAACACTGGATCTTTACCATTCCTTGCATTAAAAATAAAATACGAGGTTTAAGTTATTTTTTAGAAAAAATAAAAAGTGCCTTTTCTTAATAACAAAAAAAATGGTTGTTAGAAAATTTATATTTTCTAATTTATGTGGGCAACATATTATAATATTTCAATTATATTTGCTATTTAATTAATGGGCTAATTTTTAGTGGTCTAATTAATTTTTTAGTTAAGCCCATAGACTACTCAAATAAATGTGGGCCAAATGTGTAGATACCTTGTATGGGCTTGTTAGAGTTTTATGGGAACCCTAACTAGACCATATATAAAGTAAAGATTAGGGTTATGGTCCCCAAATACACCAAATCATTATACGGCTCCCTTCTCCCCATCTGGAAGAGAACCATAAATTCCCATTAAGATACTAAGGCGATTTGGTTGAGGAAAACCACGTACCCGCTCGATCCATATTGTTATTGTGATCGATCCTCGTATTCCGCGTTTGCTTATCATGGATCCAGGTACACAATTTCATTGTTTTAATTTAGTTCTTGATGATTTGACATGTTGATTTTAGGGATTAATTTCCAACAATTGGTATCAGAGGAACTTCATGTTAAATCATTAAGAATATATAAGGATTCTTGATTTGTTTTTAGTTTTTGCACCATTCGGTACCTTCTATTATTTATACAGATATGTGCGGCACCCTTGTTGTTCACCATATATGGTTGAATATATATATATATATATATATATGTATTAATGGTTATTATAGTTAATTTATCTGGATACGTAGGCTGTGATTCTGCCTACATATATATAAATTTTGGTTGATGTGACATGATATACTTTATAAGTTTTAACAGCTTACTGTCTTGATTAGAACCTTTTCTTGAGGATCCAGATATATATATACATATATATAAATATAAAAGGGTAACCTGATTATCCAGATATATATTAATGGTTGTTGGTAGCTTTTCTTTTGTTTTATATATAAAGTATATATATGTTTGCTCCATTCAACTATAATATATATATTTTTTGATTCTGTGAAGGCTGTGTATACGGTGTATGTATACGAAAGGGTAGCCTGATTAATTAATATGGGCACAATTAAATTGTCCTAATAGCATGTATATACATATATTAAAGTAGTCGAATTAAAGAAATATTGGCAAACGTTCAGCCGTACCTACTGCGGGCCCATCCAAGTCTCTGTAAGTCATGTTTTTCTTTTAAGCTATGGTGGAGACTGATTGGTTGCTTTTAATTTTAGTTTGACTGTATAATTTGACATTTACTTTTGTTAAATGTATATATGTATTAATTAATAATTTGGTTGTATAAATTTCGGATATATATGCATTGTGTAATACATGTATAATTTTTTTGTTTATCATTTACAGTTCATTATTTATTTAAGATATTGATGTTTATTATTTATGCAATTAATAATCGGCCCAAAGGAAGATTATTATTTGGCCAAATAATAGACATTATTTTTTCTCAATATTTGTGTGATTATTATTTATGCATTTAATGATCGGCCCAAAGGAAGGTTATTCTTTGGCAAAATAATAAACACACATGCGAGAATAAATGTGTGATAATTGTCAGGGTTTTCATGTGAGCAATAAGTCAGTCCAAAGAAAGGCTTTTTGTTTGACAGAAATTATTATCAACATTTGATTCTTGTATTGAGAGTACTTGTTACAGTCTTGTTTGGGCACGAAAGCGCTAGACTGTCAGTAATCCAAAATTGCAGTACGCGTCAATGTGGGAAAGATAAGGTTTATGCTTTGCAAATCTCATTAATACAGAAAATATATTTTTTTTTAGATTATAAGGATGCGAAGCATAAATTGTCTGATATTTTGAAATAAATGAATTGAACAGATAAGTTGCTAAAGTAACCTCTATCGCGTAAATTTGTTTGTTTTGGAATATTAAGATGTGTGTATTTGTTATTTATGCGAATAATAATCGGCCCAAAGGAAGGTCATTGTTCGGCCGAATAATACATACACTTGTGGTAATAAATATAATATGACAATCAAGTTTTCCATGTGAATAATACGTCGGCCCAAAGGAAGTCCTATTATTTGACAGGATTTGTTATTTATATTTGATTACTGCGTTAAGATGACCAATTACAAGTTGATATTTCTGTCCAAAGATAAAATATCAATGTTGTGTTAGGTATCTTGTGATGGGGACCCACTATTGATAATTTGGATAATTGTGTCATTCATATATATTGTTTGTTAATATGTTATGACATTTATATTAATTGTAAGTTTGTAATTTTTATAATTTGTTCTATATTCGCTTTTAAGTTGTGCTTTATATATCTACCAACATAAATTCGGTATCGGTGCTTAAAGGCACAAATTTTAAGAATTAGAAATAAAACGCTTCTATTCCAAGAATTTTTGGGGCTTTATGAGAAAAATGCTACTTAGTTCCTTAAAGAAATTATAAAAATATTTTGCCAAAACAAAAAGGCTGAAACAAGTAACCTTCTGATTAGTCTTGTTTCAATAAGGTATAAGGAAAAGGAACATAAGGGAAGTACATTATGAAAATGTCTGATATCGCTTTCGTTTTTTGATGCACTAAAGTTAGGGCTGTCTAATGACTTGCTCGTGTATCAAGTTTTTTTTTTGTTCTCTCTCGCATAATACAGTTAATTTATAATGAGTTACAATACTCATAAGGATAAGTTAATGATCTCTTAATGAGTTCATATTTTACAGTGTGCAAGAAGAATAAAAGATTTAGCGATAAAAGACAGTGGTTACTCATCTAGCAAACACCTCTAAAGGAAAGGATAAAGGATAAAAATTAAGAAGCTGCAGTTAGAACAATACTATAGTAATTGCAAAAGAAACATGATAAAGAATTTGTCAGTTAATTTTGCAAGAAGGATAGACGTAGTAATGTTTCAAATACGTCATTTAGCGTGTAAAGTAGGATATACTTCTCATTATGATTTGTTCGGTAGTTAGTTTAACTTATGTACATGTGATTACTTTGTGAGTAAATTTTGGTGACATTACTCACTTAAGTGTGTTTAGAGGTTATATGTGGAGCTAAAAGCCAAGTGATGTTGAAATATTCATCTTTCAGGGCAGTGGCGAAACAGTTACAGTTGAGGTTTTAAGGAATTTTAAGTTATCATTAAAGACTAATTACTTTTGAATTTGGGAGAGACTTGTATGGTATTGTCATTTAGACATAATTTATATTTTTATTTGGACAAATACGGTTATTATTGTTCATTTGAAATATAATAAAGTTAAGTCTTTTTCAAAATTCAAATATTTTGCTACTATTTCTTTAATTGATAACTTATATACGGATACAACCACCTCATATAATGAGACCTTGTAAATTGATTCACGTGATACAAAGCATAAATTAACTGATAAGAATTCTTCCATGTTATGGCACAAGCATTTGGGATAAATCTCTAAATAGAGAATTAAGAGACTTGTGAAATTCTTAAAATCCCTTGATTTAACATTTTTTAAAATCTGTATTTAATGTGTAAAGGGGGAATGGACAAACATAAGGAAACTAGGTGCCATAAGGAATTCAATTGTCTTAGAACTAATTCATGACAATATATGTGAACTATTCTATACAGCCTTCTAGAATGGTTAACAGTATTTTATTATGTTCATGACAATTATTAAGGGTACCTATATTCAATTAATGAGAAGTTACAATCCTTAAACGTTGTTATGACTTTCATAGTTGGAGTTGAAAATCAACTAGGAAAATAAAGTTAAGGCCGTGAAATCTGATTGTGGTGGTAAATACTACGGTAGATATAACGGATAAGGTAAACAACGTTCTGGACCTTTGTGAAATTTCTAGAGAAATACAGAATCGTCTCACAGTACACCATGCTAGGCAAACCTAGTATGAACAGTGTTGCTGAGAGATAAAACAGAAGCTTAAGGATATGGTAAGGAGCGTGATTAATCATTATTCTCTACCATGATAACTCTAGGAAGAAACACTTAAGACTGCAGCATATTTTTTAAGCAGTGTTATATCAAAGCAGTTGCTAAAATAGGTTGTCCAACTGTGGTCAAGCCATAAAGAAAAGAAATTGGACTCAATATAATAAGCTGCTACTTTGTTAGATACACTGAAAGATCGAGAGATTATAAATTTTATGATCCCTTGAATAAATCCTTTATTAAGACGGAAAATGCTAAATTTCTTGAGATTATTGAGTTTGAGGGGGAAGATAAAGTTAGATACATTGTCTTTGAAAATGAGTTTATTCAAATTTCAAGTACTGCTATCAATAATGATTATGATTAAATTTTTTGATATTGTTTCATATGCAATTTAAGATCATCAAGACATTGTTGAAAAAACTTCCTATATAGCAAACTCAACAATCTCAAGAAGAAGTTAAATTAAAAAAAATCCATCTATGGCCTTAAAGAAGTTTTCCGTTAATGGTATTACATATTTCATCAAGTTATTATCTCGTAAGGTTTTGAGGTAAATCCGGTTGATGTTTATGTATATCATAAGTTCAGTGGGAGTAGTCTTGGTATTTTATGTTGATAATATCTCTTTTGTATTAGGAATACAAATACATCGACATTATTGTCGAGTATCTTAGGGTTTTCACGAAAGAGATATATCGAAAGAATTCTTACCAGATTTGGCATGAAAGATTGTCATTCAGGAGATACTCCCATTGTTTCAGGAGACAATTTATGTCACAACAAGTGCCCCAAAATAAAGTTGAAAAGAAAGAGATGCAAAAGATTCCTTATGCATCAATTATAGGGAGTCTGATGTATCATAAAGTATGTACGCATTTGGGTTTAGCGTTCATAGTAAAGATATTTGGTAGATATTTAAGTAACCCTATGATATATCTTCGAAAAGCAGCTAATTAAAGGGTTATACAGTATTTAAAGAGAACAAAAAGATTATATACTTACGTATCGAAAATCAGATCAGTTGGAGATCATATGGTGTTCTGATTTGAATTTTTGGATGGGATTTAGCTGTACAATTTTGTCACTAGGCTGCGAATTGTAGATAGTATCAAAAGATCATTAAAGATATTTTGTGACAATAATTGATTTTGCTATATTCGACAACAACATAAATTTTTCGAAAATCTAAAGCACATAGATATTAAGGTTTTTTGTTGTTAAAAAAGGAGTTCAGAGTTGTTGTATCTATAGAGCATATAAGTACAAACTCCATGATTACGGATCCGTTCACTAAAGGCTTAACACATAAGGTATTTCATGAGTATATTAATCATTTGGGTTTTGTGTTATCTAATAAAGTGCTGGTTTAGTGGGAGTTTGTATCCTAGATGCCCTTTTATTTAGACGCATATTTTCTGCAGAATAAAGAAGATGGTTTATTTTCGTCTTAACTCTGAATATTCGTTTTATTTCCTTCCATTGTGGTTTAACATAAAGTTTGGACGGTTAATGTTGATCTCATTAAAGTTGGGCCAGTTGAAAATAGGCATGTCTAAGATCACATTGCATGTAATTTTCATGCTACTCATCCACATTTGATCTATGTTATTAAGTGTATTTGTATGGTGATAATCGTGGTTTAGTCACGACCTTTCTGTGATAAAAGCTGCGGTAGTTCCATTACTCGTACATGAGATAGACCAGATTGTTTAAGGAGAAGTCTAAGGATAAATAGCATACGGATGCGCGCTTAAAGAATTCAGTGATATAATTGTTTCAGGAATAATATGTAGCCCAAGTGGGAGATTGTTAGAAAATTTATATTTTCTAATTTATGTGGGCAACATATTATAATATTTCAATTATATTTGCTATTTAATTAATGGGCTAATTTTTAGTGGTCTAATTAATTTTTTAGTTAAGCCCATAGACTACTCAAATAAATGTGGGCCAAATGTGTAGATACCTTGTATGGGCTTGTTAGAGTTTTATGGGAACCCTAACTAGACCATATATAAAGTAAAGATTAGGGTTATGGTCCCCAAATACACCAAATCATTATACGGCTCCCTTCTCCCCATCTGGAAGAGAACCATAAATTCCCATTAAGATACTAAGGCGATTTGGTTGAGGAAAACCACGTACCCGCTCGATCCATATTGTTATTGTGATCGATCCTCGTATTCCGCGTTTGCTTATCATGGATCCAGGTACACAATTTCATTGTTTTAATTTAGTTCTTGATGATTTGACATGTTGATTTTAGGGATTAATTTCCAACAATGGTGCCTTTTCTTTTCTTTTTTCATTAATTCTATTTTTATTTTATATGACTTGACAATAGTATTTAACTAGTTACAATCATGTTTGATGCACGGAAGAATGTACTAATTATTGCTGAAAAGAGATAAAATTGTAGTAAAAATACTTCATGAACATAAGAAAATCTGTAATAACTTTTGCTAAAAATATAAAAATATTTTGCTAAAAAAAAAATATACAATCGACATAAGGTAAAAATAGTCCATCAATTAAAACCCATGCAAAACCTAGTGTTTTAGCTTATTCAGTGGATTCAACTTTTGGAGAAACACATTCATATGCACGTAACCTTATTAATTAATAAATTAACAATTAAGGCAATGAACATGGAGGAGAAACAAACACTAATAAAACCCAAGCATTTGTATTTGTCACTTTATGTAATCTAAGTGTGTGCTCGATCCGAAATGTTACTCTACACCTTGAAATTGATAAATCTCATTCTTTTTTGGGATGCGACTGATATACCAGATATCACCGTAATAAATAAGTAAAATTGTTCACCATTGATTATATTGACCGGAATGAACTTTTTCTTATAATTAAGCGCATAAGTCTAAGTCAATTTTAATTTGCGATAGGGATACATATAAATACTTATTTTTTTACATTCACAAGATAATAATCTTGAAAATTCTATTGGAAATTATTTGTGAAGAAGTGTGAAGGTAGCTAGCTAGGCAGAGACTATCTCTCTCAAACGTCAATTTTCATAAGACTAGTACCGTAAAGGTTGGAGTAGACGAAGACTAAGACTAAGACTGAGACTAGTATTCTTATTTGTTTCTTTTTGAAATTGATATTATTTTGAAGCTCATATCTAACTTTTTTTAGCATGGTAAAATATTATGTTTTTATATTTTTTTATTTTTCATATCACAACAAAACATAGGCTTAATACATACAATTATTTTAATTAAGAAATGATGTTATGTTTTGTCATACGCATTACCTTAAATTTCGTTTGCAAATAGAATCATCTAGCAATATTAACATACGCTTGCAATAAAACATAGTCATAATATATAATTATTTTAAGTGTGTATGAAATATATAGAAGTGATTTTACTATGTTTTTACCCCTATTATTATGTTGCAAAAAAAATGTTATTATTGAAATGAGACCTGCAACTTTAAGGTTAAAAATAAAGCCTTTTACTAGTGAATCAATAATAACTTCTTTTTTTTATATTTTTGGTAATGATATTAGTAGTCAATAAATGTACTATAACACTTTAAAATTATTTTTAACGATATTTTATATAAATTTTTTAAAACACTTTTTTGTTATTAAAAATAATTTTTAAATTTTATAATACTTTTTGTAAAATACTAAGATTATTACATTTTATTTTATTTTTGTTTAAAATTATGTATACACGTACATTTGCATTGTATGTTTGTCAAGTTTTAATGGTGAAAATAGTACAAATACATCTGTCCATAATAAAATAGTACAACACAAGTGGCATATCACACCCAATTAATACTATATAGCGAACAGGGCACGTAAAAAATCTACGCGTGAAGTATACTCGTGTCAAAGAAATAAAGCCTAGGGTCAAAATTAGCAAAATACGACCCAAATAGTCTAGGCTCGCTAAGTGTGTAATATATAAAATCAAAGCAGAATAATATACACACATCAAGCTAAATAAAAAAAAATTCCAAAAATACTTTTCCAAATTTAATAATTCAGAAACATTAATAAATCATGATAATCATGATGTACTTTTCCAATTTTAATAATTCCGAAACTTTAATAAATCATGATGTAATTTGAGAAGAACTTTTATACCTGAACTTCAAGAATTTTAAGCTGGTTCAAGTTGTTGACAAATTTTAGTGCAATGGTTTGTACTTTTAAACCCGAACAAACTGTCTCAAATATGTTCAAAATTTCGAAAACTGAAATCTGGCACTTTGATGAAGTTCTGATATTTTGTAAATTTTTTTTTTTTTTGGTATATCACAACAAAACATATATAGTCGTAATATATAATAATTTAAATTAAGAATTCTAGTGTGTTTTCTCATACACGCATTTTCTTAGATTTCGTTTGAAAATAGAACTCTCTTACAACATTTACATGCAATGAAACATAGTCATAATAAATAATTATTTTAAGCGTGTATGAAATGTAGGGAAGCAATTTTTTAGATGCACTTAATAATTATATATAAGATTATACTATTATATATAATGGAGATGGATTTCGACCACTATGAAATAGCATCATACTTTTGATTTCTTATTTTGCCTTCGCAATAGAATTTTTCATTAAATGAGCCAATGATTTGATTTATTATTTTGGTTAGTTATTTTTTTCAAATTAGATGTATAAGAGTTGAAAATGGTGTACATATCAAAAGTAATGTGTCGCATACCTATAAGTGTATAGGATAGGCTAGAATATATATGTATATATATATACAATTCACAAATTATCCTCCGAAAGTTTGTATAACTATTGGTACTACAAGTTATCGAGTACTTTAACACTCTAAAATACATCATAAATATAAATAAAGTGTCCTTAACATTTAAAGACAAAGTATTACTATGGATCATATTAAAGTACTAAAAGACAAACTTAGAATGCCAATAGCCATAGGCAAGTTATATTGGGATAATTTGGTTAATAAAGAATATTGGGATCGACGGTTTAATCCAGGTTCTCAACATTAATTTCTTGACATCGTTCTCGTGGACTACATTAATTCGAGGTGGATGAATTATAAGAGGAACAAATTTATGGAAGTAGTGACAAATAAATGCAATCAATCACGCAACACTAAGATGTTACATGATTTAGCAATATTGTTCCTAGTCCAAACTCTAGCTTAGGTTTCTCACTTTCTTGTACTCCTTCAATGAGAATTAATACATGTTACATGATAAATGAGCCCCTTTATATACGTGTACATGGGCATAATTTAACTTACCATTGTGCATTTACGGTATTTATCTTCTATTTATTGAAATTTATTTATGAATATTCCATTGTCTTATATTAGAATTGTTATTCCATTATATATTGTAGGAGTCCTTATTATTCATTTTTGGCACATCTCTAGTATTCCTTCGATCCAATTTCACCCAATATGGTATAGTTTGAGGAGTAAATAGGTGATTTTTTTCATAAAATTTAGAGGAGAGGATCTCTTTAATGAATAGATAATTTTCATAAATTTTTATCAAAAAATTTAAACTTGAAGTGAGCGTAATAAAAATTTGATATATATTTTCAATCATTTTTGTCCCTTAAAATTTTAGATAATTATTTCGCTTACTTTTAAATTGTGAAAAAATAAAATTAATTGTCAAGAAAAAAAAAATTGATTGCGAAGATGTGTGAAGGTAGCTAAGGCAGAGAGTGACTCTCTCTCAGTCGTCAATTTTCATTAAATGCGGATTGATTCTCTTCGGTCACACCCGCGCGCATTTTGTCACCATAATGTAAAGACTAAGACTAAAAGATCGGTAGTGGTCATATTTCTAGCTAGCAATAACTAAAGACTAAGATTAGTAGTTTGTTGTTATTCACTTATTTTTATTTATTTTTTTTAAAAAAATTGATATTATTTTGGATTTCATATCTAATATTTTTTTTTTTAACATTGTAAGTAATTATGTTATTATTATTTGTTTTTATATTACAACAAAACATAGGCATAGTATATACAACTATTTTAATTAAGAAGTTTTGGTATGTTTTGTAGTTAAATTTTGTTTGCAAATATAATTTTATTTTTTATTTTAAGTAATGATATTAGTACTCTATAAATATACTTTAACACTTTAAATTGTGAAGGGGAAAATTACTTGTGAGGAAAAAGAAAGAGGAAATTATTTGTGAAGAATTAAGTGTGAAGGTAGCTTGGCGGAGACTATCTCTCTCACTAGTCAATATTCATTGAATGGATTGATTTATACTTTGTAGCTAGCAATAACTAAGGCTAAGACTAGTACCGTAAAGGTTGGAGTACACAAAGACTAAGACTAGTATTCTTATTTGTTTCTTTATGAAATTGATATTATTTTGGAGCTCGTATCTAACTTTTTTTTTAGCATGGTAAGTAATTATGTTTTTATTTATTTTTATTTTGTATATCCCAACAGAACGGAGACATAATATATACAATTATTTTAATTAAGAAATTATGTTATGTTTTGTCATACGCTTTATCCAAAATTTTGTTTGCAAATGAAATTCTCTTGCAATCTTAACATATGCTTGTAATAAAACTTAGTCATAATATACAGTTATTTTAAGCGTGTATAAAATGTAGAGAAGCAATTTTATTATGTTCTTACCCCTATTATTATGTTGGAAAAAAATATTATTAATGAGACGAGATTTTCAATTTAATTAAAGGTAAAAAAAATATATATTTTGGGTAATGATACTCTACAAATATACTCTAACATTCAAAAATTATTTTTAGCAACATTTTATATAAATCTTTTGGAACAGTTTTTAGTTATTAAAAATAATTTTTAAATTTTATAATACCTTTTGGAAAATTTAATATCAATACTTTTTTGTATAAGAATTGCTTGCGGTGTACCTATCAAATGTAATGTGTTGGGTACCTATAAGTGTGAAGGATATGGTAGAATATATATATAAAATTCACAAATCATTCTACAAAAGTTGGTATGACTATTGGAACTCCATAAATATAAATAAAGTGTCCTTAAAATTTAAAAACAAAGTTTTACTAAGGATCATATTAAAGTACTAGAAGACAAATTTAAAATGTCAATTGCCGGTAAGTTATACTGGGATAATTTGATTGAATAAAAAATATTGGGATCGGCAATCTAATCCAAGTTCTCAACATTTCTTAACATGGTTTTAACGGTTTGTGTTAATTGCAGGTGGGTAAATTATAAGAGGATCGAATTTATGGGAGTAGTGACAAATAAATATAATCAATCACGCAACACTAAGATGTCACATGGTTTAGCATTAATGTGCCAACTCCAAACTTCAGCTTAGGTGCTTAGGTTTCATGTTACATGATAAATGAGATATAGGAGTACAAGGGCATAATTTAACTACCATTAAAATTGTGTTAGATAACTATACTAGTGTCATTATGGTATTTATCTTTTATTTATTGAGATTTATCTATGATTACTCCGTTGTCTTATGTTAAAATTGTTATTCCTTGACTGTAAGAGTCCTTATTATTCGTACTTCGCTCATCTCCGGTGTCCCTTTGATCCAATTTCATCAAATATGGTCTAGTTATTCGTACTTCGCTCATCTCCGGTGTTCCTTTAATCCAATTTCATCAATTATGGTCTAATTTGAGAGTTAAAGATATGAATTTTTTTAGAAAACTTAGGAGATAGGATCTTTCTAAGTAAATCATATTTACAAATTTTTATCAAGAAATTTTTACTTAAAGTGAGTGTAATAAAAATTTGATATATATTTTCAATCATTTTTATTTATTAAAACTTTAGATAATTACTTCACATACTTTTAAATTATGAGGAAGAAAAAATAAAATTGACCGTGAAGAAGTGTGAAGGTAGTAGCTAGGCGGAGACCGACACTCACAGTGGTCAATTTTCATTAAATGCGGATTGATTCTCACCGGTCCCACCCACTCCCATGAGTCGAACCCTTGACCTTAAGTCAAGGGTGGAGGTTGCCTACCACTGGGCCAACCTCTCTCCTCGAGTAGACCAAGGCTTGTAGTGGTCATATTTTCTAGCTAGCGATGACTAAAGACCAAGTCTAGTAGTGTATTGTTATTCACTCATTTTTAATTGTTTCTTTTTGAAATTAATATTATTTTGAATTTCATATCTAATTTTACTTTTTTTACATGGTAAGAGCATTTTCATCGGGTAAGCTCTTCACAGGGGACAGAAATATAGGGTAAAATTTAGATAGGTAAAGTAGAGAACGAGTAAATTTACCATCTCACTAAATTTTAGTCATACGAATGTGACTCACTCGTATCATTCATACAAATTCAACTCACTCGTATCATTCATACAAATTCAACTCACTCGTGCAAAAAAAAAGTCATACAAATATGGATCACTCGTATGAAGTCATACGAATAAACCACATTCGTATAGCCATTTAATTTCCAAGCTCATATGAATGAGCTTCATTTGTGTGACCATTTTATGTTTTTGTTTTTTCGCACAAAAACTATACGAGTGAGGTTCATTCATATAATTATATTCTTATCCTACCCACTGTATTCTACTTTGAAATTTAAGTATCGGAATACTAAATTTGTCTTAAATGTTACTCATTCTGCTGTAGATGATCTAAGTAATTATGTTGTTACTTTTTTTTATATCGCAACAAAACATAGGCATTGTATATACAATTATTTTAATGAAGAAGTTTTGACATGTTTTGTCATACACATTATCTTAAATATTGTTTGCAAATAAAATCATCTTTTAATTTTAGCTTACGCTTGCAATAAAACATAGTCATAATATACAATTATTTTAGGTGGCTGATATTTGAATACTATTTTTTATTTGGTTTTACTCCACTTTTTATTTGCCCGATGACAAGCAAGTAAAATCTTGAAAATGCCTTACTCGCTTGTCATCGAGCGAATATCATACTTACCGTCATCATGCAAATGAAAAATAGAGTATTACCAAGTGTTTTGTGGAGTGTAAATTATTTTAAGTTTGTATGAAATGCAGAGAAGAATTTTTTAAATGCTCTTTCAAATTATATGCATATTTACACATAAATATATCGAAGATAACTAGTGGGCTAAGTCTAATTATAGGAAATTTTTTATTATTTTTTTTAAACGCAAATAAGCGTGTCCGCAGGATCCAGGAAGTTTTCCGCTGTCAATAGAATTGTACTATAAAGGAAGTAGTAGCAGTAAAGGAGTAGTTATTCTTAATTTTTAGTTCAGACTGATCAAAGAGAGTTCCATTTGTTCCCATCGATACACATTTATTTATATATATAGATATATCTTCTTTTTCTCACTCACTCACTGAAGCATAAGCTTTAAATTAAATTAACTAAAAGTATGGTAAAAAATGAAGAGGTTTCGGAAGTAGAAGATCATCATATTCATAGGTGGACGTACGATGTATTCTTAAGCTTTCGAGGAAAAGACATTAGGAAGACTTTCGTTGATCATCTCTACTTTGCTCTTGTAAGGCGCGGCATCTACACATTCCAGGACGATGAAAGGCTCGAAACAGGGGAATCAATCTCACTCGCCCTCCTCAAAGCCATCGAGGAATCACACTTTGCCGTCTTCATTTTCTCTAAAAACTACGCTTCTTCACGGTGGTGTTTAGACGAGCTTGTGAAGATCATGGAATGCAGTAGTAAATCACCAAAGGGACAAATAGTCATCCCAATCTTCTATGACGTACAGCCTTCGGATGTACGGAAACAGGAAGGGCATTTTGGAGAAATGTTTCGCAAACACAACTCGGACAGAATCCAAATATGGAGAAAAACTCTTACAAACGCAGCAAACTTGTCTGGATTGGAATTGGACAAAACTGTAGATGGGTAAACTAATCCTACTCCTCTATGCTCATACTTCATAATTAACTTCAATTATATATAGAGTCTATTATTTACTTATTTAAGGTGTCCTTTGATTGCACTTAAATCTTAAATGTTGGCCTGTTCAGAATTATGAGGTTTTAAATCTGTTTTAGATCCGAACTTAACATACTTCTTAAGTTCTGAAAACTTAATAAACTCACCTCACCTTAAGGGTGCCGTTTGATTGCACCTAAGTCAAAAATTGTATCTTATACATTATGTAAGGTTGCGGCTTCAATAATGTAAAGAGATAGTGGTAATACCAATTTTGTCCCTCTAATTATATTTACATAAAAAATATAGTTTTAGTAATCAAGTTTAAATAGAATAAAGTTTACAAAAATATTGAACCCCAAAAAAACAAACCATGTCATATATAATCGTTTTGTGTTTCTTTATTATATTTTCTTACTAACATCCTTTATAATCTATAGGCATGAATCCAAATTTATCGACCGAATTGTCCAAGAGATTTGGAGAAAACTCCAATCTAATAATAAAGTTGAAGGCAAAGTTCTATTTGGAATGAAGTCTCGTATAGAGAAGGTAACTTCGTTGTTGGGTGAAGAGTCCAATGTTGTTCGCACCGTTGCCATATGGGGTTTGGGTGGAATAGGCAAGTCAACTTTAGCAAGGGCCGTTTATCTTCAAATTGAAGATCAGTTTGAAGTTGCCTGTTTTCTTCATGAAGTTGGAGAAGTGTCAAAGAAGGACGGTCTCAGAAGTTTACAGCAGCACCTTCTTTCCAAAACCCTGAGGGAGAAGGATTTGCAAATAGAGAATGATATGAGTGGAATTGCACTAATGAGGACAAGGCTGCAGTCTAGAAGGGTTCTTCTTGTTCTTGACAATGTTGATAGTTCAGAGCAGTTAGAAAAGTTAGCTGGAAATCATGAGTGGTTTGGTCCAGGGAGTAGAATTATAATAACAACTAGGGATAGAAAATTGCTTCTTGCGCGTGATGAGATCCAAATACATAAGGCGAGTGTATTAAATCATATTGAAGCTACTAAGCTATTTTGTTCAAAGGCCTTTAATGATATGTGTCCTCCAAAAGATTTCAAGGAGCTCACAGATCAAGTTATATATTATTGTGGAGGGCTTCCTCTAGCTCTTGAAGTCTTGGGTTCCGCAAAAATTCATTGCAAAAACTAAGGGAAGTAGGCCTGGATGGAGGTATTCTTGAAAAACTAAAAATAGGTTTTGATGGTTTAGATGGAAGTGTGCAAAATACATTCCTAGACATTGCATGTTTCTACAGTGGAAGGAAAGAAGAATCTGTAACAAGAATACTGGACAGTTTTCATTTTTACCCGAATCTTTCCATAAGTATTCTCAGTCATAAATCATTGGTACATCGTTTATATGGCTGTGTTTGTATGCATCAATTGATACGAGAAATGGGTTGGCATATAGTTCGTCAGAATTTTCCTCGACAGCCTTGGAAGCATAGTAGATTGTGGGATACCAGCGATGTTGAACGTGTATTAACAAGAAGCACGGTGAGAAGTTCTTTAAACTATAATCTTTGATCCTCCATTTGAATTGCAATTAACAAGATGTAAATATAGTAATAATTGAATGTATTAATAGTTATATGTAATTGTATATGTTTCTTTGCTTACTAATTATATATATTATGGATTTTGTTTATTTGTGGTTGTTAGGGTACAAAAAACATTGAAGGCATGCTTCTGAATCCCAAACACTTAATGCCTTTAGAAATGGGGACTAAAGCATTTAGAAAGATGTCCAAACTAAGATTACTGGAAATTCATAACACCTGCATTCCTAAAGGTCCTGATCATCTTCCGAATGAGCTAAGGTGGATTGATTGGGACGAATATCCGTCAAAATATCTGCCAGCAACGTTTGAAGCAGACTTTCTTGTTGGACTTCGACTACATTGCAGTTGGCTTAAACAACTTTGGGAGGGAAGAACGGTAAAAAAATTCGATTATATATATATATATTCCCTCCCTCTCTCCATCTCAAATTAAGTACATATTGATTTTGATTTCAACACTTTTTTAAAAATATATTTATGCAATAACTTTAACCTAATCAATATACGGTTAAGAATTAAATTATTTTTTTTATTATAGAATTTAGTACATCAATTATGTCACACAATACACTAAGCTAGTTTCTTGCTCAAAATTCTTCAGAGTCACTATGCTTCAGTCTAGTAGCCACAAGTGGAACCCCTAAAGCAAACAAATCAAGTCTAAATGTCATATAACACAGTCTTGAGAAATAAAAGAAGCTATTACAATCAAAATAAAGTCTTTAGAAACCATAAATAAAATACTAATAACACTACAATGAACGTAAAGTCAAAGTAAAAGTAATACTACAAGGCTGGAACAAGTTGAAAAGGTAATAAAAAGAAAAAGACTATAGTAAAATAAAAAGTAATTCTACAATACTATAATAAAATACTAGTAATACTACAAGGTTGAACTGTAGAAGCAACGTTGAAAAAGAAAAAAGTAAAAATGGTGTAAGCAGCCTATATATACCATTATACCTTAAATGAAGATTGAAGACTACAAAAGTAAGGAGTAAGAAGCCTTCGTTTATGCTTTAGTTCATCACTTCATCTCTCGAACGGCGTAGCAAGGTTCTAGGGTTTTCAATCTATTCAATAAGCTGGGTTTAATTTAATTTTTTTTATTTGACCCAAAATGGCGTCGTTTTGGTGTTGTGGTATTAGAAAAAATGGACAATAAGCTTAAACTTCAGCCAAAATGCATAAAAAGTGTGTGCCTCACCAAAAATGAGTAAGCCTCATACAAAAGGCATGCGCATAATGTGCAAAACGCTGTTCTCATCGAGCTTCGTTGCGTTTTTCCCTGGAGGCGCATCGATGCGCGCCCCCGATGCACACTTTCCAATGCCTTTAATAGCACTGATATATATATATATATATAAGTATATTGACTTTTCATATTATAAAAAATATATTATATTTTGAAACTTTTGAAAGTCAGATTATAACTTTTAAGTTTGGGGGGAAGAGTATATATTATATATATATATATATATATATTAATACATACATAAGTATAAAATGGGCACGAGTGATATATTAGACTAAGACAGATACTTTGTCTTAATAAATTAGCTCAATTTTAAGGTAAGTTTGGCCAAACTTGACCATGAGCCTCCGGGAAATATGGCTGGCCCGAACACAACCTAAAGAGAGGTTTAATTTTGACCATTGAAATTGTGTTGTATATTATATGAAGGAATTCAAACTTGGCCCACCTTAACCCACACCTAGAGGTGTCACTCGGTACAGTTTTTACCGAAAGCGACCGAATTAATCTGAGGAAAAATGGTTTTGGTAAGATATATTTATATAACGAGATTCACCGAAACCGAAAATACCAAAATAGTTTGGTTTGGTTTTGTTATTGCATGTATAAAAATCGAAATACTGATTTATCGTATCAAAAAATACCAAAAAGTATGATATCGAAAACACCAATTCCAAAAACTATCAGATATAGTTAAGACCATAAATACCAAGAATTTATACATACAAATTATTAATTTGTTTCAAAAAGTTTTAGACTTGTACCATAAACTGATCTTTAACAACTAACTTTCAATTAATTGTAGCTATTCACTTCATCGCATAAGTATTAAATTCCTAGTACTTTCAATTTAAAACTGTCCTAGTATATCGAAAGCGAAAGCAATCAAATATACTTTATACATTTTTGCACTTATAATACTTGTACGTGGACAAAATTTTAGGCCCGATCCACTAAGATAATTTGAGAAACGAGTTTGTATGGGCGGAAAAGAAAGTGAGATAAGACAAGAGGATTTTTTGGGTGCGGTAGATTTCCCCGACAGCGCTTATGCTGATCCAGAAGTACGTCTTCCATTTATGTGTGTGTGGTTACTGTATTGAGATCTTAAGGCAATATCAATAGTGTTACAAGATTTCTCTCTCTAAAATAAATTAAGTAAACTAGCAACTATTTTCCCAAATACTCAACAACCAATCCTTTTTTCGAGCCTCCCTTCTTTTTATTTATACATATAGAATTAGGGTTACATTTGCTCATTAGGATTAATAATAAAATGACCAAAGAGAGTAAGACTTATTATCCAACCTTCACTCCCTTATCCACTACTAACAACTCCTGAATTCGTATGTTGGTAGTTGAACAGTGGAGATCTGTACGATTTTGTACTGGTCTGCGTGATTTGGCATGATCCTCCTTACGCATTCCTCATGCATCCCACACGCGTCACGGCACGTGCACTCTTCCTAGTGGATCTCGGCCTTGGCTAATCGTCTCGGCATACTTGATTACCCATACTTTGACATGTCTCGTACTCGTTCCTCTTCGTTTAGGCTTGGCCCATCAATTCGGCCCAAGGTATGAGCCTCTGAATCAATTGGGTTGGCCGAGTTTACCTTAGCCAAATTTTATGCTCCCTCAATACTATTCACCGAAATCAAAATAAACGAAAGGAATGGAAAAACTGAAATTTACCAAAATATATCAAATATACCAAACAATCAAGCGGTTTGATATTGGTTTCTGATTTCAACTACCAATTGGTAAGCTGATAAATCTAGTATTCAACTTCTTATTTTTGTTTTCGTATTGGTAAGGGTTATTTACTTACCGGTTTGCCAAAATAACATCCCTACCCGCACCGAACAATTAATTTTTGCTTGACTCATGTTCGGGTTTTTGAACTCATATCTGCCCCTGATAAAGAAATAAATACTCGCTCTCAAGGTTGGGCTTGTCAAAAACTTGCTGAGTTTAACCTTTTTTCCATCCCCAATTATTATTGACAAAACAAATGATGCATTTTATAGTTGTACATTATATAAATACTGCAGTGCTTTAGGATAAGCCCTTTTTATATAAATACTACATTATATAATAGTACAATGTATGATGATTATTGTTGTTGTTGTTGTTGTTAAATACTGCATTGCTTTAGGATAAGCCCTTTTTGCATTCACAATAACATTGGGCCTAATTCACTAATATATGTTTTCTTTGAATATTTAATATTTTAAAACAATTTTGATTTTTTTATAGGAATGGTAATAATTCTTAATTTATTAGTTTTCATATTTTTTTAAGATAAAAAATAGTTCATAGTTAATATTCTTCCATCTATTAAAAAAGGAAAATAGAAAGTAAGTGGCATCGAATATATAAAAAAAATTGTCAAACAATTACGAACCGAAAATAAGAAATGAAAGGAATCATGGTGTATCAATATGTATTTAAGGATAGATAAATAGAAATGGTAATTAGATAGGTTTGAAATACTTTCCAATTTATTGATGACAACTTAGATATATAACCAAAATTATCATTCAAATTACCAGTATGACATAGCAATTTTGAGCCATTGGATGAAAACTTAAACATGCAACATGCAGTAAATCCGAGCCACTAGTGGGAGACATAAATTTTTTATTATGATTTATTAATAGATATTATGTTTGGCACAAAATATCGAAACTTTTAATTTGAGATGTTTGGAAAAGAAAGTTATATTATTAATTTGAGAAAATTAAGTTTATAAATACAATACATGTTGATAAAGAACGTGTCTAGTGGTTGTCAGTAAATAGTTTGATTATATAATTGTGTGTTAAAAATAAAAAGATATATATATTGGTGGAGAGAATGGAGAAGAAAACAAAGTGAGCGTGCTGGCTAAGTTAGGATTAGAATAAAATCATGTTTTAAATTCTCATATGTTATTTAAAATTTTGTCTAGAGGCCTCATCATAAAGTTTCGATATTAGATCTGCTCAAATTTTGTCTAGATGTATCATCAATTTTATTTGAAACTTGAAATGAGTTAATTTAAGTTTTTCATGAATCAATTTAAGATAGAGCCCAACTATTAATTAAGTTTAGGATGTAGGGTTATGAAAAAAGATAAACAGAGAAAGTTACTTTAACATACGAAGCATAAAGTAAATAATAAAAAATAAAAATAACAATAAAAAAAAGAATGAGAAGAATATGGTGATATAATTAATACATGTTACAAGAAAAACACCATAACAAGATAAAAGAGAGAATATATATATATATATAATAATTTGCACGGTTTAGTTAATTTGGCTACATACCTTGACTGAATAAAATACGCAAAAATCCCTCGTTAATTGTTTTAGTCCCAACTAATTTTTTTTCATGTTAACAACAGAAGAAGAAGAAGATTAAAAACCTTAAATACGTCGACCTTAGTCATTCGCAAAACTTAGTCGGGATTTTACACTTGGGAGAGGCCTGTAATCTTGAGGTTCTCAATCTTTCTGGCTGCGTCAAACTTCAAAAGCTCATGGAGATCCATGAAAATATGGACAAATTATTGCAGCTACATTTGGGTGAAACTGCTATAGAAGAGCTACCCTTGTCAATTGTTAACATGCCCAACCTTGTTCTGCTAGATTTGCATCATTGCAAAAATCTTGTGACACTTCCGAGTACCCTTTGTACGCTGAAACGTCTAAAATCACTCATTCTCTCAGGCTGCTTAAAAGTTAAAAAATTACCAGAGGAGCTGGGGAATTTAGAATGTCTAGAGAAGCTTCTTTTAGATGGAACTGATGTAATAGAGCCGCCACCTTCCATTGGATGTTTGAAAAAACTCAAGAACTTATCCTTCTGCAAGAGCTCATCTCAATCATCGACTTTAATTTTCCAGTTTTTGTTTCAACTCAGAAAACGTCAAAAAACCACAAGGATTTTGGTGTTGCCTCCAATTTGGGGTTTAACTTCGTTAACACGGCTGGATCTCACTAATTGCAATTTGTCGGAGGGAGTGATCCTTGGGTCATTGTTCTCTCTGAGAAAGTTGTGTCTTGGAGGAAACAATTTTGAAAATCTACCAAGCCTCAATCAACTTTCTCAACTTGTACACATTGAGTTGAATCGTTGCGAAATGCTTCGAGAACTGCCGGAGCTTCCGTCGAGAATAAAGAGATTGTTTGCAAATGACTGTGCGTCGTTGACGGTGCCTGCGGATCGATTGGCCATGTACAACATACAGTGTTTTTGGTTCCAAAATTGCAGGAAATTGCTCGATTATGGAGAGAATGAGATTCTAGCTAGCACATTATTGCAGCAAAGGCTTCAGGTTCTCTATTAACTTCTATATAAACACATACATATATTTTTGGTGCCAGTATATATGTAATATATATATAGAGAGAGAGAAACGGAATGGTAGGTACTTTTCACCATAGGGAATGATTTGTCAAATATTGTTATATTAACTACATATACAATGATTAATATGATAAACACTTGATGTTCTTGCTAATTTGTGGAAATAATGATGTGGTGTAACTTATTATGATATACATGCACACACCATAGTGAATACTATATATTACTTAAAAAATTAAAATAAATAATTCTAGTTTTGAAAAAATTCTCAAATTGAACGGTTGATGTTTTTAACATCTTGTTAACATAATTAAAATGTTAAATCAGCAACTCAAAGCCTAAAAATGTGTTAATTTAGAGAAGTGCCTGCCATAGTTTATGGTAGAAAGTACCTACCATTCCACTACTCTCTCTATATATATATGTTCATATAGTGTTTTTACTGATTGAACGGCTTCACTATATTATCTTGGTACGTGCAGCTATCCCCGAAGTGGGGCTATTATCATATTGCCCCTAAAGAAATCATACTTCCGGGAAGAACAATTCCAGAGTGGTTCAGCAATCACACTTTTATGGGGCATTCAGCTTTGTTGAAGTTTCCTCAGAATTGGTATATCAATCATAAAATCAAGGGGTATAGCTTTTTTGTCATTTTGGAAGTGGTAAACAAATCATGTAAATCGGCTGAGTTCGATTACAAAAAAATCAGGCATCAGGGTATAACCCGGTTTGGCACACGAGAAGAAGGCCGTGCTACGTATGCCGGAGTGCATGTTACGGATGTCGGAGTGGAGTTCTCGTTCACGGAGCCTGGTCATTTCCACTCAATGCACAAAAAACCAATTTGCCTCTTGGGTACAGATAAAATTATTAGCCTGGAGCATACGATTATGGGATACGAAACTTTTTACATTTGTTCTTTCTTGTGCAGTTAATGCCGCAATTGGAAGGAAGGTGGAGAAATTGAGGTAAGTATTAGATCGTCAAACCCTGACATAACAGTGGTGAAAAAGTGGGGGTTACGTCTAGTATTCAATGATGATGAAAAAGAACAAGAAGCTGGTACTGATTATGATTATGATGATCTTGATAATAATATTGATGATGATGATGTCATATAATGTAATGTGAACGGAGGTAGATAAATCTACAGTGCTACAGGTAGGGCTGCCTTCTATTCTCTTCTCTTTGTGTTACATGAAGTTTCCTTACTATCCATTCCTAGCTACATTTAATGCTTCCTTGCATTTATTGCAAAAAAAATTTCCCTCAACTTTTTCCTTTTTGTTTTTTCATTTACAGGGGTACAATAAAACCTCTATAATTTAATACCTGACTAATTGACAATATCAATTAAATAATATTTTATGTCAGTCCCGGCTTAAGATAATGTTCTGAATTAGTAGTTAGCTAAATTTATAGTATAATACATTATGAAAACTTTATATAGGTCTTATGTAATATATAAATTATTTCACCTTTGAGATGAGAAACCAAAAGAATAATTAATAAATTTCTTTAGATCCCAATACTATTAATTTATAGAGGTTTCACTATACTTTTCTTTTTTTGAAAAAATAAATTAAAGAAGCTTATTTAATTCTACTATGTGCTGTAGATTTACTTTCATTTGGGCATATTTTCATTTCTAAATCTTTCGTTTTGGCAAAAACTAAATTTATAAAGTCAAATGTATTTGTGTCGCCGAATGTACTTGTAAAGTATTTTTTTTTTATATCTTTTTATGTGTTAAGTATTTATCTTACTACGTGTCATTCTCCATCAATGTATGAATGACCCTTTTAGCAGTGTTCAAAGTTAAGGTTACAAATTTATTCTTCTAAGTTTTTATTATTTAAATAAATTAGTCTCTATGAGTTAAAAATTTGCTTTAAGTTTTTGTACCTAACTTTTCTTTTCTTTTTTCATTAATTCTATTTTTATTATGACTTAACAATAGTATTTAACTAGTTACAACCATGTGTGATGATCTGTCTTGTTGTCCGGTGTCTATTTTTATGATCAAACAATCGAGCTTTAAAAGGGTTGGGGTTATTCAAAGGGCAGTGATATTTACACCATCCATATTTGTTATAAACATCTTCCTTGTTACAAACACCCCTTTAAAGTAAATTTATTATCACTAACACCCCTTTGTCCAATTAAGATCAGGCTGTCTAATGAGAAGTGAGTGCAGTCACGTATACTTGCCCCATTTGGGAAGAGTTTGCTGTTAAAACTCGCCTAACATCAGGCAATAAAATGCTGGGTGTATTGAATTGTTTTCCAAATAAGACTTGCCTAATGAGAGGTGAGTGCACTCACATAAATTCATCCCAAACGGGGAGAGTGTGTTGCTAAATACCTGCCTAATTTCTGGCAATGGAGTACTAGTGTTTGTGATAAATGATAGAGAAAATTAATAAATTAATTTGCTCCGCCAACCACAGATGGACACGTGGCCGTCTACGTCAAATAATAATGTTCTCAGAAAGCCAGGAAAAATATTGTAAGAGCCAAAAATCCAGATACTATGAGAGAACTGGTGAGAATTTAGTGTGAAAGGAAGAAACTCACAAAATGCGCTCGAGGTCTACGAATTAAACAAAAGAGTAATCCCGAACTAATTCTACAAAGAGAAGATTCATAAAAAATGTATAAGTTTTGCTGGATAAAAAGAAAAAGTGTTTTTTCAGCTGACCATCAATCATCATATCGAGATCCCCAATCAAGCCCAAGCAATATTCCCAGCAGACCATTTGTTGTGACCTCTCAGAGCAAAGCAATGACACTAGCAAAATATCGACCATTGTATTAGCAAAGTGTTGACGGACCCATTCCAGCTAGTTGAAGTACATCAACTTAACACAAAATCAAAATTGTCAACGAAATTGTCCCTTCCTGTGGGAGTACATCAGTTTAACAAAACAACAAATTGTTGACATAACCATTCCAGCCAGTGGAAGTACATCAGCTCACACCGGATCAAAATTGTTAACGGAACCGTCCCTTCCCATGGGAGTACATCAGTTTAACAAAACAGCAAATTGTTGACATAATAACCATTCCAGCCAGTGGAAGTACATTAGCTCAACACCGAATTAAAATTGTTAACAGAACCGTCCCTTCCCATGGGAGTACATCAGTTTAACAAAACAACAAATTGTTGACGGACCCATTCCAGCCAGTGAAAGTACATTAGCTCAAAACCGAATTAGAATTATCAACAGAACTGTCCCTTCCCGTGGGAGTACATCAGTTAACAAAACAATAAATTGTTAGCGGAACCATTCTAGCCAGTGGAAGTACATCAGTTCAACACCGAATCAGAATTGTTAACGAAACCGTCCTTTCCTGTGGGAGTACATCAGTTAACAAAACAATAAATTGTTAGCGGAACCATTCTAGCCAGTGGAAGTACATCAGTTCAACACCGAATCAGAATTGTTAACGAAACCGTCATTTCCTGTGGGAGTAAATCAGTTTAACAAGATAGCAAATTATTGACAGAACCATTCCAGCTAGTGGAAATACATTAGCTCAACATAAGAATCAGTATTGTTGACAGAACCATTCCAACCAGTGGAAGTACATCACCTCAACAATCGAATCAGTATTGTTAACAGGATTGTCCCTGCCTATGGGAGTACATCAGTTTAACAAGACAACAAATCGTTAAAAAGAACCGTCCCTGCCAGTGGGAGTACATCAGTTCAACAACCAAGTTAATATTGCTAACATAACCGTCTTTGTCAAAAGGAGTACAACAGTTTATCACATCATAACAAAGCACAAAAAGCATCCCGAGCAGAACCAAAATCACCCATCATATCCTTGGTAGAGATAAATAGCATAACACGTAATACAATTTAGGATTCATTCAAGTGCCGTAAAATGATGCATTCTTAGTTTCTTTTTTGCACAAAGAACCTAGGCTGTGAGAGTCTATGAACACTTTATTTTACGACCCTTACAAGAATCCCGAACTCTATAAAGATGAACACGCAGACATCATAAGCATTCATAAATTCACATATACTCGGTATAGAATCTATGATAACGGATCACTTCAACTCCATTCATCGATGGCCTTTCTTTCCAAGTACTCTATGTGAACACCACTTGGTACCTTTATGGATGATGCAAGTTTGGCCAGGCAGTCTGCTTTATTGTTCTGAGCTTGTGGGAACTTGGCGATGGCCAGGTTCGAGTACCTCTGAGCTGCTGCTTTAGTCTTAGCCAGATGGCGGCCATGTGATCTTCTTTAGCCATGTTGTGACCGAGTATTTAGCCGATCACGACAGCAGAGTCGTTGTAGACCACCATTTGCTTTGCCTCCAAATCACCATGTGATCTTCTTTAGCCTTGTTGTGACCGAGTATTTGGCCAACCGCGATAGCAGAGTCGTTGTAGACCACCATTTGCTTTGCCTTCTGATACCAGCTATCCTTAGTTCTAAAATAATGGCTTCATACTCAGCCTCGTTGTTGGAGGCCTTGAAGAGGAACTTCAGTGCTATCTCCAGGGTGTTGGCCTTAGGAGTAATCAGCACTAAACCAGCTCTAGAACCTTGTAGATTAGAGGCCCCATCCGCGTGGAGTATCTATATAGGAATTTCTAGCTGCAAGTTCAATGAGGTAGAGCCCGAGATACTTGGGTCAATAGGTGGTAGTTGTTCTGGTAGATCGAGGATAAATTCCTTATTGTAGATAAACTCTGCTATGAAGTCTGCCATGGCCTGGCCTTTAACCGAAGTTCGAGGCCTGTAATTGATCATGAACTATCGGAGCTCTACAACCCAGATAGCCAACTGCCCTGAATACTCTGGCTTGTCAAGAATTCTTTGTAGCTGTTGGTCTGTGAGCACATCTATGGTATGGGCCTGGGAGTGATGGAAGGGCTTATGCCAGTTTTTCTAGCTTTGGGTAATTCAACTCGGCCGCATGCAGAGCTCTACTTATGTAATAGATTGGTAGATGTACTATTTCCTCATTTATCATCAATGCTGAGCTAACCGTTGTTCGTGATACTGCCAAGTACAAGCTCATAATCTCCTCTTTCTTTGGTTATCTAAGAAGTGGAGGAGCTCCCAAGTACTATTTGAGTTGCTGAAAAGCCAGCTCGCACTCTGTCCATTCAAAGGCTCTCTTGAGGGCTTTGAAGATGGAGTGGCACTTGTTTGTTACCTTGGAGATGAATCTATTCAGAGCTTCCACCCTCCCAGCTAGGCTTTGGATCTCTTTTGGCTTGGTTAGAGACCTCATGTTGATCAGTGCTTGTATCATCTTAGGATTGCCTTCAATTCCCCTTTGGGTTATCATGAAGCCCAAGAACTTTCTCCCTTTTACTCCAAAAGCACACTTAATTAGATTAAGGGACATGCCATTATGTCTGAGTATGGCAAAGGTTTCGTTGAGATCTACCTCATGATTGGAGGCTTTGAGACTCTTGACTAGCATGTCATCAATATAGACTTCCATGTTTTTGCCTATCTAATCTTTGAAAAGAGTGATCATAACCCTCTGGTAGATAGCTCCGGCATTTCTTAGGCCAAATGTCATGGCCTTGTAACTGTATGTTCCTTTGTTGGTGATGAAATAGGTCTTCTCTTTATCTTCGGGAGCCATTCTGACCTGATTGTAAGCAGAATAGGCGTCTATGAAGCTCATCATTTCGTGGCCTGTGGTCGCATCTACGAATTGATCAATCTTGAGGATTGGGAAACTATCTTTTGGGCAAGCCTTGTTGAGGTCTTTGAAGTAGACGCACATTCTCCACTTTTCACTGTGTTTCTTTACGAGCACTCGTTGGAGAGACACTTTGGGTAGTGGACCTCTCGGATGAAACTTGCTTGAAGGAGCTTCCGGACCTCTTCTTTGGCAGCCAAATTTCTTTTCGCTTCAAAATTCCTCTTTTTTTGCCTTACGGGTTTAAAAGCCGGGCCAGCATTTAACTTGTGTACCATGACCTCTAGAGGGAGAGCTCCTTGACTTCCGAGCTGAGTTAGTTGCTAATTTTCAAAACTATGTCGGGCAGCAAGGGGTCTAAGGGCAGGTTCTCTAGGTCTTCCACTAGCTTGCCCCTGAGTTCTTTCTCTTCATCCTGAGAGTCTAGAGTATCTATTTCCTATTTCTTTGGGCCCTTTTAAGTCAACCATTACCTCGGCAGCCGTAACTTTGAGCTCTACAACACAATGATATCTGCCATTCTAACCTCTTTCAAATTGCCAAATTGGCATTATCGAGCCTTCACTTGATTTTCTCTGACCTCCCCAACTCCATGGGGGGTTGACAACCTCATGGTTAGACTGTAGGTTGAGATGGAAGCCCTGATTTTTTTTAGAGTACTTCTGCCGATGATTGCATTATAGTGGGGGGCACTGTCTAGTACCAAGAATTCGGCGATGGTGGTAACCTGCTTCAAGGCTGTCCCCAGAGTTATAGTGAGCTTAATGGTCCCTAAGGACTTGGTCTTTTCCCCAGAGAAACCAACCAGAGTGATTGTTGAAGGAGTCAAGTGTTCGTTGGTAAAGCTCATGGCCTTGAAGGCACTGTAGTATATGAGGTTGGAGGTCACCCCTATGTCTATGAGTATTCTATGGACGTTGTGATTGCCCACCATTATTGTTATCACTAAAAGGTCATTATGTGGGAACTCCACCCCATTCATGTCTTCATTTGTGAATACGAGCTCCTTGACATATATTTCACCTTTTGGTAGGCCTAAAGCTGAAGCATTCTGCCTCCGAGCTCGAGAACTTGGCCTGCCAAATGTAGGCCTTCCTAGATCGGTTGTTATTTCCAGAGTAAAAGGAGCCTCCCTCTATCATGAAGATCTTATTTTCGAGCACCTTTCCTTTGGCTTTTGGAAGGACCTCATTTTTCTTGTCCACATATTGTCGGAGCTACCTTCTCTGGATGAGTTTCTCGATCTCCTCCTTCAACTTCCAGCAATCATCTGTTTCATGGCCATGTGTCACGGGGTGCCTTCCAACACAACCCGTGACCGACTTCTACACTTCATCAGCACCGTGCATGCGCCCGAGCGCAGCACGGCCCGACAGGCAATGATCGATTGCCCCGCTTCATCAGCACCGTGCACGCGCCCGAGCGCAGCACGGCACCTAGTTTTATTATTCTGTTTAGGTTTCCCTTATGTAAATATTGTTGTTTCCATGTAATTAGATCTAGGAATTTCCTTTGTAATTGTATTCCATTTCCTTTGTAATTGTTTTCTTGTAACTTGTAAGACCCAACGTGCACTGCTACCACTCTGGTATTTTCATTAAGTGGTTATATGTGGGGATAAGACTATCTGCCTCACACCCGAGTTGCCTACCAGTGCACGTTGTTTAGCACTTGCTTTCAAGCTCTTACTTTCTTTCGAACTGTAATAGCTTTCCATGTAATCTAATTTTCTTGCAATGAAGTAATCTCAATTTGTGCTCACGCTCTCTTTCAAATTACTGTTGTTGCATGTTGCTCGTCGATTGTTAACAAAATTCGATCACACTCAACCGTGCTATCGGTTAGCCCGGTCGTTCACGCGGCCTCCTTTGTGCCATCAAAGGACGCCCCGTGACAGTTTGTATCAGAGGGATTGTGTTCGATTGCTGCCTTGTGAATCACAGTTAGGTATCCTGTTACGTTACAATGGGAACCAATGGACAGAGAATCGAACAACTCGAAAGAAATGTTGGCTCTCTATTGGAGAAAATGGGCGGATCGCCCTCTCTCGTCGATCGGGTGCAAAGTTTGGAGTTACGCATCCAAAGTATCCCAGCAGGGGATGCATCGGGCAGCTCGCCCGCACTTATCGATCGTGTGCAAGATTTGGAGGAAGGCCTCCAAAATCTTCAGGGAAACCCACCAGGGGATCACTATGGGGAGATGATGGATGAGATGAGAACTGAAATCGATCAACTCACCCAGAAATTGACTATATTGTCAATGGCGGTCGCTAACTCACCAGTTGGAGGTGGGGAGCGTACAAAGATGAAAGTGCCCGAACCCAAAGCATTCGCTGGTGTTCGTGATGCTAGGGAATTAGAAAATTTTGTTTTCGACATGGAACAATATTTTCGGGCAACAAAGGTGGACGAGGAGGAAACAAAGATATCCTCCGCGTCCATGTACTTGTCTGGGGATGCCAAATTATGGTGGCGGAACAAGTACAATGAGGTTCAAGCTGGGGAGTGCGAGATTAGCACTTGGGAGGATCTGAAAAAGGAGCTACGTGATCGATTCCTTCCCGAAAACACCTCCCACAACGCACGACAAGAACTCCTTCAAACGAAGCACTCAGGGAGCATCAAGGAGTACGTCAATGCGTTCACCACCATCATGTTAGATATCCACGATATGAATGATGCTGATAGATTGTTCTTCTTCATGATCGGGTTACAACCGTGGGCCAAAACGGAGTTAAATCGTAGGCAAGTGAAGACGTTAACTCAAGCCATATCAGCTGCTGAAAGCCTGCAAGATTACACCACCGGTCCCAAATCAAATGTTCCAAGAAGTGGGCAGACGAAGAATGCGGGGGAGAGAAAACCGAATTCTCCTGCCAGACCTGATTGGAGAGGCAACACGCCCACCAGGCCGTTTACCCAGCAAAATAATTACAAAAATGGGAACAAGTTCACAGGGAACTCCCAAACCGGCAATAATGGGAAAAAGCCCTTGAGCCCCGGAACATGCTACTTGTGTCACGGTGCTCACTTCATGGCCAACTGCCCCGACAAGCAACTTCTGAGTGCTCTCGTTGCTAGAGGTGGTGGCATGCTTCCGAAAGCCCCAGCCGCCTCGGGGCAATCTTATCGGACTCAGCAAAATGACCACGCCGAGTTTGAAGAAGAAACTGAGGAATATGAAGGAGCATCATTGGGTGCCTATCAGGGGCAGTTCATTCACTCTTACAACGCAGTAACGGTTGAAGAAGATCCCCGACAAAAAGGGAAAGCAGGTGTGGAGAAGAGTCCTCAAAGAAATGGTCTGATGTATGTTGATATCAAGATCAACGGAAAGCCGATTCAGGCCATGGTGGACACAGGCGCAACGCATAACTACCTGGCAAGCACCGAAGTTGAACGGTTAGGCCTTATCTTAGAAAAAGGAGTAGGTCGTGTGAAGGCCATCAACTCAGCCGCTCAACCTGTCGCCGGAATGGCAAAATCTGTGCTAGTAAAAGTGGGTCCTTACGAAGGGAGAACTAACTTCTCGGTTGTGGTGATGGACGACTTCAAGGTTATCCTGGGGTTAGAATTCTTAAGGGAAACTAAGGCTAGCGTCATGCCCAGCACGAATAGCCTCATGATGCTCGGCAAGAATCCATGCATTATCCCGGTGACGACCCCGTCAAGCAGTGGGAAGTTTTTATCGGCAATTCAACTGAAGAAGGGACTGAAGCACGACAATCCTACTTTTGTGGCTGCACTGAAGTGGGATGAAATTCAGGAGACTTCTGGACCGTTACCGAAATCCATTCGACGGGTGTTAACTGAGTTCGAAGATATAATGCCCGACAACCTTCCGAAGAAGCTACCTCCACGTAGAGAAGTGGACCACCAGATTGAACTAGTGCCGGGTGCTAAGCCTCCAGTTCGCGCAGCTTATCGGATGTCCCAGCCCGAGCTGGCAGAACTTCGAAAACAGCTAAAGGAATTATTGGATGCAGGTTTAGTGCAGCCAGCCAAATCGCCGTACGGGGCCCCAGTTCTCTTTCAAAAGAAACAAGATGGCTCCTTGAGAATGTGTGTCGACTACCGAGCTCTTAACAAGGTAACCATCCGGAATAACTACCCGATCCCTCTTGTAGCCGATTGCTTTGACCAACTCAGCCGGGCAAAAGTTTTCCCTAAGCTCGATCTCAGATCCGGGTATTGGCAAGTTCGCATTGCGGCAGGAGATGAGGGAAAATCCACATGCGTCACTAGATACGGGGCTTATGAATTCCTTGTTATGCCATTTGGGCTAACCAATGCTCCAGCCACTTTCAGCACCTTAATGAATCAGGTTCTTAGGGACTACTTGGATGATTTTGTCGTTGTTTATCTCGATGATATCGTTGTGTACAGCGAAAACATGGAAGAACATGAAGAGCACCTGAAGAAGGTATTTGAGAGACTTCGAAAACATGAGTTGTATATCAAGTTGTCGAAGTGCTCTTTTGCGCAAAAGCGTATCAAGTTTCTTGGCCACATCATTGAACATGGGAGAGTGCAAATGGATCCGACTAAGGTCAAGGTTATTCAGGAATGGCAAGCCCCCACCAATGTGTCGGAACTCCGTTCTTTTCTGGGACTGGCGAATTACTACAGAAAGTTCGTGAAAGACTACTCCAGTATCGCATTGCCCCTGACGGAACTGCTAAAGAAGGCAAAAGTTTGGAAATGGTCGACAGGGTGCCAAGCTGCCTTCGATGCTTTGAAGAAGGCTATGTCTGAAGACCCGGTTCTTGCTCTACCGGATGTGACCAAGCCGTTTGAAGTGCACACTGATGCATCGGATTTTGCCCTCGGAGGAGTCTTAATGCAGGAGAGCCACCCGGTAGCATACGAAAGTCGTAAGCTCAATGAAACCGAGAGGAAGTACTCTGCTCACGAAAAGGAGTTACTCGCAGTGGTCCATTGTCTGAGGTTATGGCGACACTACCTTCTCGGTTCTCGATTTCTTGTGAAAACAGATAATACTGCGGTCAGCCATTTCCTTAGTCAACCAAAATTGAGTTCTAAACAAGCAAGGTGGCAGGAGTTACTAGCTGAATTCAATTTTTGGATGGAGTATAAGGCGGGGTCGACCAATCAAGTAGCAGATGCTTTGAGTCGCAGGGTGGAGTTCAACGAACAGGCTAACGCGTTCCTTAATGCCATTCTTCGAATCGACAGTCAAGTGTCTACCGAAATTCGAAGCAAAATCAAGAACGCGCTACCGCAAGATCCTGTTTCTGCCCAACTATTAGAGATGATCAAGAAGGGGAAGACACGGCAGTTTTGGTTGGACAGCGGGTTCATCTCGACAAAGGGAAATCGAGTTTTTGTTCCTCGAGTAGGGGAGTTGAGGCGCACCCTGATTCGAGAATGCCATGATACCTTATGGGCGGGACACCCTGGTCAAGAAAGGACGTTGGCCCTCCTTAAGCAAGGGTACTACTGGCCCCAAATGGAAGATGATGTGGAGAGCTATGTTAGAACTTGCCTGATTTGCCAACAAGACAAAATTGAGCGGAGACAGCCTGCAGGGTTACTGGAACCTCTACCTATCCCGGAACGACCTTGGGAGAGCATTTCGCTCGATTTCATATCAGGTTTACCCAAAGTGGGGGACTTGACAACTATCCTTGTAGTCGTTGATCGTTTTTCGAAGTACGCCACTTTTATCGCAGTTCCAAAGAACACATCGGGCGAGGAGACTGCACAACTATTCTTCAAGTATGTGGTTAAGTATTGGGGGATTCCTCGGAGCATAGTTAGTGACAGGGACTCACGATTCACGGGAAATTTTTGGAAGGAACTTTTCAAGGTTCTCGGCTCCAAGCTGTGTATGAGTTCCAGTTACCACCCTCAATCCGATGGACAAACTGAAAGATACAACGCGATGCTTGAGGAATATCTGCGCCATTTCGCTAGTGCAACACAACGAAATTGGGTCAAGTTATTGGATGTGGCTCAATTGTGCTTCAACGCCCAGAAAAACTCTGGGACGGGCAAGAGCGCCTTCGAAATCGTTACCGGCCAACAACCCATCCTTCCTCACACCGCCAACTCGATGCCAATTTCCAAATCTCCTAGAGCCCGTAACTTCTCAGAAGAATGGAAGCAAAATATTGAGTTGGCTCGTTCGCACCTAGAGAAGGCCACCCATCGAATGAAGAAGTATGCAGATCAGAAAAGGCGACCGTTAGAGTTCCAAGTAGGAGATCTCGTAATGGTGAAGCTTCTTCCACAAGATAGGAAGTTCTTGAGGGGTCGAGACCCACGCCTTCTGCAAAAATATGAGGGGCCGCTTAGGATTGTGAAGAAAATTGGGAAAGTGGCTTATCGGATTGAACCCCCTAGCTGGCTGAAGGTTCACCCAGTATTTCATGCCAGCATGCTAAAACCGTACTTTGCTGACACAACCGATCCATCCCGAGGAGAGTCTAGTCGTCCAGGGCTAAAGCAGAGAGCAGAAGGGAAGCAGTCAGTGGAAGCCATCCTGGCCGATCGAGTTGTGACAGCTTCTCGCAAACAACACCAAGAGTTCCTTGTCAAATGGGCAGGAAGAAACCCAGAAGAGAACACTTGGGAAAGAGCATCAGACCTATCCGCTTTCCAGGACCAGATCACATCATACCTCAACCAGTTGCCGAGGACGTCAACAGCTCTAGTGGGGGAGGATGTCACGGGGTGCCTTCCAACACAACCCGTGACCGACTTCTACACTTCATCAGCACCGTGCATGCGCCCGAGCGCAGCACGGCCCGACAGGCAATGATCGATTGCCCCGCTTCATCAGCACCGTGCACGCGCCCGAGCGCAGCACGGCACCTAGTTTTATTATTCTGTTTAGGTTTCCCTTATGTAAATATTGTTGTTTCCATGTAATTAGATCTAGGAATTTCCTTTGTAATTGTATTCCATTTCCTTTGTAATTGTTTTCTTGTAACTTGTAAGACCCAACGTGCACTGCTACCACTCTGGTATTTTCATTAAGTGGTTATATGTGGGGATAAGACTATCTGCCTCACACCCGAGTTGCCTACCAGTGCACGTTGTTTAGCACTTGCTTTCAAGCTCTTACTTTCTTTCGAACTGTAATAGCTTTCCATGTAATCTAATTTTCTTGCAATGAAGTAATCTCAATTTGTGCTCACGCTCTCTTTCAAATTACTGTTGTTGCATGTTGCTCGTCGATTGTTAACAAAATTCGATCACACTCAACCGTGCTATCGGTTAGCCCGGTCGTTCACGCGGCCTCCTTTGTGCCATCAAAGGACGCCCCGTGACACCATGGCCTTTGTGGTATCGACAATATTTCGTCGTATTCCTCTTTTTGTTAGATGTCTTCATCTTCCGAGCCTCTAGGATCTATCCTAGCTCCAATTGGGCATAGACTTCTTCAAAAGGAGCTATTAGAGGGGTAAACTATTGGCGAGCTTGGCCCTCACTAGTTTCAGACTTATTCGATTCATTTTTTCCCTTTTTACCCTCTCTCTCTTGACCGCGAGGTGGGGTATGCCCCCTTTGACGCTTGGAGGAGGGCAAGAGGGCTGATAAACCCGATAGGTCTTGTTCATGTAGAGTTTTCTCCATGCTGATCTGCTTGTTAACCTCGTTTAGGAGCTCGAACATGGTCCTGGGAACTAGTCTTGCCAAAGTCATGAAGCTGTAAGGGGAGCTCACCCCCTCCATAAAGGCTGCCACTGCTACCCCTTCGTTGAGATTTACAATCATAAGGCTCTCTTAGTTGAAACGGCTGACATACTCCTTCAGACTCTCCGTCAACCTCTGCTTGACCATGAAGAGGTGAGTGGAGGACTTGGAAGGCTTCCGGTTCCCCAGGAAATAGGAGATGAACTTGGTGTTGAGCTCCTGCGAGCTTCGAATCGATCCCAGGAGCAGGCTATTGCACCACATTCGGACTGGCCCCTTAAGAGTGGTGACAAAAGCTCTGGACACCACGCCATCTGGGACATTCTAAAGTCCCACTATATTTTCGTACTGCTGCAGGTGATCTACAGGGTCAGTGCTCCCGTCATAGGATTCTAGTGTTGAGTTTAAATTTCTCCGAGACTTAACAGCTCAGGATATGCTCGACGAATGGAGATTTTGAGTCCTTGACCAAGGCCGTGGCTGAGCTGCCTCTCAGATGGCCCATCGACCTCATCATCTCGATTACCTGAGCTCGTACTTCTATCATCAACCATTTTTCAGCCTTTTTCGCCAACTCTGGGTGCAATATTGTGTTGAACACCGACCCTTGAGCTCTAGCATCTACCTCTCGTTGATGGGCCTGAGCTGGAGGGGATGAGGTTGGGATCCTCTATTGCGGCTCGGGTGTCTTGAGGCCCCCTCCGAACGTCTTTCGCGGACCACGTGTACCTGCAGGTCCCTCAGTGGTGGGGGAGGAGTTCAGGCTGAGTCCTCCTCAACTGATAATTTCCTTCCTAGAGCCGGACTGGAAAGGTATTTTAGACCACACAGTGAATAATTATGTCGAATAATCAGAATAATAAAGCATGCAGAATCTAAGAGAGACAAAGATTTATAGAGGAGGTTAGCCTCGTATGAAGATACGGGTTAATCCTCCCCTATGGAATGGAGCAAGGAGCTCAGTTTACTTTGTATTGATGATAATCAAATAGTCATTACAAATTCACAAAAACCTTTCTAGCTATCCTATAATCACAATATTATATAAAGGAAAAATGTTTGAGTTACACGAGCGTTCACGGGCTTGAACCTCTTCAAGACACGTGCGGCACTTAGTGATTTCAAACTTCTGTCCTCACGGATTTGCACTAAGTCAACCTTCCCACAATGGCTTAAGAATAACGAACACACCGAATGAAACTTAAGCAAGAGAGAACACAGGAGTTTATAAAGGAAACTTTATATTACTCAAGAACACTTTACAATGCTTTGAATACAACTCACTCTCTATGCCTCACACAAATGAACCCTCCAGCTATTTATAGGTGAGGCCTTCCCGAATGGATGGTTGAGATCAAACCAATCCAATGGTCTAGATTTACATTCTAGAACCTTCTATACAAATATCTCTAACTAGAATACTCTAGAATAATCTACCAAGATTATTTACAATTAGGCTATTCTAGAAAGTTCTACATCTAGGTCCTTCTAGAATACTCTAGAAGGTTGGAGGCTCTTCTCCATTATTCCACAAGGTTCTAGAAAATTCCGTAAGCCTCCGTAGCATTCCGGAATTTTTCGGTTTTCTCGAACAAAATTTAGCGGGTCGTGACAGTCAGCTATCCTATTCTAGGAGCTCTTTGCTTCTATTTCTCTCTTGTTCTTGGTTGGTAAAACTTTTGCTAGGTGGATGAACCCTTAGAGTAAATGCTGGGTTTCACCTCCATATATATGAGATAGAGGAAATGTGTAGACGAGCTCTGCCTGCATGCTAAAGGCCATGCCTTGATCATCACCCTCCCTCACCTTGCTTCTCCATGAATTCCGGTGCATTAAATGTGATCAGAGTGCATTTAATGAAGGTGAGGGAAGTTCTGTGGTTTTTGCAGAGTAGGTGGTAGTCGCCCATTCCGTCTGACAGCCACTTCGTCATAGTGGTTAGGCGAGAGCCCCAGAGCTCATTGGGAGAGCTCTATCACTTGAGCTCCGCGATTTGTTGTGCGGAACGAATTCTTAAGCTGGTATCCCCCTGGTGAGGAGCTCCGTTTCTCCTATGGTGCTTGAACAGAGCTCCTTAGAGCTCATCTTGCTATGGCAGAAAGGACCGCTGAAGTGGGTGGCCACATGTCCTCTCACAATTGGTTGGATAAATTAAATTATCAATTTACCAAGGAGCCATCGCCTTTCTTAAGGTTTGATGAAAGGCGTTTCTTAAAGATAGTTAATCATTCTTTTTTTTTTAATTCAAGGTACATGAATGAAATAGCTTGTTTGCATTAAACTAAGTTTCTGAGATCTGCACTTATAACATAAAACTTTGATCGTGTAAAAATGCATATTCGAGCACCGAAAGACAAAAATGCATCCACAAAAATCAACATTACATCCAACAAGAAAGACGATGAGAAAGAGAGAACAAAAAAAAAAGTGATCAGTTTTCATATTCGTTTGTGTTCTTCTTTGAAACAACTTGATCACATTGTCTACAATTTTTCTTTTGGATAAACCTCCAATCGAAGATAAATGTTTTTAAGAGAAAAATAAGATTACAAAAGACGGCAGAACTACTACTGTACTACAAGTGAATCTGCAAGCGGACACTCTTAGAAAATTTTCTCTTAACACGCGAACAATCTTAGCATTCCTTGTTTGGCATACAATAAATAGCAATGAGTCCATGCCTGTAGACTGCAGAAATTCTCGGGGCTATCATCCAGTTGTTTCTCATCTTCTATATCTACCTCCAATATCTCCTAACGTCAAAACAAATAAAAACCCTTCCACCTTTAGACCAAGAAAACTATAATTTATTAATCTCTCTCCTTAGTATAAATATAATGATAGCCATAGCAAGACGATCAATTTTAGCTACCAGCTGTCGACTGCCTTTTTAACTAACAACAACTTCTTGCTCCCATGTATATGTTCATTATATTGCACCTATAGTTTTGATTATTACTATTTTAAAAATATATATATATATATATAAATCTATTTTTTTATTTCAAATAACAAATAAAATATTTCCATTCTGAATGAGACTCAAATTAATATGAGTTTTTTTCTTAAATTCCACTGGGCAATTTTAATTTTATCACCTAACCTAACCTATCCTAATCTAATCATTAATTCAAGAGATGAAGTAACCCTACAAGGCTTGATTCCATATACTTCCTGTAGGGAATTAGGGCAGTAATCATGCATCGCATTCACTAATTTACGCACTAATCTTAAACCCTAGGATTCATGCTGTTCAATAAAATCGACAGAAGACATACCTTATGTGTGATTCGATGTTACTAAAACGAACCGGATGGATCGAATCCTTCTGTTGTTGTCGTCCTTAGCGTAGAAATTACGACGCCTCTACGGTATGCACACACGAACGGGATGAGATCCTTGCTTGGTGTACTAGCGCCTTCTAGGGTTCTCTCTCTGGCCTCTCTGAGTTTGCTTGACGGCCAAGATGAATAAAGGTTCCCTTTTATAAGAGAACCCTAGTGAAAACCCTAAGCAACAAACGAACTGGGCCCAAGTCCAACTTGGGCCGTTTTAATTCGTTTTGATCCAACTCGTTTTGGTGTGCGACCCTGTAGGTTTTACACTCTTTGGCAGTATAAATAAAAGCCCATTTTATTATACGAATAGTAAGCGGTCTCTAGTAAAACATTACTATTATCCAAAGGGTATAAAGGTCAAAAACGACACAACCTTAAATTGATATTCCAAATATTAACTCCTTTTGTCAATCGATATCTAGATTGAACACAAGACTAGGCAAGTGTCATTCTTGTATAGTTCAATCTTTATTTCTTGATCTCCAAGTATAATTAATCTAAAACAAATGACATCTCATTTGTGCATGGCCATGCGAATATTAATTACACTTATCAAGGGGCCCAACGATATCTCTCTCAATATACGAGAGTGACAAATCCCATCTTGATCAACCACATACCTCTACATAGTTCATAGTATGCTCGGTCATCATCTTTATAATTACTCGATCAAGAGCAACGTTTGATAATGCCTGACATGCTAATCCCTATGTTGGTAACCATGGCGATCTCAGGTCTGAGGATAATACGATATCACAAATGGGGAACATCACTGATGACATTATGTAACACTCCTCGCAGTGTCCCCAAAGCGGGTCAGTCCAATACCTTGTTCCCTAACAAGTATCAGTATGTTCAGCTTGATATTTCCATATCCATGACTTGTGGAACATAATCATCAGCTGACCCATACTCTAATCATTATATCAATGTGATCCTAGGTTATTGACATATGATTAGGGACATCTAAATAATATTATTATAACATTACTAGCATCCCACAATCAAGTCACGTACTTGATGAACTAGTATTAATATATATTATTTACAAGAGAATATAAAGTATAATAAATAAACTTTATAAATAACAATAAGCATAAAATATCCAAGTACAAATCATAATCTATGAATAGTCCTAGGACATATCTCTTTCACTTCCTTGTATGGTTACATTGAAAAATATAAAGGGAATACTAATGTTTGCCTTATATATTATGTAAAATAAAATAGAAATCAAAGGCTTATTAAGTAAAGGACAAATACTTAAGACGAAATAAAAAAAAAATTCTTATAATTCTTCAATTAATGCATAGGGTATTATTTTAAGCTAAATGGTTACTCGACTTAATGTAATGCTGAAAAATTCTTGAGATGATATAGATGCACGCTACGTATTTTTACTTTCCAAGACACATGAAAAAAAAGGCATTGGGGATTTATTATATTAACTCAAAGGAATTGGAACGATATATTAAATACCTGGTATAGCCAATGATAAACTTGTTTAATGATAAACAAACATATAATTTTTATCTTAACGACAGTGTAAACAGTAATGTTGTTAACATGGGTGCACTGGCACAGACAAAATTTAAATGAGTCCCTCTTAAATGGTGCGCCAGCTGTGATAATATTGGATGTTGATTATTATGGATGGTTGAGATTAACCCACTTGACAGTGTCCAGTAGAATTCCAATAGTCGAGGAGCCCATTCCACCATGACCGCTACTACTCCTCTTCCTCCTCATTTTCACCACCCTTCTTCCGCCACCTCACTACTGCCTCCGATGAAGAGATTGCCAAAAAAAAACTCCAGTGAGGCACCAATTACTACATACTCCCAATATTCCGGGGCCTAGGCGGTGACCTCGCCCTTGCTCCTACCTAAAACAACAACCAAACTTGCCCCCTGGACGTTGTCCAAGAGCAACAAGAAGTAAAACCACCTCCCTTTGACCTTCGCTCCAGTCAACGCAAAAAATTCTCGATGGTCATGAAAAATTGCTGGCAATCGACGGGTAGCGCCCGAGAATCGAGAGGTTGGATTTGTGGTGAGTAATGGGGGAGTAGAAGGAAAAGCAGGGCGCGAAACTGTGAATAGTTGGTTTATGATAGAGAGAGAAGGGGAGGATTATAAGATTGTATTTTGTCCGGTGGTGTGCAGCATATACCGACTATTTTGTAGGCAGAGGCGGATCTATGTGTAATTGTGTATGAGAAGGGGCCATTGTCCCCCCAACCCCCAACCCTCCCCCCCCCCCATTTTTTTTAATATATATAAATATAAAATAAAATTAAGTGTATGAAATTTTTATTGTGGTCCTCCCCAAACTCCCCAAATAAAATAAAAAAAATAGTAGAGAGAGTGTGTAATCTCGACTATGAGTATTGTTAAATCCAAATTTCGAAGTAAAATGGAAGATGAATTTCTTATAAATTCTTTGAATATTTTCATTGAAAGGGAAACTGCAAAAAATGTATGTATTTTGTAGTGCAACTTCATATTTTTTCTCTTTTGTAATGTAACTTTATATTTTTTATATTAAGTATGTTACGTTGTTAAAAATTGTATGGTCCCCTCAAAAAAATTTCTGGATCTGATCCTGTTTGTAGGGATGTGGGGGTTGAGATTGTGAGTGGAAGGAGGCGTTTGGGTCTAAGTGATGGTTCATTTAAGGTTATGTTTAGGGGAGCGTAAACAGATAAGTTAGGGACGGCTTTTGTTAACGTACGTATAATGTTCCGGTGGGGTGATTGGGTGCTGGTAAAAGCACCCTACAAATTCAATTTAAGCACCCTTTTTACAAAAGAAAGTAAATTTATCTAGTTAGGTTATGTGTTTTGAAGGCACCCTAGCTTCTCAATTGAAACCCACGGCTTTTTTTTCCATCTTCGTTGCTTCTCTTTTCGTCGTCTTTTTCTTTGTCTCTTTTTCATCAACATCAATTCAACACAACTTCAAGATAAGGTAAGCCATTTTTCTTTACTTCTTTACATATTATATATATATATGTGTGTGTGTGTTGTCTTGTATATATATTCATAGTGTTATGTATTTTCTATTATCTTATAGACTCCAAAAGGTGTTTGATCAATTGCCCTAACCAACTTAAGTGTATCTATTTGTATTTGATTTTGCTATTAGGTATGGTTCTGCATTGGTTGTATTTTTGTTTTGATAATATATATATATAGTATTCATGAGCATATAACAAATGCATATTAGGGGTTTGATTAATTGCTCCAACCAACTTATATAAGTGTATCTGTTTGTGTTTGATTTTACTGTTCGGTTTGGTTATGCGTTGGTATAATCACATATAATGTTAAGATTTATTTTTTGATCAGAAACAGGCTGCTATGTTAATAAAAGCATATAGGAGATTAGTCCATAAGTGGAAAACATAAAGAGCAGTATGTGATACTTTTACTTCTGTTGGTGGTCTTACAAATTTGCCACCCTTCTGTGAAAATCTTTTACTTCTACTATTATATAGATTGGAAGCCCCCCCCCCCCCCCCTCGAGCACCCTCAATTAGAAGCATTGATGACTTAGCTTGGACTAGCAACAGAGCTTTTCTTTTTCTTTGAATGAATTATTATGATAATTAAGTAGAAACCCAACCCAAACTAGTTACGTAATTATGATCCCCTTAAGTGAACCTCCTTTGCTTGAGCTTTGTACTAATTGTGAAATGAGATTTGTGAGGTGGTGTCAACGTTTTGACTATGAGTTAATGGATTAGCCAAGTTGATTGGTGAACTTTGATTAACGTAGGACATCATTCAAATTAAATTATGCCAATTAGCATAAGAATCTGTGTTAAAAAAAAGTATCATTTGGTGATACTGACTATCAAATATCAAGATTACAATTAATTTGTCTTCACTTTCGCTGGCAGGGCACACAAGTTGTTGGAATGGGTTTGGAGACTCAGAAGGTGCCTGCTAATGTAGACATGTCCAAGAAAGCGAATGACATTTTAGGGTGGGTATAATAGTAACTTTTTGCTACAATGTCTTCAGCACGATTGTAACTTTGGAAGAGAAAAATAAATTAATTGATCTCCAAAGAATAGTAACTTTATTCTTTGTTGTTTTGGTACTGATCCCTTATTGTTTATGTAACAAGAAGGAGCTGTCAGTAGTTTTATATATCTGATAACAACTTATAAGTTTTTAAGCAAGGACTAACAGTCCCTTGTTAGTTAGACTAGTCGGCATGTGCATACATATGTAAATGCATTGTGTTAAAAAAAATTACATATATAAATGCATATATATTTTTCAGGAATCTTTATATCATACATGTATTTTCTTTACATTTTTATCTTTATTTTTCTTGCATGCCATTTTAAATCAAGGGGTTTAAATGCATCTAACTTCAATACCTAATCAATCTACCAAATTAAGCTTGATTTTGAAATAACCCATATATGTACTGTCATTTTTTTTATTTTGTTTTTTGCCAACTTCTTCTATGCAATGTGAGTTTTCATCCTATACTTAAAGAGATAATTCGATGGTTAACATATTTTGTTGTTTAAAGAGATAATTCGATGGTTGTCTGTTACCAAAAAACAAGTCCTTGTTCAAGTTGACCTAAAGATAAGGCTATCCAACTTATGCAAGGTTTTGTTACGACTCATAAATGTATAAATTAAATTAACAATAATTATATAAAAGTAAAGAAACTATCAGAATTTCAATTGAAAATTTAAATTAAATAGTTTCTCTAAAATTTATTAACTTGTAATGGAACACAATTTTAAACTTCGAAGTTTGTATGTGTGCGTGCATGTTTATATGAGTGAATGCATCCACGCCTAATGAACTAGGATTTCTATTTCATTGTTCTTAGCTATAATAGATAAGGGGCTCGGCCAAGTTTCAATCAATCTTGGAGATGAATGAAAGTCACCTTCAGGATTTTCTCAAATTTGGAGATGAATCCTTAATATATTAATATATTATTACTCCCCCACCATCGCCCAAGGGTTGCTTTTCCCCCAATTATATCTTGATTGTTTGGTTGTTATCCTTATTTTGGTTGACTAAATTCTTGCCATCTGTAGTTGGCAATTCTCATTCACACAAGACCATGTTGTTCCAGCATCTTAATAGTTCTGTCTCCCAATAAATAAATAAAAAGAGTTGTTCCATCTAAGCTACCTAGCACTTTATAGGGAGAACCCTTTAATTTGTTAAGATGGAACACTATCTAAGGTACATAGCCGAATTACACAGGGCTGGCCCTAGGGGTAGTCGAGCAAGGTGGTCAGCTTGGGCCACCACTTTCTGGAAATGTTTTAAGGGCCCAAATTTTTTGTATTTGCATATAGTGTACGTGCTCCAATATTTACTTCAATTTTAATATACTAAGGGCACAATCTACTTCCCAAAAAAGATCCTCAATATCTTTTATAATCCTTTCAAATGCACTCCAACTGTATATTTTAGAGCTCTAAAAATTATAACCAATGCAAAAGGCTACATGTATTTAGGAATTACAATCCATAGCATTTAGTTGTGCTTTTGACATATAAATGACACAACTCGATTGCCAGGGACCCTGTTGTACAAATTCCACTTCGGCCCCTAAACTCCCAGTTCAGTCTTGTACGTAGGATTGCGTTTAATTGGTTGATTTCCACAGCTAGTTGACAATTCTAATTCACTGATTCACACAAGACCTTGCCAGCCCACCATCTTAATAGTTCTGTCTCCCACGAAAAAAAAAAAGTTGTTCCATCTAACCTACCTAGTCTTTTCTTTTAGGGAGAACGTCATATATGTAAACTACCCTAGCTAAATTACGTGAGATTGTGTTTGATTGTTGGTCAGTCACCAGATTTATCACACAAAAAGTAACAAGGATGATATGAGTATCATAAAAAGAAGTAGCATCTAAATTTTTAACAAAAACAAACATTTTTAAATCACGTCTTAAAGAATCTCAATACAAATTACTTAACAAATTAAATTGTATTAATTAAAAGTAAAGAAAGCACAAAGTTCATAACTCAAAGGAGGGGATAAAAGAACTGAGATGAAGTGAGCAGATCTCACACACCCTAGAAGTGTAGAGTAAGTATTAAGCTTCCTTTTAAATATTAACCTTCCTAAATATTGGACATTAATTAAATTCTATCACAAGTATTAAGCTTCTTCTAAATTGAATTTAGAAGAAAAGCAAACAAAGAAGCACATGATAACTTCCCAATAGGTTCTTGCACTCATACTTTTTTATCTATCCTATCCTTTGGTATAACAAGTGAAGCACGTCTATTTCCTGAATTTAGCCTTTCACCACCAGTATGGAGTCTAACCATTGCTGGTCCTTAATTCCATAATTGCTGCATATTATTGAATGCCTAAGTGAGTGTGTGAGAGAAAGTAACCCATGCATATGAATTCAGGCACATATATTTATTTATCAAAAGAGGTTTTTTTTATGTAATCAAATATTGAATAAGAAGTTGTTACTTTACAATAATAATTATGTTTCTTCTATTTGAATATGGGTTTTTAGGAAATACGCATGGGTTTAGACACTAGCAATGAGGAGTTATCCACGTGCGATTTAAGAATCGAAGATGTTGAAAATTATTTGGCACCACCATTAGAGGCAATCGAACAACAATTTAATAGTGTGGATTTAACTTCACATTTCGTAACAGATAAGGTGAATATATTTTAGGCTTCAAGTTTCTTGTTATGTTAATGTTAATTATTTGTAAATTACAATTACCTTTTTTTTTCTCTTTTATATGCAGATATTTGATTCGTGGGAGGAACTTATTCTTTGGGCTCAAAATGTTGCCATTGGATTGAACACAGTTGTCATCATTGCAAAATCTGATGCAGGACATAGCTCACAGAAGCCTAGAGTTTTACTAGGTTGTGAGAGGGGCGGTGTCGTTCGTAGTCACCAAAGAAAAAATATTTTATGTGGAGATAACATAGTTAAGGAAGATGTAAGGAAACGCAAACGGTCGTCAGGTTCAAAAAAGTGCAATTGTCCTTTCAAGTTGAGAGGAACAATGTATGAATATGAAAAGTGGAAGGTTATGGTGATTAATGGTTTACACAACCACCCACTTAGTGTAACTACTGTTGGTCACTCCTATGCTGGTAGACTAAAAGGTGAAGAACAACAAATTGTTGAAGAATTAACAAAAAGCAGTGTAAAACCGAAAGATGTTCTTACAACTTTAAAGCTACGAAATAAGGAGAACAAGTCCACTATTTCCACAGTTTACAATACGCAAAAAAAAATTAGAAGTGTCGAAACAGAAGGGAGGTCGGCAATGCAACAAGTTATGAAGTTATTGTATGAAAATAATTATTTTGAATGGCATCATCGGGATCCTAGGACTGATGAGGTGCTTAATCTCTTTTGGGAAAATCCAGATTCTATAAAGCTTGCAAAGTGTTTCCCCTCAGTCATGTTACTAGATTGTACATACAAAACCAATCGGTTTAAGCGACCACTACTTCAGATTGTTGGTGTTGCGTTTACGAACAAAACATTTTGTGTCGGGTTTGCATTTTTGACAGATGAGCTAGAAGAGAACTACACCTGGGCCCTTTATAGGTTAAAGGATGTTTTTGATTCATCTCAACTATATACCAACTGTTTTTGTGACAGATAGGGAGCTCGCACTAATAGGTGCTATTCGTAAAGTCTTCCCTAATGCATTTCACTTGTTATGCATTTGGCACATAGCGAAGAATGTTACAGCGCATTGTAAAAAGTCATTTCAGACTAATGATGAATGAGTTACATTTGAGCGTGAATGGATAGAAATAATTTATTCATCTTCCGAAGAAGAGTATGCCAATCGATGGACCGCCTTTGAAGAAAAATGGAAAACGACACAATATTCCCATTGTGTTAGTTATATTAATAAAACATGGTTGCCATGGAAGGAGCGATTTGTTTGTGCTTGGACCAATAAAGTAAGACATTTTGGAAGCACAACGACAGCTTGAGTTGAGGGTGCACATTCAAGACTGAAGAAGTACCTAGAATCATCTAAAGAAAACTTCACATCCTTGTGGCATATCCTCAACCGCATGATCATTGGGCAGATTACAGCCGTCATTGAGTCATTTGAACACAGTTTGATTTGTGTAATGTGTGCTTACCATTTGCCAGCTTTGAGAGAGTTGAGAGGTTACATTTCTCATCATGCATTAAACTTGATATTGAGATAAATTAAAAGGAGTTATAAGGTTGGCATTGACAAAAACACTTGTCGATGTATCCTACGTGTAACTCATGGTCATCCATGTGCACATGAGATCGCTGATTTTGGTCGCCAGAATAGGGCTATCCCTTTATTATCATGCGACTCTCACTAGTCAAAACTTTCGATCGTGCCAACACCAGAAAATCATAATGAACTCGATGGCTCCTTGGAAATTAAAAGGTTGATAAAGAGATTCCAAGAATGTAATGACGAACAACGTAGGATTTTAATAAAGAAAATAAGATAGCTTGCTAATCCAGAAACAACATGGTTGAATGAACCTTTGGTTGCAACTGTTTCAAAGGGGCGACCACGAAAATCAACAAAAAGACAAAGGGCAACAACTTATAGCACTAAAAAGGACTATTCTGGGTTTTAATATGCAAAGACCATAGAAGACTTTGAATCAATTCAGAATAAAACTCTGAAGAAACAACCTAAGCGAAAAAAGCCAGCATTTACCGATTTAAATGAAGATGAGTTAATTAACCACCTTCAATCAGTTCATAAGAAAATTCTGAAAAAACAATCCAAGCAAACAAAGTCAAAATTGATTGATTTAAATGATGAGGGGTTTACTAACCATGTTTTAGCTCTGTTCAATCCAAATATTAAAGATCATATTATCTTGGCATTGGAAGGCGTTGCACCTGATGGCCATTGCGGATTCAGAGCTTGCGCCGAGTTATTGGGTAAGAATAAGGAGGATGGGTGGAAAGAGATTAGGACTGCTATGTTAACAGAATTAAGGGAATACAAAGAGTTATACACATATCAATTGGGTGGGGAAAAAGTTACAAGGAATTAAAGAGGAGACTAGATTTCTTCAATGAGTATGGTTGTAAAAGGATATATTGGATGCAATTTCCTGAAATGGGGCCTTTATTTGCCACTACATTTAATTGTGTTATTTGTGTTCTATCACCCTTAGAGTCTTTTACTTACTTACCATTGAGGCTTTGACCACCGGCTAACGTCCAAATTATTCCTATTGTATTATACGATGAGTTTCACTTCATGAAGGCAATTTTGAAGCATGATGCACCAATTCCAAAAATTGTACCATGGTGGGGCTACCTTAAGTCAAAAGATGCAGCTGGATGGGAACCTTTGATAAAGACCAAGTGTGACGATTGGGAAGTGCGTGTTAATTGCCCTTAAAGTACATTTAATTTTAAGTTTATTTATTAAAATAAGAACAATGTTAACATTTACGGTTAACTTCGATTTTGTTAATTCTTGTGTATTTCATCTTATTTTTGTAATTAATTAGTTATATTATTTTTAACATATTTACTTTTTTCATATGCAGATTATAAGCTTCAAATGATGACTTCTTAAAGGATTTTCAACCAAGTTAAAATTGTGAACATTTGAGAAGAACTTTATGCACTTGAGAGATGAGTTTCATGGATATTTCAACATTTAATATGTTATTTATTTTGATTTTTTTTCTTTAAATATGATTTGATGGTGTTTTTTGCTATTTAGTCAAGTATTATGGTGGATTTTTAATAATAGAATTGAATTGTACTTCACCATTTTTTAGTATTAGTCTATTAGATAAATGGTGCTTCATTAATTTTTTATTTTTTTTAGATTCAATTTTTTGATATTTGATTTTGAAAATTTTAGTATTAAATAGGATTTGTTTGAAAATCAGTCTATTTAGATTGGAATTGATTGGCCAGACATTTTGATTTGTATTAGATATTAAATTTCAAATCGACATCAAATCATGTTAGATGCGAATGGTTTAAAAACCACCAGATTGGAATAGACGAACACCCCTAATACTTTGATATTTAGTTGTTAGTGATTTTAAATTATAATTACATTTTGGGAAACAAAAATGAGATAAAAAGTATTGTTAGTTTGAGTTTTATTGAAAATAATTGTGCGACAAAAATGAGATAAAATCAAGTATAAATTTAATAAGTCCGGTGACATTTTTGCGTTCAACTCTAATTTTAGAAAAAAGATTAATTTTTAGTGACGGAATTTAGTGACCAAATGTTTGTCGCAAATATAATGTTTTGTTTTAAGATGTGTTTATCATTAGGGTGCTTAAACTATATGTGTGCTCTTATAAATTTAAAATTAAAATATGGGTGCCTAAAAAATGGGTGTTTAAATTGAATTTGTAGGGTGCTTTTACCAGCACCCGGGGTGATTTTGTCCAGGCAATAAGGAAAGCCTTTTGCCTTTTGCCTTTGAACTTTATTACATTTTCTATTTCTTTCTGAAAAAGAAGTTTAAGAGGGCAATATTATAAAGTCAACACTTAAATATTGTGTGTTCTCTTCAAAATAATCATATCAACTATATTAAAAAATAATGATATATATTTTAATTTTTATGTCCAGTCTATAATATATGTATCTTATTGAATTTGACTATGACAATAATTTTTGGTGGATTTTTTTATTTTATTTTCATTTTTATTAATACTGAAAAATATATGTTGATGCCAAGATTTAGACTCACGAATTTTTTTATTATTGAGAATGATCATAATCATTAAATTATCTACCCTTTTTTTTTAACAAAAATCTAAGTTAGATTTATTTGTGCAAGAAAATAAGGTGCGCTTTGTTTCTAGTTTACATAAAGGATGCAAAATTCCGAATACTTGAATTAAATATGCTCATTTTAAAGGAAGGGGAGTTGTTTTGTATAGTTGAGGCCTACCTACTTGAATTAAATATGCTGAATTTTAATTTTTTTTAATACAAATATGCTAACTTTAAAGCATGGGAACTATGCAGTCAATAAATCCGTGGATCGTTTACACACAATAGTGATGAAGCTGTGCTAGTGAGAGGTTGCTCTGAAGCGAGAAATTAAAAAACACACATGCATGAGGCAAGGAATTTTTTTTAATGATGGTTCATCTAAACAATGGATGATACGTTTAGAGTACATCATGTCGGAAAAAATGGGTATAAAACTAATTTTTGAGTCATTTTGATGGTAATTTTGAATGGGACCTCACACTCAATTATGAAAGGTAATTATAGATTCATATTCTGCTCCGTGATTACATCAAAATTGTATATTTTTAAGTCCCACATGGGACTTTGGGAAAAATTGATGAGCTTATAAGGGATCATCTAACGGATCATCCCTTATGAATTTATTAAGCATTCAAGAAAAATAAGGCCCTCTCTCGTACCACATGGGTTGTAAATTACAATTCCACTTTGAACCATGCGAAAGAGCTTTTTTTTTTCTCCATATCCATACAAAAAATTTTAAAACTGTTGTAACTCCTCCTTTAATGCTACTCCTTTTTTTTTTGTTTTGAATGGCTCTTAAATAAAGATTTAAAATTCAAACATCAAAAGTATTTAATTTAATTCATGCAATTAACACCCAAAATTGTTTTGGGTTAATCATGCAATTAAAATGAAGGCTCTTCCCTCTTGTATAATTATTCGATCCTTAGACATGAATCTACACAATCTTACACACACAGTTATCACAAGTCCTCTCTTCTTCCTCTAGCATTAGTTTTTTTGTATTTCGTCAATAGAAATTCTTATGTTTGCCATTATAAACTAGATTCTAAGACGTGCGATGCACGGACGGGCAATTTATATTTTACAATTTTATTTATAGTTTAGAAAATAAGAATCCTCTTCAATTATCTAATTTGATTCGTATGAAAATTTAGTAGATAATACAAATGACACGATAAAGAAAAAAGAAATAAATAAATGAAACATACATTTCTTGCGATGAATTAATTATGCAAAAATGATTTTACACTCTTTACTTGCTAGATTTAGAGTGCAGAGAGATAATCCTTTAACACCTTGAACAATAAATAACTTATATTAAAACCTTCAATTTGACGTGTAATTAAGTGTGGCGAGAAAAATTGATATAACCAATACTACCGCTGATCTAAAAACTCCAATTTCCAATAAAATTAAGGAATTTAAAAATCGTAGTAAAGTATACAATTTTATATTACACTTTGCTATCATATTTGCTAGTTTGTATTTGCTAACTTTATTATCGACTTTCCGCTTGGATTTTTCTTTGTTGAAAAAAATAATAATAACAAAATGCAACAACAGTGAACATATGAATAGAAAAAAATAAATACTTACATTATATTAGATAAATAGCATTAGTAAAAAAATATTAATTATGTATTAATGAGGGAACATCCTTCATTTGACACATGACACATTCATATTCAAAGGAGAAGCATTTTATTTTAGTAGTAATATATAGATGAGTCTTTTATATAGATGTACATATGCATAATTTAACTAATATTGAAATTGTGGTGGATAACTATACTAGTGCATTTACGATGTTAATTTATCAAATATATATTTAGATTTATTTATGAATATTCCGATGTCTTCTGCTAGAATTGTTCTTCCTTGAATGTGGGAGTCATCATTATTCATATGCTGTCCTGACTTTTTTTAGAAACTTCATAATATATTCCTTTGGTCTTACGAGCTGGGGCCCTCTTACCCCATTTTATTCTTTGGGCTCAGTAACTTTGGGCTCCCTTGAACTATGACTCAGCTCAAGGAGGAAAATAAATTACCTTGACAGAATTTTCCAAGCAAGCGCATCATTAAAACTGGAGTTGACTAGCTCTCTTTACATAATCCATATAATTTCCTTTAATTAGATATTGCCCATGCCAATAACATGGTATAACAAAAAAAATATTAACACTAAAAAATAAAAGTATCCTTAAAAGGCATGACAAATAATATCCAGTTGCAAATAAAAAGTGGCAACAAATAAGTTAAAGAAATAAATAATTGTTATATGGCGAAATTGCATTAAAAAAGATATACCGAATGCCTGAATAGTTGACCAAAATATACATTATGGAACTATATTTCTATACAAAAGGATATACTGAAAATACATTACAAAAATAGAAGGCATCATAATATAACTTCCAATTAGACAATATTTGTAGTTGTAAATATATCTTCAAGTGTTGAAACCAACAAACTTAATTGACTAGCCTTGTGATTTGTTAATGGTCATAACATAGGCTAATCAAATGGCAAATTAACGCCATGAAAATTTGATTGGTAGTTCCGAAGATGAAGGAGTCAATGTAATTATAGAAATTAATGCTAGATTGCCAAACTTATCTCTGGTCAAAATCCTATCATCGATTAAAAAAAAAACTTTAGCTTTCCACAATCAATCTCGCACCATAAAAAAGATAATCTTTAAGTGCAATATTTCGTAGTAACATGATAAGACAGCCCACTTTGAGGTCAATATTTCATAGTAACATAATATTTAAATAATTATGTTTAGATTTAAATTCAGATTTGAACATTAATCTTACCATTAGATATTTTAGAGTAGTGATGAGACATTTCAAAATTCAATCAAAGGTTCATAATCTATAAAAAATGTATGGTGCAATTTGAACCCTAAGATGGTAAAGTTTTGGAATTTGATAAAAGACTTCTTTATAATATTTAAACAATTACATTTGGATTTCAATTCAAATTTAAATATAAATCTCACCATTAGATATTTTAGAATGGGATATTTTATTTAGACCCATAAATTAACTAAGTAAACCAACTTTATAAGTTGACCCAATTTATTCTTTGATGATGTTAAGTTTATTATCCCCAATATACCCCTATTGTAATAATTGGAAAAAAATAACTCACTCAACAAGCTATTCTTTCACCTCTATGGCTCTACCCAAACCCAAGTCCGATTTTTTTTTTAGTTACTTCAATTTGGGTAGATGTAAAGGGTTGGGGCAAAGTAATTTAAGAAATAAGTAAGAGAAAAACAAGAAGAAATACATGGCGGCTGTAAGAAGAGAGAGAAAATGAGGGATACGAAACTACTTTTGCGGCGGTGGGAGAACGGAAGAACAACATATTGCCGGCAGCAATATTTAGTTGTAGTGGCAAAGATGGTGTCCCAAATTTTAGGGTTGTAAACTACCTGAATGATGAATAAGATAGTTTTTGGGTGTACAAATGGTGGGTTTAATTAATTTGACGAATGATGTTGGCCAGTTTTATTTATTAAGTATGGTCATCTCACTTGAGAAGCATTTTTACAACTTAATTTTTACTACAATATGGGTCAACTTAGACGAAAAATAGGTTTAAATAAAATTTCCCTTTTGAAATAGTGATTGAATATTAATATGACCATTAGATATTTTATAGTAGTGTTGTGACATTTCCAAATCCAATTGAGGGCTAAAAATTTATGAATAATGTATAGTGTAATATATTTGAACAGTAATTAAGATGGTAAGACTTCTCATGGATTTAATTGAGATTTTAGAAATGGCTTTCTATGATATATACGGGTTCCAATTCGAGCCTTTCCCTTGTGGTGATGACATGTAGCATTATTTAAATGCATTATTTGTAACTTTTTCATTTTCTTAAAGAAATAAAAAATAAAAAAAATTCAGCCTTTTTTTTTTTTTTTTTTATTTCAATGTCCTTTCATGTTCCTCCTCCCAGTTTCTCTCTCCCTATTTTTTTTATCAACTTTTTTCTCTCTCTCTCTCTTTTTTTTTTTTTTTTTTTTAACTTTTCTCTCATTAACTCTCTATCTTATTATCATCATTTCATTTTACTCTCTTACTTTAGGATAGAAAAATTTCCTCAGTTCACAACTTCACATTGTCATTATTTTAATCGATGTTAATTTACTTACACTCTAGTGGTTAGATTATATTGTAATACTCTTAACTAAATAATCCTTTTACTAGCAATAGATATATGTACGTACATATATATATATATGGTATATTTTAAATAAGGGCCTTAACTTAAGAACCTTATTTATGGACCGGGCCATTTGGCATTCTTCTCGATGAATTTTTTTGATGAAATTTGGTAGAGATGTTCTACACAGAATGTCCCGATTCATTCTAAAAGTTTCCAAATTTACAGCCCCCCTTGCTACTTTCCTCCAAAAATCTCCACCTCCTTGGTCTAAAATTCATACAGATTGTGTGAAAAACCTCAAGCAACTTACAAAAGACCTTCCCCCATTGCAAATACCCTCAGATGGTTTTGTTTCAAGTCTTGTATTCTCTAGAGTTTGGTTTAAGAGTTGCATACTCTTTTGTAATTCCCTCAGTTTAATGCAAGATGAGAGTTTGATCATACTTTGTGTTGTCTCCGCCACTATAGCAATTATATTTTTAATTTTTTGTTTAGGTTTCTTTTGTTGGACATGTCTGTACTATTACTACGATCTTGATTAGGTTCAAGTCCGTACACCCCCAAATGGTATCAGAGGCTGTAATCACGATGTCCTGTGAGTAGTCGTCTCTACAGAGTTCTGAACCAAGGCTCAAGACTAGAAATGGTTTTAGTCTTTATTTTCTATTCATCACAACAGATTTGGTGAGGCCACACATGTTTTTATAGCTATACAATGATTAGTATGAGATTAAAGCTTTTGATTAGTATGCTCTACGTTTGCCATGTTTCAGCCTAATTCTTTGATTAGTATGCTCTGTGACTGCCATTTTATGTGGATCTCTCACATCAGAAAACTAAGAATTGGTTGTTATGGATCTCTCGTATCAGAAACCATAAAGCTTTCTTACTCAGAATGCGTGTATAGTTCATACAAACTGTGAAAGAGTTAAAGCATACGTAGACAGGGTGTTTGAGCGTTGAAGGCGTGTTGAGGCATGTTTCCGTTTGTTTGCTCGTTTTGCTCACAGATGAGGTCAAGTATACTTGAAACTAAGTCACAATATTTGTATGGTCGTCGTTGAAGACAGTTGTTTGTGGAAAAAGAAAATTAGTTGATATGCAGAGAAAATTGAGTACTAATTCTTATTTCCAGATTGAAGTCCTATGGAGAATGAACTCTAGTTGTCATAGAAAATTTAAAAAAATGTTTACAAAATCCTCTAAAAATAGTTCCCCAGTTTTATCTAGGTCAAAGTCAATTTCTTTTTGTTCTTCTTCGTCTCGCTTTGATTTCGGTCGTCTCGAGTCTTTGTATAAAATGTCTCATCTCCCAAATGAAGATAAAATCCTAGAAATAGATTTGCCCATGACAAATCCGTACCATGTCTTTGCCAAACCTTCCTAACCATCATTTACAAGATAGATCCGCAAACTTGCCAGCCAGAAGTCATCTAAGCTTCCTATAAAGGAGTTTGTTCAATCTAGCAAGTTTGATGATCTCATAGTCCCGTCAGGTGCCCAAGAGCACTTTTCCCGTCAGGTGAACTAGCTCGAATGGAAATTGCACAGGGATATACTCATCTCCACTATGAAGCAGTTAGATTTGCGATCATCTCCCATGGCCGTAAAGTTCTCGAAGCTGTTGCTATAATAGCTTTGCTTGATACTCGGGTAAAAGAATATCAAAAGGCATGTCTTGGAAATGTCCAGGCTACCCTTAATGCTGATACAATATTCTTCACCTTGTATCCCAATTTCATCATCCTATTATCAGATCATTTCCATTGTGAAGCGTTAAAAATACAGGTTCGAATCACTGGTACCTCTATGGTAGAAGGAACCTCAGCAGCTACAATTCATCATCAAATGATCTATAGGATACAGAACCACTCCTATGATCTCTCCATTCCAGGCTCTACTACTGCTGATGCCCTCATGCTCACTATTGATTCTAGTGCAACACCCACTGCTACCTATGTTCCTCGCCAGTTAACCCATCCAGAATTGATCAAGTTGGTACCTGAATCTTAGGTAACCTGATCATATGAACAGTTCCATGAACAGGCACATCCCGTGTAACACCCCCGCCTTAATTGTACAGGATGACACCCGTAGTTAAGGCCTGGGGCATCACTGACCCATCTTAGTAAGACTAAGATAGGTATATAAGAATAATATAAGTCAACAACATACTGTATATCAAGCATTAATGAGTACGAGATACGAAAATGATGGTAAAGCTTTATAACATATACCATGTAGTGCAGATTTCACAAGCATAGTAATGATATGGGGTAGGTCAAGTTCATATATATATATATACATGCATAAATATCAAAAAGAGGACTAATTAAAAGTGGATGTGTCATAGGCAAGCCGTGACTTGCCGTACCATGATATACACAATCAAAATTATCAAAATACAAGTATCAGAGCTTCTAATTCGTTTTCGAACCCATCGCGTCCTTGCCTTCTTTGGATTCCTGAGTACCTGTAGGTTTTAGGGAAAGAACGGGGTGAGCTGTACGCTCAGTAGGGGTAAATAATCACAGAGAAAACACAATTCAGTGGAAAACATGTATTCATTTAGTAATGCAATGCATATGCCAATGCAGGTTACCTCCCATGTGTCAACCATGGAATCACGTAGCTCGAATTTGCTAATGCTGATTCCAAATGCAAGGTGGCCCGACCGTCATCCGATAACAATCATAAATTGGCCCAACGGCCTAATAGAATAACCTGGCCCATCGACCTCTGAATATATCAATAGATCACAATTCTTGGACCTCAAGTCCTCAAATAGAATCATAACCACGGAACTACAGTGCCTTGCCAATTTGCCTATGTTCTCGGGCTCCACACCGGTGGCTAATAGGCGGCCATACATTGCTCCCCTAGGGGTTTAGGGCTTTTCAACCCAAGGGCACCGAGCCCTGCCTATTTTTCCCATCCCGGCAAGCACCATATTGATATAACCATCTGGTCTTGAGAGACACTAGCTCTCCATCATATTCACGAACCGCAGAATACTTCACAAAGGCAAATAATAGAACCATGAATCGAGAAATTGATCCAGAGCTTTCCATAATCTTTTCGAGCCTTTGGTTGACACAATAATGATGTATACATGATGCAAACATGCTCATTTATACAAACATCAAGCAAACTATGCCATACCCACTCAAGTACAACCAATTATATATCTCTTGGTGTGTATAAATCAATCAATAGTTTCATTTTTCCCACAAACAATACCCACACCACCAAGAGATATCGTATATGATTCCAATAACACAGTACAACCAGTGGGTAAGGCATATCATGCTTTAAATCATGCAAACATAGTATTATAAATCAAACAACAATATAACCCCTTTTTGTCTTCAAGTTTTTCATACAAATAATGATCAAAAATCATGATTCTCGAGTAATTAAAGCATAATATCGAGTTTTGAAAGCCATAGGACCCCTACCACAATTTGTAGACCAAAGGAAAGAAGGAAAGATGATAATCGGAGCCCGCCTGACGAAATTCTATAATCCTCGCAACGCCACGCTCCTAGAATAGTACGGACCCCGAATTGGTGGAGTACAACCCTCAATTCACATTGCCAAAGCTTCGCACTTAAGCTCCCATGGAGAGAAGCCAAGCTTAGAGATGATGTATAGCGAAGGAGAAAAGGATTCGGGTGATTCCAAGCTTCAATCTTTGATGGGGATGAGAGATGCTTAGGAATCTCTCTCTTCCTCTCTCTAGATCCTTTTGGAACTCTCTAGAGGTGTGTGGATGAGTCTAGCTCGAAAAATGATTGAAAATGGGTGAAAAACGACCTTAAAATCATTTTAAGTCGGTTGCTACAGTAACCGTGCGGACCGGTATGCCAAAACCCTTAGACCCGTCCGCGGGGTGAAAATTTGGCAATTTTTAAAGGCCAGACCGGTCCGCGCTTGAGTCTGGAACTCCCAGACCGGTCCGCGCGCAAATTTTGGTTCTAGAGCACTGTTTTTGTTTTGGCCATAACTTTTGACTCGGAACTCCGATTGAGACGTTCTTTATGTACACGGAAATTTATTTCAAATATCTACAACTTCCTAGTTGGAAGGTTTTCCAAATTATGGACCAATCGTTCCCAAAAATTCACCGAAGACAGCGCTCTGCCGAATCGCTATCGAATGACCAGAATTTAGCGATGGGCCAACTTCGGGCCCTGTTTTGACCCATGAAGAGTGTGAATTGGACTTTGTACAAAACACAAAAGTTGTAGAATGGCATGAATACTAGACATCATCGCGAACAGAACCTTAATCGGGTAAGTAACGAAGAAATTACAATAGCTCAAAATTAGCCAAAATTAACAAATCGCGAAGAACCAAAACTTCCTATTTACCAACCGAAATTGATTCGGACCACCTGAATCAGCAAACAATCATTCATATATACATTAGGGAGTTAATCTAACATAATTAACATTAATTTAAATACAGGATGTTACAATCTCTCCCACTAAATAAAATTTCGTCCTCGAAATTTAGATATTACATTTTAATCAAATAGTTCGGGATACTTGCTATGAATTTCTGCCTCTAACTCCCACGTTGCCTCTTTGACTCCGTGATGCAACCACAACACCTTCACTAATGGGATAACCTTGTTTCGTAACACCTGATCTCGGCGATCCAAAATCTGTATCGGGCGGGTTTCATATGTTCCATCGTCCAATACTTCGAGGTTTTCCCATTGAACAATATGGGTAGGATCATGAACATATCTGCGTAGCATCGATACATGGAAGACATTGTGAACACTAGACAACTGTGGTGGCAAGGCTAGACGATATGAAACATTCCCGATACGTTCAAGAATCTCAAAAGGCCTGATGTATCGGGGAGACAACTTCCCTTTACTACCAAATCGTGTAATACCAAAACGGGGTTTGGTTTTCAAGAACACATGGTTACCAACTTCGAATTCTAATGGACGACGGCGCCTATCGGCATAACTTTTCTGCCGACTCTGGGCGGTTAGGAGATGTTGTCGAATAGTCTTAATCTTTTCGGTAGTTTGCTCTACTAACTCCGGACCACCTGAATCACCAAACGATCATTCATATATACATTAGGGAGTTAATATAACATAATTAACATTAATTTAAATACAGGATGTTACATCCCAAAAGTGTTCAGACATCAGAACCCACATATCTCAGAAAAGCCAATAAGCAAATCGAGATCCGTTCTAATCAGCGGACTTCTCCCTAAAATAACCCCTTTACAACTGAGAGAAATATGTTTAAACCCATTAGCCACTTACCTACAGACCCATTGCTAAAAAATGAGCCTATGCCAATCCTCTTCTTTGATAAAAATGGTAATCCATGCTATCAAGGTAGAGATGCTGATGGTCATATCTGGTATGATGTTTGTTACTGCAGAGCATGTGAATAACGTTCTTATGAAGATATGCTGGATTCGAAGGAGCTAAAGCGATACAGGAAAAAAAGGGCCAGAAAGCCTTTAAACTCTCAGGAACTCCTTCAAGCACGTTATAAAGCTAATGATCCAATAGTTGGATTATTAGGTGAACCCTTAGGAAAGTTTGATTACTATGTCATATATGGTGACAAACCATTGCCAACTCCACCACCTGAAGTCAGCCCATGCTCTCCTCCACCGCCAACACCAAAGCCGTCACCACCAAAACTAGCTCCCTAGAAACCTGTGGGGAATTAGGGCAGTAATCATGCATCGCATACACTAATTTATGCACTAATCATTAAACCCTAGGATCTATATTGTTCAATAAAAATCGATAGAAGACATACCTTGTATGAGATTTGAATTAAAAGTGATGAACACGGTGGACATAACCTTCTGTTGTTGTCGTTCTAGCGTTGAAAATACAACGCCTCTACGGTATGCACACACGAACGAGATAGGATCCTTGCTTGGTGTACTAGCGCCTTTAGGGTTCTTCTCACACCTATTTCGTTTTCTACCTCTCTGAGTCTCTTAGACGGCCAAGAAGAATAACGGTTCCCTTTTAAAGGGGAACCCTAGTGAGAAACCCTAAGCAACAAAACAAATTGGGTGCAAGTCCAACTTGGCCTGTTTTAATTCGTTTTTGATCCAACTCGTTTTGGTGTGCGACCCTATAGGTTTATACTCTTTGGCAGTATAATTAAAAGCCCATTTTATTATACGAATAGTAAGCGGTCTCTAGTAAAACATTACTATTACCCAAAGGGTATAATGGTCAAAACAACACAACCTCAAATTGATATTCCACATATTAACTCCTTTTGTCAATCGATATCTGGATTGAACACAAGACTAGGCAAGTGTCATTCTTGTATAGTTCAATCTTTATTTCTTGATCTCTAAGTATAATTAATCTAAAACAAATGACATCTCATTTGTGCATGGCCATGCAAATATTAATTATACTTATCAAGGGGCCTAAAGATATCTCTCTCATTATATGAGAGTGACAAATCCCATCTTGATCAATCACATACCTCTACATAGTTCATAGTATGCTCGATCATCATCTTTATAATTACTCGGTCAAGAGCAACGTTTGATAATGTCTGACATGCTAATCCCTATGTTGGTAACCATGGCGATCTCAGGTCTGAGGATAATACGATATCACAAATGGGGAACATCACTGATGACATTATATAACACTCCTCGCAGTGTCCCCAAAGCGGGTCGGTCCAATACTTTGTTCTCCAACAAGTATTAGTGTGTTCAGCTTGATATCTCCATATCCATGACTTGTGGAACATAGTCATCAGCTGACCCATACTCTAATCATTATATCAATGTGATCCTAGGTTATTGACACATGATTAGGGACATCTAAATAATATTATTATAACATTACTAGTATCCCACAATCAAGTCACGTACTTGATGGACTAGTATTAATATATATTATTTACAAGAGAATATAAAGTAAAATGAAATAAACTTTATTAATAACAATAAGCATAAGATATCCATGTACAAATCATAATCTATGAATAGTCCTAGGACATATCTCTTTCAAAACCATCATCGCCACTAAGATTGCCGCCTTATGCTATTAAGGCGCTCAAAGCATTGAGTCTCCCATGTAAGCAACCTACGATGTTCCAGAATTATGCCCCGAAACCTCTCCCATGCTATATGTTTCAGGAAGAACGAATTTAGTTTCCCCTAGCATAAGACTTTGATAATCTTTCCCAGCGCACGAAGCACGTGTGGAATGTCAAAAACCCAATCACCTTGGATCCCCATGGTGAGCAAAACAGAGTCACTGTAGCTGAGGTCGCACTTAATTGGCAAGCAGAAAATGCCATGGCCCAGAATGAAGTCCTCCAATAGATAGCCCAGTCAACTAAGCGCATAGAATCCAAGATTTCGTCGTTCAAAGATATGGATGCTGCCATTTCAAATCTCAGAACAAGAATCCAAGTTATTAATGAGCAGATGCGCTACGTAGCGACAACAGTTACTAATTTTGCTACTACTGCTTCATTTTTGTCTGAAAAGGAAAGAGAAAAGAAAGCGTTAGAAGCTCAGTTGAGAGCTATTGAAAGTTCTCCATCTTACCATTACAAGGAAGAAATTGGTCCAATTGGAATTCCCCCAAGTGCTGAATCAGTCACTACTGGAGTATTGAATCCAGGAAGTATTGATCTGTGGGATGATATACCAAGAAGAAGGTTACCAAATTGGCTAGAACCACAACCTTTGATATCTCATGGCGAGCTAGAACCAGGATTTACCAAACATGTGTGGTTTCCCCAAATTTCATCAAAAAATTCAACTGGGAGATGGGTTAACTACATGATTGAAAATATTGGTTCAGAAATAGATATATAAAATCTAATATTTTTTCAATCCTATAGTTAACCAACTTCCCTTTTGAATTTTTTAATGAAATTTGGTAGAGATGTTCTACACATGATGAAGAACATTCCCACTAAATTTCATTAAAAAATTCCATTGGGAAGCATGTTAAATATCCCGGTCCGAAAATAAGGTCCTTAAGTTAAGGTCCTTACTTAAAATTTTCCCTACATATATAATATTAAATGTATTGTAATATTGAAATAGTGAATGCAAAATGAATAATATTTGGATCATTATTTTACATACTATGTATTATTTATCATAAATATATTTTTTAGAACGCATGCACATCGTGCATGGCTACAAGCTTGTACCGGATGGACATGATTAATTAATCGTATCCTATTTTTGTTGTCAGAAAGGATATGATATGTTTATGCTATCATGCATTTGGTGTAAGGCTGGATATGATGTCTTTATCATCTCCCACGTTTGGTGCAACAAAGAATTGGATAGCGTATCGAATTAATAATCTCGATAACCCCTTTTTATCTCACAAGAATTGAATAAAACTACACCACCTTTATAAGTGGTATTATTTTATCCCATCAATGATGGATAACCAAAAAAAAATTATTCTTTTTTCTATCTTCTTCTATGCGCCATTTAAATAATCAAATTTATTAACGAAGATGTCCTACAACCCAAAAGTATGGTTACTGAACTTATAAAATTTATTTTTTTCGTATAGTATTATTGTATTTTTATTTTATTATATGAAAAAATTTATGCAAATCTTTACTTTTGTTTTAAAAAAAATAAAATAAATGTTTAAATCTCATCTTTGGAAGTCCAATGTATCCAAAACTTTACTTATTGCTTATGAATAAGATAAAAATTACATTAGAAATTAATACTTACGCAAGTAACTAAAATCAACTATATATTAAAAACTAGTTATTGCTCGTGCCATATTTGCACGATGTAACAAAAATAAATGTTGGAAATTTATATAATAATATAATCATTTACAAATTTTATTCATAGCAAAACGAACATGATCCATTATTGTTAAATAATGCATCTATAGTGAAATGATCATGGGATTCAAGCACTTTGTTGCTTTCGATAGTCTCAATTGTATAGAAAGGTTAGGACAAAGTGAGTTTAAAGAGAAAAAGCGAGCAGTTACACATAATTTTTATTTTTTTTCTATTATGTGATCCAATTGTTCTTTGGAAAATTTATAAAATTATCCAATTTATGTTTATATTCTAATTTCTTTATTTTTTACATATAATTTTGCCATTACAATTGATCTTATTTTATAGATATCGACGAATCGGTTTTACATATAGGTATAACCTTTCGAAGTGGCGTAACCAGGAATTTTCAGCCGGGAGTGCGCAATTTAAATAAACTCAAAAGTTAAAATAGTAATAATATAAATATGGAATTCTTACATTAACAAAAGTACTAAAATAAAGAAATTACCTACAACAATCCTCTCTAAGACTTTATATTTTGAAAACGTTGAATGACAACTTCGTTATCGATGGACTTGAGTACATCTTTCTCAATATAAGCCACCAAACAATCATTCATGAAGCCATCTCCTAACTAATTTTGTAGTTGACTTTTGATTATCTTCATCGCTGAAATACTCTTTCAACTGTTGCAATTGCTACGGGTAAGAGTAGAGCCAACTTAATAAGCCAAAAGATCAATGGATATACACGATGCTTCTTCAATCGAATCATTGTTCTACAAAGATCACTAACTCCAGTAATTTCATTAATTCGATTGTTAGAGCACATATCAACAATATAAGTCTCAAGTTGCTGTTCAAGCGCAATTAACTCCGTTCTTGAAAAATCGGATGGATAAAATTCGGTAAACCGGATCAATTTTCTCTTATCAAATGCAGCGAATGAATCCCTTGGATCAAGAGAAGAAATACACAATTAACTATGTTTGTATCACTCACAATATTCACAATCAACTAAAAAAAATAAGAAATTATTCATTACTTCATTAGACTAAAATTAGTTTAATAATATGCTAAAATCAAGTTAGGGCCATAAAAAACCATAAATCACTTAAAAATCATCTGATGTTCTTATCTCAACAAGCACGGAACAATAACATCAATCATCAAATCAAATAAAGGGAATATATTATGGATATGAGAATTGAGCAAGGAATTTCTTAACACAAAAATCTAACCTTAATAAAGAAATCGAGAGCCGATTGGTGATGAGTGGCTTGGTCAATGTTGCATAGGGTGGTCGCTGGCCGGTTGGTGCTGTGGAGTGCGGAGTGAAAAGAAAGAGAGAAAGAAATAACCAAAAAATGAAAGAAACAGTCAAACAGCCAAACAGGGGAGAGATGCAAGGGAATATAAAAGGGGAGAGTTGGTCTCAGGATCTCTCTCCTCCTTTTAAGGGTATTTTAATTCTCAAAAGCCCCTCAACTTGTATTTCTTACAATTACATACCATCAACTATAAATTTATACATAAAATTCCCTATCTATTTATTTTTTTAAAAAAAATTTGCCGAAATTGTCAGGGGTGCCTGCGCACCCCCTTGTCACTATGTAGCAACGCCCCTAACCCTTCTCTTAATACTAGAATTGAAAATAGAAACATAGTATCTGAGGCTGCATTAATCAAGGATACACAACAGAAGGAATTGTTATATTTTCAAGATTTACCTTCAGCAAGCGTAGATTTATTTCCAAAATTTGCTTTCCATCCCACATTGAAATCCTAAACAAAATCTTGATTAATTTTATTGGTGTTGGGTATCTCTCTGGCCCACACAAAGCTCTAAGGAGAATATAGCAAACTAGTTCACCAAGTCTTTTCTTAAGGCCATATTTGAAAAGCATGTGAAAAATATAAGGAAATCCCAAATCATGTGTATTTCTCATAAGATTGAGAGCAAAAAAAAAACACAAAAAAATAAGAATCAAATCATAATATTTTTAAAATTTTGAATTTTAGATTTAAAGTTATAACATTTTAAAGTTTGTTTAAAAGTTTATGAAAGAGAAAAGTGAAGGTTGATGGAACAATTCAAATTTCAATCCATTGCCCAAATATATTTAAAACAACTTGGCAAAAAATTTTACCTTTAGAATGGTTGACTTTTATTAGTGTGAAGGGTCAAAAAACCCTTCCTTATTATATAAAAAATATATATACATAGTATATATTTAAAAATTAAAGGAATAAATTTATACTAACTTTTTTTGATATTCAAAAGTAAAAAAATTGCATTAACAAAAAACAAGAATATAAAATTTTGTGGAGAAAAATTAAAATTGCATGTATAAACAAATTGTGTTATATTATATCATATTTAAATTTTTAATCCGAAACTATACTAAATACACAGTTTATTTAATCTTTATTCGACTAATCCTCGTTATCAAATTATGCATGATCTTTCTCTTAAATGACATTTAGGCCTCATTTAATTTGGGTATTAAAAAGTGGGATGAGATTATTAATACCACTTTTTTTTATAATGTCTTGTTTGATTCGCACAAATGTGCTTGGATTACTAATATCGGTACTAACTTAATGCCACTCTTTGTGATATAATTTAATATTAAGGGGTGGTATTCTTAATACCACTCTTTGTGGTATAATTTAATACTAGGGAGGTAGTATTGTTTATTCAGGATTAAGAAAAAAGAACCATATATTTTTAAAAATGCCATTATTACTATAATATTTTCAAAAATACCACTACTACTACTATTACAACATTATTATTATTTTAAATTTTTTTTTTCAAACTTTTTTTCTTTTAATTTTTTTTGTTAGTCCAAAATATAATCCCGTATACGAGTTACAGAACCAAACATATATGAACATCAGCATGAGATATTTTAATATTAATACTACATGAATTAAACAGAACATTAGTATTAAATTAATACAAAAATTAATAATCTATTATTATTAATATTAGTATTATTAATTTCAGTCATTCTAATACCTTAACGAGACCTTAGTGCCGAGAATTATTAGACCATCTCCAATGCACTCCCTATTATGCCATATTTACCATTTATATGCTTGCAATCGACTGGTCATATGTTAATAGTGTAGGCTAATATATTAGTGAAATGGTAAAATTGCCATATGGTTAGCATATCTCCCCACGATGGAATGTCCATCGTGGGGTGTCGCATCATGTCACACGACATTCAAAATATTGTGTAGGAGTGTGAAGAGGTGAGGTGGAGGTGGCATGTACCACACGACATTCATTGTGTCGTGTGGAGGTACTAACGTGGACACCACAAGACATTCATTGTGTCGTGTGGTTAAAAAAATAAAAATTTTCCCTGCACGCTGCGTGAATTGCTCGAATGTGTAGGCTAAATATGACGTTTTATCATACAATATTAACCTCTCATTCTTCAACATCTATTATACTATCATGGGTCTACCTATTCTCTTGCTGCTCTAGATAATTAATTTTTTTTTTTAAATCCTGTTGTGATTTGATCTCCTTTATTTGTATTCCTAGTTTCATCACTTTTAAGTTAGTTTTAATTAACTAGATGATCTAATTACTCAGCCTCTATTTGTAGTGGATTTCTCATGTTTATGTTGGATGTTGCCAGTTGTTTGATAAAATTCCTTAATTAAACAAGGTGTATTACAATTGATGATGGCAAATGATCGTTTGTAGAGATAAGAGATATAAGGGTTTTTTTTTTTTTGGAATGTATAGTGCCTAAATGTTGTTTGTTTAAATTTCTAGCAGAAGTAATAATTCATTACTTTAACTTTAGAATCTTTTGTTAGTGTTTGCGACGAGTGCCCAGGTTATTTTTATTCCATTCTTCTCTTCTCTAGCCAGAACCAACCTTAGGCTTCATTCTCTCATCGACACCAACCTTGGGCATCAATCTATCATTGTTACCAGCCTTGCCCATCAGTCTCTGATTGACACCAACCTTAGGCAGTACGGTGAGCACACTATTATAGACACCAACACTACACTTTCCGTTGGAAAATTGTTGGATTCTTCGAATTTGAGGTTTTTATTTCTTAATTCAATAACATGACGCTTTAACTTAATCAATTTTATTACCAATAGTTATTTATATGCAATTTGTCCTTTATTTTCCCCCTTTGACTTAGCTTTAATCTATTGTTGATCCTGTTTACGGAGGCTAATCAACATCCGACATTGCAAAGTATTGAGGGATTCTCTATCCTCTAATGTTATTAGTTTCTCTAAATTTGTAGGCAAATTTATGGATCCACCTACCTAGCTATCAAGTCTTCTTTTAAAAAACTCAACTTGCTTATGTTGAGAAGTCTTATGTATTCGGTAGGCAGTTGGCATTCGAACTTCAGAGGTAAATCTATATTTTTTATTAAAATACCATTCAGTGGTTGTAGATTTTATGTTCTTTAAGAAAGTAAATGTCAATAAGATTTAAATAGGTCCATGCCAAAATGCTATGTATTCTTTCTCATATTCTAGTTTCTTTGATTTTGCTAATGTAGTTCATTTTCTCAATTCTCATTTCATATTTTCTAATTTGTGGGTGAAATAATCAGTTGACTTGCTTTCCTGAGTTTCTTATTATAGAAAACTAAAGAGAGAGATGAAAGATTTATTGATTGAGATATTAATTTACAATAGCTTAAGGCTATATATATACATGTATGGGGTTGGTTGGTGTTGACAATGGTGGTGTGTTTCATCTATAAGGGTTGACAATGGTATGGTGGTGTTGATATTCTAACATCTCTAGAAGGGTTAACAATGGTGGTGTTGATATTCTAACACCCCCCCTTCAAACTTAAGGTGGAAAATGGGAGGTCAGCTTGAGTTTGGAAAGCAAATTCTGAAAGCGACCTGTCGGATTAACTTTAGTGAATATGTCTGCGGGTTGATCTATGGATGAGATGGGGATGAGACGAATGGTGTTGCTAGATACATGCTGGTGAATGAAGTGACAGTCAATTTCAATATGCTTTGTTCGTTCATGAAAAACATCATTGTGAGCAATTTGAATAGCACTTTGATTATCACATCTAAGGACATTTGGAAGATGTTGAGAAACTCCTATGTCTGAGAGGAGCCAGCGAAGCCAAATGATTTCTTGAGTGGTGTCAGCTAGAGCACGATATTCTGCTTCTGTACTTGAGCGGGAAACTAGAGATTGTTTCTTGGTATATCAAGATATAAGCGAATCGCCTAAGAAAATGCAGTAACTGGTAGTTGACCATCTGTCAATTGGATCACCAGCCCAGTCAGAATCAGAATAGGCACGAAGCTCAAGGGAGGACTTAGATGAAAACTGAAGACCGTGAAACATTGTCTCTTTGATATATATGAGAATGCGAAGAACAACAGTATAATGAGTGGACCGTGGAGCAGACATAAACTGACTAACGAAGTGAACGGCATGGGCAATGTCTAGACGAGTGACGGTGAGATAGACCAAGCTGCCAACAATTTGTCGATATAAATTGCATCACTAAGAGGAGTACCATCAAGAGGGGTAAGTTTGGTACTTGGTTCCAATGGAGTAGGCGCAGTTTTGCAGTCGGTGAGACCTGCACGAGTAAGAATATCAGAAGCATACTTGGCTTGTGAGAGATAGTAACCAGTAGAGTCAGATAACACTTCAAGTCCCAAAAAATAATTTAGACGGCCCAGATCCTTCATCTCGAAGTGATAGCTGAGAAATTGTTTGAGTTCAAAAATACCACTAGTATCATCTCCGGTAATAATCATGTCATCTACATAAAGAACCAGAAGTGTAATACCAGTAGCCCTCTTTCTGAGGAAGAGCCCATAGTCAGAAACACTAGAGGTGAAGCCCATTGTTTGAATGGTAGAACTAAACTTTTCAAACCAAGCACGAGGGGCTTGTTTTAGGCCATATAAGGCACGACAGAGCTTGCACACTTAAGAGGAGGAGTGATTGAACCCTGGAGGAGGTTTCATATAAACTTTTTCTGAAAGATCACCATTTAGGAATGCATTCTTTACATCCATCTGAAAAAGTTTCCATTTTCGAATAGCAGCAACAGCGAGAAGGCTTCAGACAGAAGTTAAACGAGCAACAGGGGCAAAAGTTTTCTCGTAATCAATGCCATATTCTTGATTAAAATCTTTTGTAACAAATCGGACTTTGTATCGATCGATGGATCCATCTGATTTGGTTTTAATTTTGTAAACCCATTTACATCCAACTGTTGTCTTCCCTAGGGGAAGGGTGACCAATTCCCAAGTCTGAGCTTTTTCTAAGGCCTGTAATTCCTCAGACATCACTTGCTGCCATAATGGGTTTGAACTAGCCTCTTTATAAGAAGAAGGCTCATGGTGAGAGAAAATAGTGGAATAACAGTGATAGTCATGAAGAAGATGAGGAAGTTGTCTTACCCATGTGGACTGACGAGGAGTGGATTGTCTGGCCGGATCGTTAGACGAGTCAGTGTCATAAGGATAGTTCGTTGTAGGCCCAGGGGATATGTTGGGGGATGAATTAGATTCAGGGGTTGGGGAGGTAGATTCAGCGGGGAAGGGAATCTCACTTGATAGGATAGAGTCAGGAGGTGCCGTTCCAGGTGTGGGCGGAACAGATGTGTTGAGAGGATAGAGATCACTAGTGGAGCTAGTGAAAAAAGGGATAGTGGTATTATTGGAGACTTGAAATTTGAAAATGGATAAGAACATTTTGTGTTCCCAAAATATGACTTGGCGAGACACACGAAGTCATTTTGAAATGGGATCCTAACACCTATAGCCTTTATGTTCTATCCCATACCCTAGGAATCAACATAGACGAGAACGAGGTTGGAGTTTAGAATGTTCATGAGGCTGGAGTAAGACAAAGCAGGCACACCCAAACACTTTGAGAAGATTATAGTTAGGAGCATTGCCATACAACCTCTCATAGGGTGACTGATTTTGAAAGGCAGGAATAGGGTGGAGATTAATGGTGTAAACTGCAGTAAGAGCTGCTTCCCCCTAGAAATGTTCGGGACACCCACTGGATATGAGAAGAGTGTGAACAGTGTCTAGAATATGACGGTATTTTCGTTCAGCACAATCGTTTTGTTGGGATATACCAGGACAAGAGTACTGAGAAATTATGCCTTGCTGACGTAAAAAATTTAGAAAATTGGATTCTTTGTATTCCATAGCATTGTCATAACAAAAAATTTTGATTGATCGAGAAAACTGAGTTTGGATCATTTGAGCAAAATTGTAATATAGCTGTGGTAGTTCAGAATGATTTTTCATGAGAAATATCCATGTAAAGCGGGTGTAGTCAACTATAAAAACAACAAAGTATTTTGATCCCCCCCATAGTATCATGAGGAGAGGGTCCCTATACATTAGACTGAAAAGATCAAAAGGTGCAGAAGAAAGGGAATTACTTTTATTAAAAGATAATACGGGTTGTTTTCCAAGTTGACATGACAATCATGAAATATTTTCTGACTTAACAGTTCCTAATCTACGAGTAGAAACAAGAGTTCTAAGCTTATCAACAGACATATGACCTAACTGAGAGTGCCAAAGTTCTAGGGATGAGGTGGGAAAGGTGGGAGCAGCAGGAAGATGATAAACGCATAATATTGTCATATCTAAGCTCCTTTCCGGAGTCGCTTGACGCGTTTGTTGCTTTAATTCTGGCTAATTGTCCACTTATCTCGAGATTAATGCCTTAGCGAGTGTTGTATCTAACGTGGCCCAAGTTGGCGTATATTTTGTAGTATTCCATGTTTTCGTAGGTTTGGGATACAATGGCATGGCATGTGGTGATCAAGAGCAAGCCTAGAAGCTTGCAAATGTGCTGAGTGACAAGTTCCAGACCCATGATCGATCATGGGCAAAGCCATGATCGATCATGGCTTGCAAAATTTCTGGCAGAACACTTTCATGATCGATCATGGGCAAAGCCATGATCGATCATGGCTTCCAACTTACTCATTTCACACCCAAAATGGGTTATTTTGTGGTTCAAGCTATTTTAGATATTTGTTTAGATATTTTGCCCCTTTTTAATATATAATAGAATTCTTAGCTTCAAGGCTAATATACCTAGTTTTAGATATACTTAGAATTCTAGAGAGAAGGGAGAGCTCTTTGAATATTGTTCTTCATTTCTCCATTGTAAGTGTTCAAATTGTAAGAATGATTTCTTCTTCTATAATATTTGTTCTTGCATCTATTATGGAGTAGTCTCTTACTAAGGTTACGGAGGTGAATCGCGATATAATATTTGGTAATTTATGGCTCAATCCATGTTTAAAGTTTGAGAAATAGTTGTAAATCCTTTTCTTCTTCATTTCCTCCATTGTTACAAGCTTTTTAGGTATTTTCATATTAAGTTAAGACTTTATATGCCTTGTATATTTAGTTCTTGGTTGTTAATGAACATACAACATATTTACATGGTTCTAGAAAGCTTGTAGTCTTTTTCCCCCATCCATGGAGCTTTTTCCTCTTCGTAGAAATTATGAATAGTTCTTAAAACTCCATAGATGGATTATAAATTTGTTAATCTCATTTTTTTATTCATTTATTGATACATTGAGTGCTTCTTACACTTTATGTGATACTTAGACTCTTTGTTTTCTACCATAAATGATAAAAGATGAGATGACAAATTTATCCCATAAACTTCATTCCGTTTCATTGTTTGGATTCACTTTCTAATTTTCATTCTTTAAATCATGAGATTACCACACTTGCTTTATGTTAAATCTTTTTATGATGAGTTTGTCATATCTATCTCGGATTAACTTCATCGGGAATGGGTTGCCTTGCTTCACACCTGTAGCTAAGAGGTAGGAATGATAATCTCGTTTTTGGTGGAATGTCGTTTGTCTCTCTCTTGATATAGCTTCAATTCGGGAATGAGTCGCCTAGCGTCGCACCCTTTGCTATTGAGAGATACACCAACATTCCCCGTATCTCGAGAACCCTTGTGTTGTAATCTTTGTATGAGCTAATGATCACCGTTTCTTAAATCGTAACTAACCTCCACCTACCTTAGTGCGTTCTTATTAATTTTCACAACTGTTTTACGTTTACATTGTTCTACAACAAATCCACTCACAAAATCTGAAAAATCGTAAAATCCGTAATCCATTCCATTCCTTTTCACTTATCCCTGTGGTTCGACACTCGGACTTCCAAGACTATATTACAACTTGACAAGCTTGCACTTGGGCTATAACACAACACGCTATTTTGGAGCCGTCAGAAGAGTAGAGATAGAAACATCTAGTGTGTGTGAAGGTGGATAAGCTCGAACATGCGACCAACTTTACGGCCTATCCCAATAACCTGTCCCGTCCGTGGATCCTGCACATGACAACCAGAAGAAGAGAATAGAACAGTAAGGCCAAGATCACAAAGTTGTCCAACAGATATGAGTTTAATAGTCAATTTTGGTATGTGAAAAGTAGAGGGAAGAGATAAAGTGGATGCGGATACAGGGCCAATGTGGGTAACATGTAATGGAGATCCATCAGCAGTTTTAATGGGAGATGTGTGTGTGGTAGAATTTTTGGAGAGAAAAATTGTGGAATCAAAAGTCATGTGATTGCAGCAGCCAAAATCAAAATACCAAGAGGTACATGAAATTGCAGACATTGCATTAGATGAACCATATAAAACTTGTTTTAATATATCAGCAAGATCATTATTGGTGACGGATGGAGGTTGATTGGATGGCTGTAAATTGGAAGCGGCAACAGTGACAGACTTAATATTAGGTTTTCTGGCAGGATTCTTGTAGCAATCAGAACCCCAATGTTTGGTGCCACGCTTGTGACAGTACTTGCACACTCGTTTAGGACAATAGAGTAATATATGGGTTGTGTCATGGCAATAGGTGCATGCATCGGATGATTTCTCAGATTTAGATTGAGTAACTGCAAGTACTTTGGTTGAGGTCTGAGAGTTTGTACCAAGCCGAGTTTCTTCAAAATGGAGTGCGGTAACAACATCATCAAGAGTTGGTAAGGGATGGTGATGCAAGAGAGAGGCTCAGACAGTCTCAAACTTGTTATGAAGTGCCATTAGAAGAGTCATTACTTGCTGTTGATCTCTATAACTAATGAATTTGGCAGCATCAGTGGAACATGACCATACTGGTTCTGAAGAGGCCAATTGATCCCAAAGGATTTGCATTTCAGATAGAAATTCATCAATGGTTTGACTAGGTTGTTGGCATTTGGCGCGGAGAGCAGTCAACAATTGATATTGGTGAGCAAGATCCATGGTGGTGTATCTAATTTTCAAGAAATCCCAAACTTCCTTTCCGGTGGAAAAACGCCCAAATTGTTGATTGATGGTAGGAATTGAAGTATTTCGGCACCAAGTGATAATATCACCATTTTTGGCAATCCAGTCATCTTGTCTAGTAGCAAAGTTTTCATCAGATTCATCTTTCTTTTGGATTGGTTCGGTAACCTCTCCAGTAATGAGACGCCACACTCTACGGGCTTGAAGGAAACTAGACATGGCTTGGGCCCAGTGAATATAGTTGGGCCCATTGAAGGTGATGGAAATAGGTCGAGAGATTTCAGTGCGTTCCATTGGCTTAGGCGAGAGGACGCTGGAGGATGTGGATGTAATTGAATAAGGTTGGATTTTTTTATTTTTTATTTTTTTTTGGGGAGAAAATGGGAAAAAAAAGAAAAAACATAAAGTTTGGGGCTAATATGTGAAGAACAGAAACTGTTGGGGCCAAAATATAAATAACGCAAATATAAGGGGGTAAATCTGCAAATAATACAAAACTTTGGCTTGTGGATGACGTGGAGTATAAAACAGAAAGTTTAGGGGCTAATATGTAAAAACCAGAAACTGTTGGGGCCAAAATATAAATAACGCAAATATAAGGGGGTAAATCTGTAAATAATACAAACTTTGGCTTATGGATGACGTGGTGCTGACGTGGATGAGTCAACACTAACGTGGACATGTGACATGGCAGCTGACTGTGTGAGCTAACGTGGCGTTGACGAGTCAACGCTTACGTGGCTGGTCAACGATGACGTGGACAGGTGACGTGTCAGCTGACTGTGTGAGCTGACTTGGTGTTGACGTGGACGAGTCAACGATGACGTGTCTGGTCAACGATGACGTGGACATGTGACATGCGAACAATATACTCTGGTGAAAGATTTGTTGTATTTATACGAAATGACTATGTTGTTTAGGCCTAGAAAAAGTGCAACAAGCTCTGCATTGTAAATTACCGCAGTCATATATAAACAAGGAGATTCTTTGTGGGCTAAATTCATTAGAGACAAGAATAACCCAAAATTCAGTCCTTCTTACTCAGGCCAATAGTGGGTTTGTATTTGTTTCTGTTTTCATTGTCCAATATGATTTTTACATATATGGTTTGAAACGATTAGTCCATTACAAATAAGTTTAGATGAGCTTGTGAAGGTCATGGAATGCAGTAGTAAATCACCGAAGGGGCAAACACTTACCCAATCTTCTACGATGTCGAGCCTTGGGATGTGCAGGAACATAAAGGGCATTTTGGAGAAATGTTTTGCAAACATGACTCAGACAAGATCCAAATCTGGTGAAAAACTCTTATGGATGTAGCAAACTAATTTGGATTTGAATTGAATGAAGCTGCGGATGGGTACGCTATTCCTACTCCTATATGCTCATACTTCATAGCTTCAATTGCACATATAGTCTATTATTTATTTATTTAAGGTGCTGTTTGATTGCACTTAAGATTGAAATGGTGGTCCATTCAATCTGTGGTGGGTAAAAATATCGGATCCAAATGCTTAACATACCTAATAGTGCTTGTTACAATTCTCAGATTCTACCTGGAAAAAATTTAGGGGTGGCCAATGCAGCCATAAAAAACAGGTCACGGAATATTATATATCTAGCACAAATTTTATGAGAGTTGGCCCAGTTCCTGACTAGAAATTATGGATTTGGGAAATTATGTTATCAAAAGAAACAATCTTCTTTCTACATGTGAATAATGTGCACCCTAGACGAGAAATGCCTCTTCTCATTTTAATTAGCCTATTGTTTAGAAGTGGCTCCACTATCCAAATGTTTGATGTCTTGTGTTCTTATTCTCGTTCTATTTACGGATATATTAAGCAACGTTGTGACTGCATATTTACAACAAATTTTGAATCAAAGAACAAAAAAAATGAAAATAAAAATAACCCTGTCATGGATAATTGTTTTTGTGTTTCTTTACTATATTTTCTTGTTGACATCCTTTATAATCTACAGGCATGAATTGAAATATATCAACCGAATTGTCCAAAAGATTTGGAGTAAACTCCGATCTAAAATTCAAGTTGAAGATGATGTTCTAGTTGGAATTATTAAAGATATATGTTATGCACTGTGGATGTTGTATACACCACTTTTTCAATAATTTTAGTTTGAATATGAATGTTTTAATTTGAATAAATGGTTTTATAATTAGTTATTATAATTTTCCTGCATTTTCCTTGCAATTTTCCGGACAAACAAACAAGTAAGTTTTTAGTTTCTTGTAAAAATCATGTATGAACCAAATGCCAACCACACACAGGAAAATAATTCTCTTTCCCATGAATCACTTTTCAGTTATCCGAACATACCCTATAAGAGATCATCATTAGTTGAAAAAAACCCCAAACTCGTCATTCTAAAAACTGACTATATATCACTACTACTTTCGCCCACTAATTACAAAGTTTTTTGAACAACGATGACAAAAAAAAAATTAAATAAACAAATTAATTAATTAAATGAATGGGACCATCTCGCCTTAATCATACTCCGATTCTAACTAACAAAGAACTCAATGAGGAATTATAATTTAAAAATTAGAAAAAGCAAACCCAACCCTTCTCCAATTAATTTGACAAAAGGGTGAAGAGGAGAGTAAAGAAGGATGGTATTAGAATTGCACAGCTTCGTTTATCATTTATATATATATATATATATTATATATTATATATTAAAGGGCTTTTTTGTTTTTAGCTCGAAGAATTTAAATTATTTTGCTTTTAACCCACTCCATTTAAGAAATTAGTAATTGGCACAAAAGAGTGGATAATTACTAATATATATATTGTATTATTTTTTTATTTTTTTTTATGTTTTTTCATCTTATTCTTTCTTGACTTTTTGGATTTAAATTTATCATTCACATCAAATTTAGTTGTTGATGGAATATAGGGATATCTTCTAAGGATTTTTATGGTTTCAGATTCAATTTTCAAACTTTCAATTTCATAAATCTAAATTATAAAGTAATAGCTTTTGATAATTATTAATAGCTTTAGGATAAAGATACAATAAAATAATTAAGAAATTAACTTGTAGTAAATAAAAATATCATACATCAAACTTAAGGCATCTAAAAGACATACTAGACGTAAATATTACGCATAAGTAAAAGTAAAAACATAGTCTTATAAAAAAAAGAGATTATACAAGTAAAACTAAAAACACAGTCATATTAAAAACAATACTATACAAGTAAAATAAAAAAAATAGATATGTTAAAAATATTAAATATTTAAACTCAAGACATGTAGAAGACATATTAGTAGTATATATTACACATAAATGAAACAAAAAACACAGTCATATTAAAAATGAAGTTACATGAGTAAAAAGTAAAAACACAATCATATTAAAATAGACATTACGGATGTAAAACTAAAAATACTGTCATATTGAAAAATACATTACGCAAGTAAAACTAAAAACGCGATCATTAAAAGCATGAAGATAATGTTAAATATCAAGAAATGTAGAGAGATGGGTTCAAAAAAATGGGAATAAAGAATTTACTAACCTTAGAATGAACATTCTAACAATTATTATCCGTGCACTAAATTAGTAAAAGATCATCGGTGGTCACTTGGATCATATATTAGATGATTGTAACAATACAGGTCACTTGGATCATATATTAGATAATCACAACAATACATAAATCCACAATAACATTTTTGTAGTTCTCATATTTTGCCATGAATAAAGACATAACGTATACTAGTTTGCAATCTAGAATCATATGTTTTCTCTCTATACTTTGAAGCTGCTGATTGATACCGTAAACATGTCGTTTTCTCTGCAATGGCTTCATTACATTATCTCTGTTGAGCCATAACCAATCCAATTTTTATGTATTAATCCAACCTCTTAATAGCTATTTAGTGTTATATTTACCTTGTTTTGAATATATTTGTTAACTTAGGAATGATTCATTGTTATCTTTTCTCTTTTTAGAGTTGATAAATATCTAAATTAAATATGGAACAAATCCAATAAATTCCTAAAGACAATTAAGAGCATCTCCAATCGTCTTGTATAAATTTTGTAAAAATCCTACGTGTCAAAGTGGGATTTACACAAAAATAATAAATAATTTGTTTTATTCTCCAACAGTCTGTTTTAGACTTTTGTGTAAATATTAAACTACTAATTAGATACGTACAAGTGAAACTTATCATATATTTATTCCCTTACTTTTCAAATCTATTTATTTCTAGATACGGGATGAGGAAAAATAGACGCGAGATTATCTGACGTGGTTGTGTAAAGTAAGTTTATATTTCACACAACATTTTTACACAAATTCTAGGTGTCAAAGTTTCTTAAAAGACTAGACCTTTTTTTACAAAACGTGTAAATTTTGCACAAAACAAAATTATACACTACGATTAGAGATGCTATAAGTTATTTATCCATATAGTTATTAGATTAAATTAAATTAGAATAAATGTATTATTTATCCCTGAGCTAAAAACAAAATAAAGGGCTAAAAACAAAAAAAAATTGACTTATGAACTAATTTGACAAATTTAATAAGTCTGTGTAAAGAGACCCATAAAATAGTAAATCAAATGCTAATTTGCTATATTTTAAATCCTACATCATTCCTCAAAGTCTAAAGTTTGTAGAACACATGGGGCTCCACCTTCCTAGGCCCCACTACCTAGTTTTGTGGTATTTGTTGTTTTTTTTCTATTTCCTTAAAATAGATATAGAATAAACAAAAAAAATAAAATGTTCTTCAATGCAACCCGCAATGACGATTATTAAGCTTATATGACAAAAATAGGAATAGACATTGTGAATGTAACTACCTAATTTTAGAGGGTTTCGTGAACAATATTTTAATACCACATCATTATTTTATTATGTATTTTTCTTTTTCAATTTTTCAATTTTTTAATTATTTTTAACTTTTATTTTATAATTTTTTAATAAAAATAATATTATTATATAATATGAATCAAGACCTACCAAACAATATTCATATTGCATATAAAATTATTAATTTTGATTTTAATTTTATATATTTTTTAAAATAAAGAGTCTGATGTGTAATTTCATTGGAGATTTAAAATAAAAAATTATCCTTCAAGAAACTCTCTTACAACATGTAAGAATTGAAAGACATGGTTACTTTTACATGGTTTGGAGCTATCCAATTCACTTGGACCATTAATTAGGAAAAATAGACCCTTCTAAGAAGTTGACGTCTTCGTACATAGTTTGGAGCTATCCAATTCACTTAGGCCATAACCTAGGAAACACGGGTACTCCTAAGAAGTTGACGTGTCTGTGTCGTACCCATGTCAAACAGTGACATTAGTAAGTACTTTCAGTAGAATTCAAATTCTTATAACGCAGGATCGATTTGACCACTCGAGAGCAATTAAGTTGGTTTATGTATAATTTGTACTGATAGTTAAAAAAGATTAATAAACCTTTAGTAGTTAGATGGCAAAAACTTCCGATAAATTTCTTAATAGTACATTAAACTATATCTAATAAATTTTGTTCGTTGTGCTGTACTGGACGGGACATATGTACCTTAGGGGTGTGTTTAATTGCAAGTATGAAACTTGTATAGAAAGAAAATAAGATCTAGATAATTCAATTGCCTAGAATTGAGTTGTGTGAAAAATTCTCAATTAAATGTGCTTGATTGCCTTAATTTTGTACCCGAAAAGTATTGTACTTTTCATCTTTTGATGTTTGATAGCCATAATTTTTCATGAAAATTGTAACTTCTTCTAACTTTTATTTTGTGATAGTTATTATTTTCCATGGTGCTTTTACCTTTTCTCATAGAACATGAGATGTGTTTAAAAAAATTAAAATTTATACATGAAAAAAACCATTTTTTTTTTGTTTTGATATTTTAAATTAACCGTAAATTTGGGAGTATAACAACTATAATAATAAGAAATATAATATATAAAAGGGGTAAAGTCATAAAGTTAAAGTTATCTAGGAATACGTGCCATTACCTATGAAATAAAACTTCCTCCCAGATAACAAAACATTTTCCAACTTTTGGAGGAAAGTAACACTACCCGGAGAAAAAGTAAAAAAGCCAATCAAACACACCACAAATGAGAACTTGGGTGAAAATTTTCCATTTTCTGAAGAAAATAATACCTATCAAACAGACTTTAATTAAATTCAAAATAATGTTTTGAATACTTTTGATGAAATTTGTATACATAAAATTTTCATAAAAAAAATAATTGATCAAAGAAATAAAAATATAACAAAAATTAATATATTAAAACCTTGAATTAGACCTATGTATTACTTCGCAGAATGATAGAAATTTATAACTTAAAAAAAAGAAGAGGAAGTTGACTTAATCTCCCTCTTCTAACGCTTCTCCAATCTATTTGACAAAAGGGTGAAGAAGAGAATAAAGAAGGGAGACATTAGAAAGCTTCATTTATTATTATTATTAGTATTAGTATTCCTCAAAGTCTATAAACAAAGTCTAAAGTTTATAGAACACATAGGTCTTGATTTATGATTTATTGGAGCATCTCTAATGTAACTATAAATTAAATAAATAAAAAGTCACTTAAAACAGATATAAAATAAATCAAAAAATTGCTTTTCAATGCAATCATCAGTAATGACCATTAAGCTTATGTAGCAAAAATGGGAATAAATATTGTGAATAAAACTCTATATTTTTAGGGAGTCTCTTAGACAATATTTTAATAACACATCATTATTTTATTTTTATTTTTTTCATTTTTTTTTCATTTTATGATTTTTTAATAAAAATAATATTATTAAAAAATATGATTCAGGACCTACCAAATAACATTCATATCGCATATAGAACTATTAATTTTGATGTAATGATTTTAAAAAAAAAATTAAAGAATCTATTGCACAATTCCATTGGAGATTTAAAGAAAAAATGTCCATCAAGAAACTCTGTAACAACACGTAAGAAAGACATGGTTATATATACATCGTTTAGAGCTATCCTATTCAATTTGACCATTATCTAGGAAACACGGACACTCCTAAAAAGTTGATGTGTCTGTGTTGTACCTGTGTCAAACAGTGACACTAGTAAGTACTTTCAGCAGAATTCAAACTCTTATAATGCAGGATCAATTTGACCACTCCGATAGCAATTAAGTTGGTTTATGTATAATTCACACCGATAGTTAAAAAATATTAATAAACCTTTAGTAGTTAGATGGCAAAAATGTTCGATAAATTTCTTAAGAATGCATTAAAATATATTTAATATTTTTTGTTCGTTTTAATGTGTCGGATGGCACATGTGTATCCTAATTAAATAAATTTTTTTTAATACTTTTGATGAAATTTGTATATATAAAATTTTCATAAAAAAATAAATTAATTGATCAAAGAAATAAAAAAAAATTGAATTACACCGTACGTATTGCACTGTTGCTTCGCAGAATGGTAGTGCTTGTTTCCGCGGAAAGGGGGGAAATTTATTTATAATTTAAAATAAAAGAAGAGGAGGAGGAAGTTGACATTAATTTCTTAACAGTACATTAAAATATATTTAATAATTTTTGTTTGTGGTGCACTTGTCTGTACTGAATGGGACATATGTGCCCTAATCAAATTCAAAATAATGTTTTGAATATTTTTGATGAAATTCGTATATATACAATTTTCATATAAAAAAGATTAATTGATCAAAGATATAAAAAAAATTAAAAAAATAATTTAGAATTAGAATGGTAGTGGTTGTTTCCACGGAAAGGGGGGGAATTTATTTATAATTTAAAAAAAAGGAAGAGGAAGAGGAGGCGGAAGAGGAAGTTGACTTTAATTTCCCTCTTCTTTCACCTCTACAGCACTAACTAACTAGCTCAGCCCAGATCTGTGCGCCTCCGGAGACTCACTGACTCATTACTCGATCTTGTTTTTCTCTACATCATCATCTCATTCTATGTATGTATTTATTTAATGCACTCTTTTATTTAATTATTTTGTTTAGGATTTAAAATCATGGATGGATGGATGTATTCAGATCCGTAAATTTGAACCAATTTTGATAGAACAATCCCAAATTTCTCAAGATTTGTTTGTTTGTTTGTATACAGCAGGGGAGGAAAGCTTCAAAGCTTTAAAGAATCAATCGAAGGTGGGAACTTGGTTCTACTTCATTACATTTCTTAGTTATATATTTTTATCAGTTTTTGTTTTCGACAGGATTGGATTTGATTGACTAGAGTTGTATATATATATAGTGAGCTGAATTGATGTACTCTACTAATCCTGCCTAAATAAATACCTACGATTTTAATGTTTCCGGGACTGGATTCTAATCAGGGATTTGTCCCCCAGTGGTTTAATTTGGTCTCTATCTTTGTTTTTTCTCTCTTTAAAAACTAGGAATAGTTTGTTCTTACACACTCACACGGGGGTTAGAGTGAGAATTTGATTTGGAATTCTGGATTGATTTGGTTTGTTCTTCTTATTCCTTTCCATTTTTCTACTAATATAAAGTTCAAATTCTAGCTATTGATGAAATTCGTATATATACAATTTTCATAAAAAAAGATAATTGATCAAAGAAATTTAAAAAATTTAATATATTAAAACCTTTAATTAGACCGTATGTATTGCTTCGTTTCCACGGAAAGGGGGGAAATTTATTTATAATTTAAAAAAGAAGAAGAAGAGGAAGTTGACTTTAATCTAAAATTCCCTCTTCTTTCACCTCTACAGTACTAACTAACAAACTCAGCCCAGATCTGCATCGGGGATCTCTTTCCATATCAACCGCCCAGATCATCAATCGTGCCTCCGGAGACTCACTGACTGACTCATTCATTACTCGATCTACTTTTTCTCTACATCATCATCATCTCATTCTATGTATGTATTTATTTAATTTAATGCACTATTTTATTTATTTATAAATTTATGGATTCAGATCCATAAATTTGTACCAATTCAATTTTGATAGAACAATCCCAAATTTCTGATGATTTGTTTGTTTCTTTGTATATAGCAGGGGAGGAAAGCTTTAAAGCTTCAAAGAATTAGTTCAAGGTGGGGATTTGGTTCTATTTCATTACATTTCTTAGTTATATATATATATATATATCAACTTTTGTTTTTGATAGGATTGGATTTGATTGACTAAAGTTATATATATATAGTAATTAAGCTGAATTGATGTACCGTACTAATCATGCCTAAATAAATACCTACGATCTTAATGTTCTAGAAATTAGGTAGAAGGTCTTATTACATATTGATTTTTACTAAAAATCCAATGAATAATATTTTTTTGAATGAAGGGCCTATTTTTAATTGGTAATTAATGTAAGAGGCCTATTTTGTTTTATATTTTAAATGAAGGTATTTGAATAAATTTAAATATAATTTAATTAATAAAAACATGTTATATATTACATAAATTACCCTCTCTTTATGAAATTTGCACAAAAAATATGGACTACAAAGTTCATATTGCAGTAAAATATGAACTGCAAAGTTCATATTGCAGTGAAATATGGACTGCAATATGAACTTTGCACTAGAAATATGGACTGCAAAGTTCACATTGCAGTAAAATATGGACTACAATATGAACTTTGCACCAAAAACATGGACTAAAAAGTTCATATTGCAGTGAAATATGGACTGCAAAGTTCATATTAGAGTGAAATATAGACTGCAAAATTCATATTGCAGTCCATATTTTAATGCATATTGGTATTTTTTAGTTTATTTTAAGGGTCGGGATGTCATTTTACAATGAAAAAAAAAGACACATGTCATATTATCAATAAAATAAAAAATAGGCCCTTTATTTACAAAAAAAATAGTCCTTGGCTTTAGTGTGAAAATCTTTCTCTAATAAGACATTTTTTTTTAATTGTCCCTTTAATGTTTCCAGCACTAGATTCTAATCAGGGATTTGCCCCCCAATGGCTCAATTTGGTGTCTTTTTCTCTCTTTAAAAACTAGGAATAGTATGTTCTTACACACTCACACGGGGGTTAGAGTGAGAATTTGATTTGGAATTCTGGATTGATTTGATTTCTTCTTCTTATGCTTTCCATTTTTCTATTGAATGATCAAAATGGAATTTAGGATTGATTTGGTTCCTTATTTTGTTTCTCAATAGGGCTAGCAATATTTGACCCTGTTTGACTTTCCATTTTTCTCTCTCTTTTTTTTTCTTTCCATTCCTGTTTGACTTTCAATTCCCACAAATTTATATTTTGAAGTTTGTTTTCAGATTGCAAGGATCTCTTTTCATCCAACCAAAAAGGCTCAATACTATAATCCCTTAGTTTTTTCGATATTAATTATAATTTAAACCTCAGTCTGTGGGTAATGCTTTTAGGTTTGACTAAAGTTATATCCCTTTAATCTTTGTTATCTTCTATGCAATTGCTTATTAGTATATATTTTGTTCCTGGCTATGCAATTCTTATGTATGTCTTTGAATTTATGATCCAGGTGATTAATAATTTCCACGAGTTAAAACCAAGTGCCATCAGTTACCCCTAGTGGTACTATAAAGGAAGGAGTAGCACCAGTGGTACATTGTCATATTTTCTAGGGAGAGATTACGAGCAAGAATAAGAGTAGTAGTGTAATTGTTCTTCAATTTGAGTTGAGACTGAGAGAGTTCGATCTGTTCCCATCGATCGACTTATCCTTCTTTTCTAACTCATTCACTCGTGGAAGCTTAGCTTTAAAATTAAGCAAAAGTATGGTAACAATTGAAGAGGTTTCGGAAGTAGAAGCTGCTGCTTCTTCTTCGTCTTCTTTGGCAGGAGATCATCATAGGTGGAAGTACGATGTATTCTTAAGCTTTCGAGGGGAAGACACTAGGAAGAGTTTCATTGATCATCTCTACTCTGCTCTTGCAAGGAGTGGCATCTACACATTCAAAGACGACGAGAGGCTCAAAACAGGGGAATCAATCTCACCTGCCCTCCTCCAAGCCATCGAGGAATCGAGCTTTGCCGTCATTGTTTTCTCCAAAAACTATGCATCTTCGAGATGGTGTTTAGATGAGCTTGTGAAGGTCATGGAATGCATTAGTAATTCACCAAAGGGACAAACAGCTATCCCAATCTTCTATGACGTTGTGCCTTCGGATGTACGGAATCAGGAAGGGCATTTTGGAGAGATGTTTCGCAAACAAGACTCGAACAATGTCCAAATCTGGAGAAAAGCTCTTACAGAAGCAGCAAACTTATCTGGATTGGAATTGAACAAAACTGTAGATGGGTAAACTAATCCTACTCCTATATCCTCATACTTCATAACTTTACAATTAAATGTAAATATAGCCTATTATTTATTTAAGGTGCCGTTTGATTGCACTTAAGTTTGAAATGGTGGTCCATTTAGAATTAAGAGGTTTTAAATTAAAGAACAAAAAACAAACCATGTCATATATAATTGTTTTGTGCTTTTTTACTATATTTTCTTATTACATCCTTTAAAATCTACAGGCACGAATCGAAATTTATTGACCGAATTGTCCAAAAGATTTGGAGTAAACTCCCATCTAAAATTAAAGTTGAAGATGAGGGTCTAGTTGGAATGAAGTCTCGTATAGAGGAGGTGACTTTGTTGCTAGGTGAAGAGCCCAATGTTGTTCGCACTGTTGTCATATGGGGATTGAGTGGAATAGGCAAGTCAACTTTAGCAAAGGCCGTTTATGCTCAAATTAAAGATCAGTTTGAAGCTACCTATTTTCTTGATGAAGTTGGAGAAGGGTCAAAGAAGGGTGGTCTCAGAAGTTTACAGTTGCAGCTTCTTTCCGGAATCCTAGGGGTGAAGGATTTGCAGATAGCGAATGATATGGATGGATTTGCACTAATGAAGACAAGGCTGGGGTCTAGAAGGCTTCTTCTCGTTCTTGACGATGTTGATAGTTTAGAGCAATTAGAAGCGTTAGCTGGAAGTCACGAGTGGTTTGGTCAGGGGAGTAGAATTATAATAACAACTAGGGATAGGAAACTGCTTGTTGATCGTAATGAGGTCCAAATATATAACGCGAGTTTATTAGATTGTGTTGAAGCTACTAGGCTATTCCGTTGGAAGGCCTTTAATGATACGTGTCCTGCAGAAGATTTTGAGGGGCTCTCAGTTCAATTTATAGAGTATTGTGCTCGTCTTCCATTAGCTCTTAAGGTCTTGGGTTCTGCACTACGCGGTGAAGATTTGGATTTTTGGAAAGATTCATTGCGAAAACTAAGGGAAGTAGGCTCGGATGGAGATATTCTTAAAAAACTAAAAATAGGTTTTGATGGTTTAGAAGAAAGGGTGCAAAATACCTTCCTAGATATTGCATGTTTCTTCAAACAAAGGCAGAAAGAACATGTAACAAGAATACTTGACAGTTTCGATTTTTACCCGAAACGTTCCATACCTATTCTCGTTCATAAATCATTGATACATTGTTCGCATGGTCGGGTTTTTATGCATCAATTGATACGAGAAATGGGTCGGCATATTGTTTGTCAAAATTTTCCTCGAGAGCCTGGGAAGTATAGCAGGGTGTGGGATACCAGCGATGTTGAACATGTTTTAAGAAGAAGTATGGTGAGAAGTTCTTTAAACATTAATCTTCGATCCTCCATTTGAATTGTAATTAATAAGAAGTAAATCTAATAATAAATGAATGTATTAATAGTTATATGTACGTTATATATGTTTCTTCGGTTACTAATTATATATATACTGGATTTTGTTTATTTCTGGTTGTTAGGGTACAAAAAACATTGAAGGCATAATGCTGGATCCGCGACACATATTGTTGAATCCCCACGAACAAGAATTCAAAATTGAAATGGGGACAGAAGCCTTTAGAAAGATGGCCAAACTAAGATTACTGGAAATTCATAACACCTGCATTCCTAAAGGTCCTGATTATCTTCCGAATGAGCTACAGTGGATTGATTGGGACAAATATCCTTCAAATTCTCTGCCAACAATGTTTGAAGCAGACGTTCTTATTGGACTTCGACTACGTCACAGTAGGCTTAAACAACTTTGGGATGGAAGAATGGTAAGAATTTCAAAATTCTATAATATAGATTCCCCCCCTCTCTCCATCTCAAAATTAAGTACATATACATTTTGATTTTAACACTTTTTTTAAATATTTATGCCATAACTTTAACCTAATCAGTATATGGTTAAGAATTAAATTGTTCTTTATTTTTATTTTTATTTTCTGTATAGTAGAATTTGGTACATCAGTCATGTCACACAATACACTAAGCTAGTTTCTTGCGCACAACACATGCCTGAATGATTAAAATAGAAGGCGATTTAAGTTAGAAAAACTATAAAAAAAGTTATTAATTATTTATCAAGGGTTGAGACTTATGTAAATTCTACTTTCATGTTTTGGGGAAAAAAACCAGAGATAATAAGGTGAAAATTGGAATTGAAAAATATAACAATGCTTACTATATATATATATATTTTTGTTTGGTGAAATTTGAATATAATTTGATCAAAACTACACATTTACAAGATATTTAGTAGACTTTGCAACTCCATCCCAAATATCAGCCTTGGCATGCTCATCCACCCCAGCTATAAAGACCGAACTTTTTGTAAGTTTGGATATAACCCAGACATATAACCAAATTATTTGAGTGACCATTTTAACACCCTAGCAGAATTAACATTTGCAGCAGCTAAAGTCTTAGAAATATTTTATATGAAAGAGTAAAAACTATGTTTTACAAATCCAAGTCAAATGATTCGAACAATTTAAGATTCAATAAAGAGTAGATATAGATTTATGCAGTCAGGCACCAGAAAGGGCTTCCTCTTCTTTTAACTAATTAACAGACTTCCTATTTGACGGGGTAAATGGTTGAGTTTTTAGATGAAATTTTGTGGGGATGATCTCCATGATGAATAGATCAACTCTATCAAATTTCATCAAAAAATTTAGTTGGGAAGTAGGTGAACTAATTAAGGATTGATCTATATATATATATATATATGTGTGTGTGTGTGTGTGAATTTCGGCCATTTAGAACTAAGATTTTTAGATCACCCACTTTCCGGTTGAATTTTCTTATGAAATTTGGTGGAATTAAAGTACTCATCATGGAGATCGCCCCCACCAAAATTCATCTAAAAACTCAACAATTTACCTCCTCAAAAAGGGAAGTCCGTTCTTTAGTTAAAAGAATGAATGTCTTTCTTGAGTTTGGCTGTATATAAGTATATCGACTTTCTCATATTAGAAACAAAATATTATATTTTAAAACTTTTAAAAGTCAGAGTATAATTTTATAAGTTTGGGGTGAAAGATTTATATAACTTTAAAGCATACACTAGTGATATACTAGACTAAGGCCGATACTTTTTGTCTTGAATTCAGATTTTTACTTTGACTTGTATACTTATATTATGTTTGGCACAAAAGATTGAGACTTTTAATTTGAGATGTTATGAAAAGAACATGGATAGTGCTATGATGGGCTAAAATGATAAATAAATAGGCCGTAAACAGTGCAACAAAAAAAGTGTGGTGGATTACAGTCATGGACTCCTGGTCAGCCCACCACTGAATCCACCTTTCATATTACTAACTACTAATGTTATCATGTTTTAAAATATATATTAAAAAATAAAACACTACTCTATTATTATTATTATTATTGGTGCTGGTTATCTATTTTCGTATCCTGTTTTTTGAGGTTTTTTGGGTGTAGTCTACACCCCACACCTACATGTGTGGTTCATACTCTTATGAAATTTGGTCATTTGGTACATACTCTCTTAATTTATGATCTTTTGAAAGATAGAGTCGAGCTCTTAATTAATTTTAGGCCGTAAGAGTATGAAAAAAAATAAACAGAAAAAGTTACCTTAACATACCAAAACTAAAATAAAAAAAGAATATGGTTATATAATTAATACATGTTACAAGAGAAAAACAAATCCAATTTGCTTGGTTTAGTTAATTCGTCTACCTTGACTGAATAAAATAATATAAAACTTTTTATGTTCATTTGGTACATACTCTCTTAATTTATGATTTTTTGAAAGATAGAGCCAAGCTCTTAATTAATTTTAGGCCGCAGGAGTATGAAAAAAGATAAACTAAAAAAGTTACCTTAACATACCAAGCATAAAATAAAAAAAATAAAAAACAGAATATGGTGGTATAATTAATACATGCTACAAGAGAACAACAAATCCAATTTGCTTGGTGTGGTGAATCCGGCTACATATCTTGACTGAATAAAATAATATAGAACCTGTTGTTAATTTTTATAATCCCAACTATTTTTTTATTTTTTTTCTGTTCTTAATTTCTTATATAACAGAAGAAGAAGAAGCTAAAAAAACTTAAATACGTCGACCTTAGTAATTCGCGACACCTAGTCGGGATTTCACACTTGGGAGAGTCCTGTAATCTCGAGGAACTGATTCTTCAAGGGTGTACGAGTTTGGTAAAGGTTGACCTGTGTATTGGATTTTTCAAAAAGCTTGTTTGCTTAAATATGGCTGGGTGTGAGAAGCTTAAAAGCCTTCCAGAAGCTATTCATTGGGAATCTCTTGAGGTTCTCAATCTTTCTGGCTGTGTCAAACTTCAAAAGGTCCCGGAGATCCGTGAAAATATGGACAAATTATTGCAGCTATACTTGGAAGAAACCTCTATAGAAGAGCTACCCTCGTCAATTGGTTACATCCACAACCTTGTTTTGATAGATTTACGTCAGTGCAAAAATCTTGTGATTCTTCCGAGTACCCTCTGTACATTGAAACATCTAAAATCACTCATTCTCTCGGACTGCTCAAAAGTTGAAAAATTACCAGAGGAGATGGGGAGTTTAGAATGTCTAGAGGAGCTTCTTTTGGATGGAACTGCTGTAACAGAGCTACCCCCCTCCATTCAATGTTTGAAAAATCTCAAGGTCTTATCCTGCTGCAAGAGCTCATCTCAATCACCGACTTCAGTTTTGCAGTCTTGGCTTCAACTCAATAAACATCAAAAAACCATGAGGAGTTTGGTGTTGCCTCCAATTTGGGGTTTAACTTCATTAACACAGCTAGATCTCACTGATTGCAATTTGTTAGCGTGCCCCGGTGGTCTTGGGTCATTGTTCTCTTTGAAAAAGTTGCATCTTGGAGGAAACAAATTTGAAAATCTGCCAAGCCTCAATCAACTTTCTCAACTTGCACACCTAGAGTTGAATCATTGCGAAATGCTTCGAGAGCTGCCAGAGCTTCCGTCGGGAATAAGGAGATTGTTTGCAAATGACTGTGTATCATTGAGAGTCTCTGCAGATCGATTTGCCATGTGCAAAGTAGGGTATTTTTGGTTCCAAAATTGCAGGAAATTGCTCGCATATGGAGAGAATGAGATTGTAGCTAGTACGTTGTTGCAGCAAAAGCTTGAGGTTCTCTATTAACTTCTATACAAACACATACATACGTATTTTTGGTGTGAGTATATATGTAATATATATCTATATACGAGCCATGTTGCAGAAAGGTTTCCTTCTTTTAACTAAAGAACAAAAGATTGATATATATGCGCTCATTTCGATAGTTGAAATTTTAAATGTTTAGATCACTCACTTCTTAGTTTAATTTTTTGATAAAATTTGGTGGAATTATTTAGTCATCATGGAGATCATCCCCACCAAATTTCCTCAAAAGGGGAAGTCTGTTCTTTAGTTAAAAGAAGGAAGCTTTTTCTGGAGGCTAACTATATGTATATGCATTTAATGTTTTTACTGATTGAATGACTTTATTGTATTATCTTGGTACGTGCAGAGAATCGGGAAATGCTTTGACGGTATCCCTGAAAATATCATACTTCCGGGAAGAGCTATTCCAGAGTGGTTCTGCAATTACACTTTTACGGGGCATTCAATTTTGTTGGAGCTTCCTCAGAATCCTAAAATCAAGGGGTATAGCTTTTTTTTCATTTTGGAAGTGGTAAATAAAGTCAAATCATGTAAATTGGCTATGTTAGATAACGAAGAAAACCATCGTGTGCTTTTACACTGGTCGGGCCTGCGACATGACGGTCCGATTACAATCGTTGGAGTGGAGCTATCATTCACGGAGCCTGGTCATTGCCACTCAATCCATAAAAAATCAATTTACCTCAGGGATACAGAAAACATTATTGGCCAGGAGCATATGATTATGGGATGCAGTTGTTTAGATGTTTCTGATTGGTGCAGTGATTGCCGTTGGGGGGAGTGTGGTGGAATTGAGGTAAGTATTAGATTGTTTGCTCCAGACATAATGGTAGTGAAAAAATGGGGGGTACGTCTAGTATTCGAGGAGGAGGCGGAGGATGATGATGATGATGATGTTGTTGATGATGATGATTTTTATTCACCTATGTCTGAAAGGATGAAGTTGTTCAGAATGCATATGAAGCAGTAAAGAAAAAGAATAAAATATGGTGATGATCGATGATTGATAAAGATTATTATAAATTTTACTAGCTCTCCTTAATTTCCTTTGCTTACATTTAATGCTTCTTTCTGTCTCTTACAAAAAAATGATTTTGTCTCACGTTTTCCCTTTTTTTTTTCTCTTTCATTTACTTAGGTACCGTAGAACCTCGATAATTTAATACTCGATTAATTAATAATATCGACTAAATAATATTTTTGCCAGGTGTGAGAATACGCAAATGCGACCCTCGAATCCCAACCTTAAGTTTGGGGGTTTGAAACATTGAAAGAAGTTACATTGATTCATTTGCTTCTATATGGTGATAATCCATATCGTGTGTCCCCCTATCATATTCTAGATGCAGGAGAGTTCGTTCATAATCGTCAATATATTTTACGAGAAAATGGACAAAAGAGTTGTATAAGGGGAAATGCTACAAATAAACCATTTTCTTACACGTTTGTCTACGAAATCATGATTTTATATGGTTCGAAAATTATATTACGAATTGGGAAGGTGTTAAACACCCGTTCCTGATTATCTTTCAAATGAGTTACGGTGGATTGATTGGGACAAATATCCTTCAAATTCTCTGCCAACAACATCTGAAGCAGACATTCTTGTTGGACTTCAACTACGCAGTAGGCTTAAACAACTTTAGGAGGGAAGAACGGTAGCATTTTTAATTATATATTTATATATATTCCCTCCCTCTTTCCATTTCAAATTAAGTATGTATTCATTTTCATTTCAACACTTTTTTTTAATATTTATGCAATAACTTTAAGCTAATCAATATATGGTGAAGAATTAAATTGTTTTTTAACTAAAGTAGAATTTGGTACATCAATTATGTCACACAATACACTAAGCTAGTTTCTTGTGCACATCACAAACCTAAATGATTAAAATAGAAGGCGGTTTAAATTAGAAAAACTAGAAAAAGGTATTAAGTAGTTCTCAAGGGTTGAGACTTATGTAAATTCTACTTTCATGTTTTGGGGAAAAGAACCAAAGATAATAAGGTGAAAGTTGGAATTGAAAAGTATAACAATGCTTACTATATATATTTTTTTGTTTGGCTAAATTTGAATATTACAAGATATTCAATAAAACAACAATCATTACAGCTATGACAACACCAAATCTATCTAAACAACAGAAAATATAGATGCACCAGAGCCCATCACTACACCAGAAATGATCTTAAGAGATTGACTTTTTTTTGTCAGTCGCTTAAAAACTTCTTAAGCGACTAACATTATAATATGTTGCTTAAGTATGCTTAAGTGACTACACTTAAGAGACTAGAGTTAATTAGTCGCTTAAGAGACTCTTAAGCGACCATACTTCAGTGACCGCACTTTGTTAGTCGCCTAAGAGACCTTTTGTGATTACACTTAAGAGACCTCTATGTTAGTCGCTTAAGAGATCCTAAGCGACTACACTTAAAAGACTCACATATGTTCGTCACTTAAGAGATCTTAAGTTACTTAAATCCATATGTTAGTCGCTTAAAAGCTTCCACCGACAGTTTTTAAGTTAAAGTCAAAGGACTTTGACCAAGTTGCTTAAGAGACTGACTTTGCAAATTATCAGTCGCTAAAGATCTTACATAGGCGACTGACAATGCATTATCAGTCGCTTAAGTATTTTTTTTAATTAAGTGCAGAGCCTTTTTTCAGAATGCATTTGGGTTGGAGGATGCATATTGGTCGAAGGAGAGGCGATTTTAGGCGATTTTGAAATGCAAATCACCATTTCCATCACCAAAGGCTTTGTTCTTACCTCGTGTTTGATCTATAGGTTAGTACAATCTCACTTATTTGTTACTAAATTTTGTGTTCATAGTAGATAGTTGAGCTAATTAGTGTTAAAAATGTAGTTTTAATGTTAGTTTAAAATATATATATATATATATATATAATATTATGTATAATACTATAAACATAATATTTACATTAATTATATATATAATTAGTATATATATGTATAATACTATATACTATATTAACACTAATTATATATTTACTTAATTAGTGTATAATAAATATTTATATGTATAATATTATGCATAATACTATATGCATAATATTAAACTTATATTTTTTGTGAACAAGTTTTAAATGTTGTAAGTGAACTACATTTGTATTTTGTTGACTTTCTCTATGAACACTTATTATTGAAATCATATTGGTTTGAATTGCAAATGTGAATTGGCTTGAATTGCAAATGTGAATGTGAATTAATTTGAATTGCAGGTTTAACAAACCTGCAGGTTATTAGAATTGCAGATGCTTGATGATATTTCTTCACTTAAGCGACTAACATAGCAATTGTCAGTCGCTTATGTGGTTAGCTTAAGAGACTGAGAATGACTTGCCAGTCGCTTAGGATGGCCTAGCTTAAGGGACTCATAAAGTCAATGTTAGTCGCTTAAGCTGTCCCAGCTTAAGGGACTGACATAGCCATTGTTAGTCGCTTAAACTGTCCCAGCTTAAGAGACTGACAAATACATTTTTAGTCGCTTAAGATTGTTTAACTTAAGGGACTGAACTATTTGCTTTAGTCGCCTAAGCCTTAAGTGAAGGAGTTTGAGTCCGTGGCTTAAGAGTTTCTTAAGAGACGGACCCATAATTCTCAGTCGCTTAAGAACTATAGCCACTTAGTTTATGTGACAATACTTAAGCGATTGACAGTTAGTCGCTTAAGTCTTAAGACACGGAGATGAGGTCTTAAGTGACTGTGAGAGTCAGTTTCTTAAGATCTATTATCAGGTACTGCACATTATATTTGATTTATAGAAACTATTTCTCAGATTCATTATTTTTCACCATGTCCAAGAAGCTAATGTAGGGCAAACACAAGTCCACAAACATTGACCGCTTAACCCATAAACTGTCTTTCTTGCTAGCGAAATTCCAGATGTGGTTGGCTGTATTTGCCTTATTATTCTCCATAATATTGCTCAGAATTCTTCTCTTCGAGTCATCACAGTCACTAGACTTCAGTCCAGTTGGAACCCCTAAATATTTAACAGGTAGACTTTGCAACTTCATTACTATAACATCACAAATATCAGCCTGACATGCTCATCCACACCAGTTATAAAGATAGAACTTTTTGTAAGTTTGGATATAACCCAGACATATAACCAAATTATTTGAGTGACCTTATTAACACCCTACCAATCCAATTTGAACTATTTGAAATTTTTAAGATTCAACAAAGAGTAGATATAGATTTATATACACTACCTCCAAAGGGCTCTTAGGCGATGTACAATGTACGTCGCCTAAGTATGTATATACGTCGCCCTTATCTTAGGCGACGTAGCATACGTCACCTAAGGTACGTCGCTTAAGCTGTGTCGCCCAAGGTGATGGGCGACGTAAACAAATACTTACGTCGCCTAAAATTCTTCTTAGGCGACCTACGAAATAAATACATCGCCTATAAGACCAAAGAGAAGTTGACTTTGACTTTACTTTAGGCGACGTAGGTAAAATAAGTACGTCGCCCAAGTTTGGATCTTAGGCGACGTAGGTAAATACATACGTCGCCTAAGGTCTAAGAGAAGTTGACTTTGACTGCACTTTGGGAGACGTAGGTAAACTAAGTATGTCGCCCAAGTAGGGACCTTAGGCGACATAAGTATTTACCTACGTCGCCTAAGGTCGAAGAGAAGTTGACTTTGACTTTACTTTAGGCGACGTAGGTAAAATACATACGTCTCCTAAGTGAATTAAAAAAAATGCCTGTTTTTATGTGCACCCCACACGTGCACATATATACAAATAACCTGCATTACAAACCAATTTCATTCATTCAAAGATCCTGCCTAATCATTCATATTTTTCATTCATTCAAATATCAAAATATTCAATTATTCAAATATCTAAGCATTCAATTAAATGTTCGAAATGTTTATAAATTATAGCAATGTCCTAAAAAACTGTTTTAAAAACATTACAATCATATAAAATTGATCAATAAGAAAATAAACCTAAAACTATCCTGCGTTGGAGCCATCGGATGGTGGAGCCCTCGTATTCATCTGCCTCACCATTTCTGCAAGCTGGACCTGTACCCTCGCTTCGAACTCCAGCCGCTCCCTCTCGAGCTGCCTCTCGCGCTCCTGCCAATCCCGTCTTTCCTGTTGAAGACGCTCCTCTAGTTCCTTTTGATTTGCCCTAAGTCTGGCGAACTCCTCCTCAATCGCGGCGTTTCGGGGCTCCGGCTGTGATGGTCCTCTCGTCCTCTGCTGCTTGGCGACGCTGCTGCCAAAGCCAGGAACCCTGGTCCCTCTCGAAGGACCGACCACGCTCTCCATAACCCCGATCTCTACATCAACAGAGAGTCTTGGTAGGGCTGTGACTGAGGCCGGCGAGGAGCCATCCGATGTATCCTCGATCGGAGGCATACTCGCCATCAACGAGGCAACCGCCTCGTCGCTCGCCTGCTGAACCCGCGACTGCAAATAACAATAAATATAATTAATAAATTTCCTATTACAAATAATTAAGCATAAGGATCGAATTTCTTATTACAAATAACTAGCAATAAATGTAATGAATTAATAAATAATAAACTTACCGTACACTCGGGATCGAATTTCTTATACATGTCTATGTACGTCTTCGCGTGAGGAGCTTGCTCGCCTTTCTTCGTGTACTCATCAGTCCGAGCTGCAAAAGGCCTGCCCCTCCGCTATGGGGCCTCTTGTTTGTCGAGGCCCGGACCTCTTTTATTTGCTCGCTCCGCCTCTACAAAATACATAAGATATAAACCCTTAGAATTTTTAATTGTATTTAAATTAAGTTAGACAAATTAATTAATTTTACTTGAAATTCGGGATCCTTGAAGTGGTTCCACAACCACTGCCACTCCGCAGGCCGATGTGCAAACTCGACATGAAGGGGCGAATCTCCCAATTCCTGCCAATTCGCATGACAGGAAGACTTCCACTGCCTGAACCGGTTGGCGGCCTTCTCGTCTATCCAGCCGGTGAGCTCCCTACGCTGGTGATCGATATCGTAGTTCACCTACAAAGCAAAACAGCAGAGAGAAACATTAATAATAACAATCAATAACAAACAATAACAAAATAAAGAAAAATGCAAAACTTATCGATAAAAAATCCAGCAACCTCGTCCGCTCTGTCACCGGAAGGTCATGCCACATCGGATGGAGCATCGGACATCGGTCTTTTATATAAGTCGAGAGGTCCGTCACGAACCGGGAGCGAACTGAGAAGGGCGGCCCCCTAATCGAATCCTCGTAGGTCACCGGGGTCCTGCCCTTCACTTTCGTGATTGCCGCTGTTTTGTTCCCGAGTACAACTCTTCTCCTCTTATTACTCGAGGAGGCGCCGGCGGCGGTATCTGTATATTACAAGAATTTTTATTCAGTAAATTATACAAAGTTAATATAATTGCCGGCGTATAACTAAAAAATATAATTAAGAACTTTACTTGAGTCGGTCGGCACGTGAGCAGTAGCAAAAATGCAGCGAATGCTGCGCGTGGGTGGTGCGGGGCCCGTGCTGTCGGTCGTCGAATGAGCGGAAAAGAGGGGCAAAACAAGCGGTAGGACCGGCGACTCCTGCGCTGAGACCGGTGGTCCGTCGGCCTGGGCAGCCTGCTGCGATGCCTGCGGCGCCTGCGAGGTCTGGGCCGCTTGCGAGGGTTGGGTCGCCTGCGAGGGCTGCTGTTGCTGCAGTAGGGCAAGATGGAACTCCTCGCGCAGCTCTACACGAGATTTCTTCTTTGCGGCTAAATCTTTCGGAGGCATCCTGACATATATTAGAAAAGAAACATAAGAATACTATAATTGACTTGAATTAAAATTGAAATTGAATTGAACTGGCATTGAAATTGAATTGAATCGAAATTGAAATCGAAAGAAACATAAGAACAATAAACTTCAAGATCAATTTCAACTTTGCCCTAATTGAAATTGAAGTTGAAAGAAACATAAGAACTCAACCCTTAACAATTGCGAAAATTTTATTAATTAGGGAAGTTTCATTTCCTGTTGATTGTGAAGCTACTAAATCAGATTTGGTGCCTGTTAGCTCGCAGTCACATGTAGCATATATGTTGAAAACTTGGAATTGAAATTGAAGTTTAGGGTTGAAATTGAGATTCAATTGCTAAACTTGAATCTCAAATTCAACACTAAACTTCAATTTCAATTTCAATTTCAAAACAGTCTGCACTTGTGTTCTCAGCAGTGGGAAAATTCATATTAAAATTGGAGATACTCTAAGTAATAATAATAAATGAGTGAACAAAACAACATTCGTAATAAAAGGAAGAAAAAAGGAAGTGAGCCATCAAGTGGATTATTATAACTAGCTAGTAAGATAGCCACTTAAATTTAAAAAATATCTTAAATTCGAGTCTCATTCGTAATAAAAGAAAGATACTAATTAAGACCATTTCTTAAAAAAAATGAAAGTGAGAAAGAGAAAGAGGCGTGGGAAAGGAAAGGCATATGTTGTCAGTTTGGTATACAGAGAGAGAGAGAGAGAGAAGGGATAAGGTTTAACGGGACCAGATTGCGACCTTTCCTTTGGCATATCTATCTAAAATATACTCATTATTAACTTTTAATATAAATCATATATTTTAATAAAAATATATATATATATATATATATATCTAAAATATACTCATTATTCTTCTACCATCAAAGGCATACACAAAGTGACCAAACAAAAAGCTGAGGAGGGCAATTGTGGCAAACTAAACCAAATAGTAGGATTTTGGGATCTGGCTAACACAGATGTTGTCTTCCACAAGCATGACCTTGTTCTTGTTGACACTAGCATACTTGGAAGTGAAAAAATAGAGAGGGGTAAAATATAAAGACCAATTGCTAAACTAGAGGAGGTTTCTTTAAGTACAAATGTACATTACAAAGGAGCAAGAATTGCACAAAGGAATTGAACAGGAGATGCATATCAAGATATATAAAATGCATAAACTATATGTTGGGATTGGGGGGGGGGGGAGGGGGGCATTGTGATTCTAAAAATGTTTATTAAAAAAAAAATTACCTACTTTCAATGGTACACACTGCCCTTTTGGATCATCAAATGGTGTATACAATGAATTATTGACAAGAAACATAGTCATAGTTGAGTACCAATGGGAACTACAGGACATGTCACAGATATTGAGATTTTTTTTAATTAACTTGCTCAGGTTGTGTACATGTTCTTATCTTTTAAAAAACAGCTATACAGACCCAGATAGAACTATGGAGATTATTTTTATTATTATAAATATTGTTAGACACTTGAAGTGAATAATTGTCAGAATTGATGGGCTTTAGTTTTACATACATATAAGATTTGGATGTCATGTTAACCTTCAAAAAAGTAGATTTAGTTGGACCCAAATGCGTTCTGTGCTACTTGTATTGATAATTTTACCCAAAAGTGAATGTTTTATGGTCCTCCATTACTATTTTTAATCAGCTGGATCTGGGGGTGGGGGGGTTGGTTTATTTTTAGATGATTGGGGACAAAGTGGGAAAAGGGCAAATAATTTATTAAGGGGGACCATAGAAGATTACAAAAGTAGTAGAAAAAGGAAGATAATCTCCCTCTATTTATATCTAAAGAAACATTAAATTACATTACATGTAAACCGAGGTTTCTAAAGTAAACACCACACGCACATTAATCACAACCATTTGTGTCAGAACCAAAAAATCTGTTCATCCCACTATGCTCAGTTAAAACAACAATCGTTTTCCCTAAAAGCAATAAGTGAAAATATGCCTTTAAATTGTGAAGGTCCTATATCTAAAAAGTACAATATTTTTAGAGACCTGGACATGCATCAGGTAGCAAATCTAAAATGAATGCGAATCACAGTGAATCTCTTTTTCCAACTTCTCAATAAAACAGGTAATATTTTCAGTCATTTTCCAACGTTTTCATCAAGCGTACCCTTAATATGATTTAATTTCAAACCGTGACATTTAATTTGAGACGGAGGAATAACCTATAATATGACATAGTATTCTTCACCTCACTAATTAAGAAACACATTATAACATGTATAAATGGCAAAGACTTAAAAGACCCTGCGCGCTACACAGTGGCCAAGTTATCTAGATATCCAAGTTTGACTAGAAGCTGCTAAACGGTGGCTAAGCAATCTAGATATGAAACTTTATCACACTTGCAATTTGCCGAAGACATAACCTTATTTCTTTTGAACAATGAGGAGAAATTCAAGAACTTGATTGGGATATTGAAAATCTTTGGTCTTGTTTCGGGTCTAAAAATAAACATGACCAAAAGTGTCCCTTAATTCTTAATTTTTTTTTCCTAAATTGATAGTTCAAATTCAAAACACTGCCACTAAACACCACACGCACATTAATCACAAAAGAATAGCTCGATCAGTTCAAAGAAAGATGCGATCGAAATGCCTGAAAATTAAAGTTTTTCCATAAATAAATTAAAAGTGGAAACAAGATTAATATCTATATGATTCTAAGGAAGCAAAACTAAGACTAAATATGTAATTAAGCAATGAATGTATTACACGGCAGATTCACAAATGAGAGAGAAGTTAGGGCTCAAAACTATTCACTGTGTGTATGCGTGTGTGTTAGCTGTCGCCTATTCTAGGGCTCAAACTTACACTCACACATATATATAATAGCTATATTATACACATACACTCAAACATACACACACACATATATATATATATATAGATAGTAGTATACGTACCTGTGAGATGGTGGTGCGCTGGTGGAGAGAGTGAGATGGTGGTGCGCTGGTGATGGAGGATTTGTGGGAGGAAAGATTTTGGATTTCTCAAAGTTAATTTAGGGGGGAGCGAGGGCGGTGGTGAGCGGAAATGAGAGAGGAGGGAGAACTGAGAGATAGTGGGAGAAGGAGGATTGTTTTGCGGAAAAATGAAATTGGGGTGAAGGGTTTAATTTATCCTATTCACTTGGGCGACGTAGGTATTTAAGTACGTCGCCTAGGTCGCCCAAGTGAATTTTAAATTTCTAGAATATTTTGAATTTTCGTGAAAATTGAAGGGGGGAAAACCTTTCGAGCGACGTAGTGTTTATTTGTACATCGCCTAAAAGTAACTTAGGCGACATAGGTTACTGCTAAGGTTCCTTCAACCATGGGTACGCCGCTGATTTGAACTTGGATTTTCAACGCTGTTGTCAAATGTCTATCTGCAACAGGAATGTTGAAATTTGGGTATAGTGTGAAAAATACTGTTCCAGCATTGAGAGTTGCCTGGACAGTACCAAGAACTGCTTGAGAATAAGTTTTCAAACGGGAGTCTATCAACGCAACATTGATAACCCCTCCTCCATGGTCCCAAGTTCATTCTGAATGTGTCTCCAAACTCAAAAAACTCACACAGCATCTTCCCCCTCTCCAAATTCCATCCACAGGAACCAGAATTTTACAAACAGATGCCAGTGACTTCTACTGGGCAGCAATCATTTTTGAAGAAATTGATGGAAAAAGAAGTGTGTGTGGTTACAAGTCAGGCAAATTGAAGCAATCTGAAAGCCATTACCATTCGACATACGTTCATCGATTTGCTTTAGCCGTCCATGTATCTCTTGAATAGATTCTTCGATTGTATCTATTTTTGTCATACTCTTGCTCATGTTTTTTGTACTTTGAGCAATTTGGGACAACTGTTCCAGCATTGAGAGTTGCCTGGACAGTACCAAGAACTGCTTGGGAATAAGTTTTCAAATGGGAGTCTATCAACGCAACATTGATAACTACCGGGAGACCTTTTCTTCCGTGAAAGGTAATTGCAAATCGGATTGCGCCAAAATGCATATGAGTGTAACCTTGTGTAATCGCCAGCAGGCAGCTGATCTTGTAGCAGATGCACAACTTGCAGCAGGATGGGAAGAAAATTCTGTTTCTAAGCCTGGGTCGGATACAGATTCTTTTTCAGAATAATAAATCTGCATAATTGTTTCTGGTGATGCTTCATCTCGTGCGGAGAGTACAGATTCAATATCTGATTCTTGAATGTCTGGATGGTGTTGCAACAAAAGTGCCATGAACGCCTGCTTTTTCTTTGCGTTGGGACAATTTTTTGCAAAATGGCCATGCTTGTGGCATATGAAACATCCGTCACTGTGCTTCTTTCTGAAGTTTCTTAAGTGACAAGTTCCCTCTCCCACAGAAGCACTCGCTTTTCAAAAAATGTTTTCAAACACCTCCTCTCCTAAGTTAATAGATCCAGTAGCATGTCTTCTACTTCCTCCTCTTCGCGTTTTTCTTCCTCCATTATAGAATCGCTTTATGAAATTACTCATACTCCCTCCAAAATAATTCCACAAACGGATTTTCCCACCTACGTCGCCTAAGTTACTCTTAGGCGACGTACAAATAAACACTACGTCGCCTAAGAGTTTTTAATAATTTTTTATTTTAATGGTAATTTAATTTTAATAAGCTAATCTTTATTATAATTATAACCTGCCCAATTACATTTTAGCAATAATTATTTTAATAATCATAATAATTATTATTATAACCTGAAAAACAGCGATAAGGAGTTAAAATGTGTAGCATTATTTGAAAAATTAAAAATTAAAAAAATTAAGGGATCCCAAGCAAGAGTAAGAGGCTTAATTTAAAAGAGAGAAATATACCCATTCTGTGACCTGTTTCCACTTGTATTCCATTTGATATATATGCCAAAGAATAAGCTAATTTATATATGTCGCTTAGGAGTATCACTTAGGATACATACATATATAAGTAATAGGTCAAAAATAAAGAATTATTTCACTAAAGTTAAGCATGTGTTTACCGCTTATTTTTATATAGTGAGTTCTGATTTGATTATATATATATATATTTAACATGTCTGAACAAACACTGATTTTTATGCTGAATGAACTTCAATCAAATACTAAAAGGTTAAAAGTAAATACATGTCTTCTTATATTTTGAGTAAATGACACTAGAAGCCCTTAAACTATAAAATAAACTATAAAAAATTATAAATTTAATCATTTCACTTAATTAATAACTTTTGCAACAATTAATTCACTTAATTAATAACGTTTACAGCAATAGCCCTGTTTGCCTCTAATCCTTTGCCCGAGCCTGCACTGTTGAAGGCTAAAAAACCTGCCCCCTTGTGGACCACATTACAACTGTTACAGACTTGTCTACCATCGGGCTTTAACTATTACGGTGAGTGACACTCGATTTCCAACAGTCAAGTGCTGAAAATCGATTTTAATCGAGATGTAATGCCGTCGATTATCAGTGACATAGTTATTTCTATTTTCTTTGGGAAGGGGCCCAATGAGGTTTTAAGCTTCTTCAATTATGTACAACCGATGCTTATGGATAAAAAAATGTTATTCTGAAGGTTTTAGTGTTGGTTTTGAAGATTTTTTTATCCCCAAGGAACTCCAAGAGAATATTCAGAGGAGTATTCAAGATGTTTCCCCCCTGCTGCATCACTTAAGGTCCTCCTACAATGAGTTGGTGGAGTTGCAGCTGGAGAATCACCTAAAGCTTGTTAAAATGCCCGCCACAAATTTCATTCTGAAGTCATCTTCAATGAGTATTCTAATCGATTCTAAGAGCGACTCGGTCGTTAATAGGGTGTTTCAGCAAATAAGGTTCTTGAGTGTTCAAATGTCAGATAAGGGAAAACTCTATTCATGCAGTACCTACCGCATTGCGAAATTCAATTTTGTGAGGAGCTGTCTATTTCATGGGCTGGACCCGTACTAAGAGATGGTCTACTCAATTAGTAGTTGAGAAGTGATGGCCCGTTCTCTAGAGGATTGATTGAACCTGGAACCTTGTTTAAGAACTTGATTAATATAAAAGAATTAACTATTTTACAACAATCATTTCACTTAATTAATAACGTCTACAACAATAGTGAAACCGATCGATTGAATTACAAATAATAACAATACAACATCAATTGTAGTCATCATCATCACTCTGATCCTGATATAAGATTGCTATAATTACTTTTTTCAATTGTATAAGGTGAAAAGTTATCATGTTGTAGTATGAATACTTTTAAATTTAGTTATAGTGTAATAATTAGTATTATAAATGATTTATTTTGAAAATTAATATCATACATTTTAAAAAATATTCATTACGAACTTTATTTTCATAATTGAATCAAATACATAATTAAGCACAATATCTAAATAAACACAAAAATTAGTAAAAAATTAATATTAATAAGAGATAGAGTACCTAAAGATCAAACAAGCATTTAATGAGGAAAATAATGTTGATTTTTACCTACAAAATAGCCAAAATTGAAATGACATGTTCTTAGGCGACGTAGGGTATAATTACGTTTCCTAAGATACTCTGGGGCGACGTAGGGTATAATTATGTCGCCTAAGATTATCTGGGGCGACGTAGGATATAATTACGTCGCCTAAGATTATCTGGGGCGACGTAAGATATATATACGTCGCCTAAGATATTCTTGGGCGACGTGATGTTAGTACGTCGCCTAGGTGTTTCTTTGGCGACGTATGCTATTGCTTACGTCGCCCAAGGGCCATACTGGTGTAGTGAATATAGTCAGGCTTTAGAAATAGTTTCCTTTTTTTAACTAAATAACGGGCTTCCTCTTTAACGGGTAAATGGCTAAGTTTTTTGATGAAATTTGGTGGAGATGATCTCCATGATGAGTGGATCAACTCTACCAAATTTCATCAAAAACTTTAATTGGGAAGTAGGTGAACCAAAGATTGATATATATGTGTGAATTTGTAGACTTTTAAAATTTATATTTTTAGATCACCCACTTCCTGGTTGAATTTTTTTATGAAATTTGGTGGAATTTATGTACTCGTCATAGAGATCATCCCCGCCAAAATTCATCTGAAAACTTAACCATTTACCCCCTTAAAAAGGGAGGTACGTTCTTTAGTTAAAAGAATGAAGCTCTTTCTGGAGCCTAATTGTATATAAGTATATCAACTTTGTCATATTAGAAACAAAATATTATATTTTAAAACTTTTAAAAGTCAGAGTATAACTTTATAAGTTTGGGTCGAAAGATTAGATATAAATTAATACATATACAAATTTAAAGCGGGCACGAGTCATATACTAGACTAAGACAGATAATTTTTGTCTTGAATTTGGATTTTTACTTTGACTTGTATACTTATATTATGTTTAGCACAAAAGATTGAGACTTTTAATTTGAGATGTTCAGAAAAGAAAGTGATATATTAATTTTAGAAAAATATTTTTCTGAATACAATACATGTTAATAAAGAACATGGACGGTGCTATGATGGGCGAAAATGTTAAATAAGTAGACCATAAGCAATGCAACAAAAAAAGTTGTGGTAGGCTAGAGCCCTGGTCAGCGCACCACTGAATTCGCCTTTCATTGTCCTAACTACTATTGTTATCATATTTCAAAAGACTAAAAAATAAAACACTACTCTATTATTATTATTGGTATTGGTTATCTATTTTCGTATCCCTGTTTTTCGAGGTTTTTCGAGCCCCTACACTCCACACCTACATGTGTGGTTCATGCTTTCTTACGAGGTTTGGTCATTTGGTATATTCTCTTAATTTATGAATTTTTGAAAGATAGAGCCTAGCTCTTAATTAATTTTTGGCTGTAGGAGTATCAAAAAAGATAAACGAAAAAAGCTACCTTAACATACCAAGCATAAAATAAATAAATAAATAAATAAATAAATAAAAAGAATATGGTGATACAATTAATACATGTTACGAGAGAAAAACATTTGGTTGGTTTAGTTAATTCGACTACTACCTTGGCGGAATATTGAAAAATGGGACTTGTTTGAAAAAGTTTTCTACAAAAGAATCGGGAGAATAATATTTATGTACATTAAGGGCCTATATTTGACCAAACTCTAAAGGAGTGTAAAGTTAACTTCGCGGTAGATTTTTAAATTGTAATATTTTATAGAATCGCGCAAAATTAAGTTTGCACTACATTGTTTTAGCTTATTATATATATATATATATATATATTAGTGTTTAATTGATAGTGCTTTATAATAATTTCAACAAATTACATATTTAAAACTCATTTAATAATAAAATATACATAATAATTTTTTCGAGGTTATGCAAAATTAAGTTTGCACTCCTTATTTTCTAAAACATTACTATGTATTTTGGGTTTATTTGGCATTGTTTTAGAGTTTTATGTGTGAAACATAAGAATATACTTCTTAAAAAATATAAACATATCGTGCAAAACAAATCAGCAATAAATTTTTTTGATTGCAAAGTTAAGTTTGCACCAAACACAATTTTGTGCAAAGTTAAGTTTGCACAAAATAAAATTTTGGTCAAAACCCTCATTTATATAGGCCCTTATTTTAGACAAATAATAAAATCTAGGCCCTTATTTCAAAAAAATATTATTTGCTGAATTTTTTGCGGAAAACATTGTCACACAACACCTTTAACTCCATTTTTAGGATAAAATAATATAAAACCTATTGTTAATTTTTGTACTCCCAACTATTTTTTTTTCTGTTCATATATAACAGAAAAAGCTGAAAAAACTTAAGTACGTCGACCTTGGTTATTCGGTAAACCTAGTCGGGATTTCACACTTGGGAGAGGCCTGTAATCTTGAGGAACTGATTCTTCAAGGGTGTACAAGTTTAGTAAAGATTGACCTATGCATTGGATTTTTTAAAAATCTTGTTTACTTAAATTTGGATGGGTGTGAGAAGCTTAGAAGCCTTCCAGAAGCTATTCACGGGGAATGTCTTGAGGTTCTCAATCTTTCTGGCTGCATCAAACTTCAAAAGTTCCCGGAGATTTGTCAAAATATGGACAAATTATTGTAGCTATATTTGGAAGAAACCGCAGTAGAAGAGCTACCCTCGTCAATCGGTTACATCCACAACCTTGTTTTGATAGATTTACGTGGGTGCAAAGATCTTGAGATTCTTCTAAGTACCCCTTGGACTCTGAAACGTCTAAAATCACTTGTTCTCTTGGGCTGCTCAAAAGTTGAAGAATTACCGGAGGAGATGGGGAATTTAGATTGTCTAGAGGAGCTTCTTTCAGATGGAACTGCTGTAACGTACAGAGCTACCCCTCTCCATTCAGTGTTTGAAAAATCTCAAGGTCTTATCCTGCCAGCTCATCTCAATCACGGACTTCAATTTTCCAGTCTTTGTTTTAACTCAGTAAACGTCAAAAAATCACGAGGAGTTTGGCGTTGCCTCCAATTTGGGGTTCAACTTCGTTAACACAGCTAGATCTCACTGATTACAGTTTGTTAGTGAGCCCTGGTGGTCTTGGGTCATTGTTCCATTTTAAACAGTTGCATCTTGGAGGAAAAAAATTTGAAAATCTACCAAGCCTTAATCAACTTTCTCAACTTGTACACCTTGAATTAAATCGTTGTGAAATGCTTCGAGAGCTGCCAGAGCTTCCGTCGAGAATAAGGAGATTGTTTGCAAATGACTGTGTATCATTGAGTCTCTCTGCGGATCAATTCGCCATGTGCAAACTAGGGTATTTTTGGTTCCAAACTTGTAGGAAATTGCTCGATCGTGGAGAGAATGAGATTGTAGCTAGTACGTTGTTGCAGTAAAAGCTTGAGGTTCTCTATTAACTTCTAAATAAACACATATGAATTTTCGGTGTGAGTACATAGTAATATATGTGTGTGTATGAGACATGTTTCAGAAAGGGCATCATTCTTTTAACTAAAGTACAGACTTCTCTTTTTGAGGGTGTAAATGATTGATTTTTTTGATGAAATTTAGTAGGGATGATCTCCATGATGACTATATCAATTCCACTAAATTTCATCAAAAAAATTAAATCAGAATATGGGTGAACTAAAGATTGATATATATATACATGTGCATTTCAACCGTTGAAATTTTAGATTTTTAGATCACCCATTTCTCGGTTGATTTTTTTGATGAATTTAGTAGAGTTGATCTTAGTCACCGTAGAGATCGTCCCCACCAAATTTCATCAAAAAATTCAATCATTTACTCCCTCAAAAGGGAAGTTCGTTATTTAGGTAAAAGAACGAAACACTTTCTAGAGCATAAAAATATGTATATGCATATAGTGTTTTTACTGACCGAATAGCTTTACCGTATTATCTTGGTATCTGCAGAGAACCATAAAACACTTTAGTGGTATCCTCGAAAACATTATACTTCCGGGAAGAGCTATTCTAGAGTGGTTCTACGATCACAATTTTATGGGGCATTCATTTTTGTTGAAGTTTCCTCATAATTCTAAAATCAAGGGGTGTAGCTATTTTGTCATTTTGGAAGTGGTAAATAAAGTCAAATCATGTAACTTCCCTTACGGGGATGGCGAAGAAATCCATCATAGTTATTTACGCTGGTCGGGCCTGCGACATGACGGCCAAATTACAGACTCCGGGGTGGAGTTATAGTTCACGGAGCCTGGTCATGACCACTCAACGCATGGAAAAGAAATTTAACTCAGGGATACAGACAACATTATTGTCTAGGAGCATGTGATTATGGGCTGCCTATCTTTTTACCTTTGTCATTGGTACATTGATTGCCGTTGGGAGGAGCTTGGTGAAATTGAGGTAGATATTAGATCGTTAAGCCTGGACACAGTGGTGGTGAAAATGTGGGGGGTACGTTTAGTATTCAAGGAAGAGGAGGAGAAGGAGGAGGAGGAGGAGGAGGATTATTCACCCATGACAGACGGGTTGAAGTGGATGATGAAAACCAGGAAGCATGAGAGAAGAAGAATGAGAAGAAAAATAAAATATGGTGATGAATGATGATAATGAAGATTATTATAACTTTTACTAGCTCTCCTTAATTTCCGTTAGTAGATACATCTAATGCTTTCCTTCCATCTCTTACAAAAATTTTATTTTGTCTCACGTTTTCATTTACCTAGGTATAGTAGAATGTCGCTAATTTAATACCCGATTAATTAATAATATCAATTGAATAGTATTTTTAGCCAGTTCCGACTTCAGATAATGTTCTAAATTAATAATTCGCTTAATTTATAGGATAATACATTTTGAAAACTTTGTATAGGTCTTAAGTAATGTATCACATGTAATATATAAATTAACAATTTCCTAATACATAGTGCTTTACGCATTTAATGTGCCATTGTTGATTTCGTTATATGTATTACGAATTGTGTTACTACAACTTTTGAGTACATTTAAATCTACTTATTACTTTTGAGTACATGTAAGTTTAGTAGTGAGTTCTTAAATTTTACATGATTAAATAATTAGTTAGCAAAGCGAAAAACTAAATACAATGTACAATATTTATAAAAACAAAACAAAAACAAAAGGGTAACTTGATAAACTAATAATTATTAATTTATTGATTAATTTAATATTCTCAAAATTATAGATTTTATTAGGTCCCAAGACTATTAATTAGAGAGGTTTAACTGTACTTTTCCTTTTCCTTTTTTTCTTTTTTGAAAAAAAAAAACCCTAAAATAAAGCAGCTTAATTAATTCTACTCTGCAATTTTGTAGATTTACTTGATTTGTTTCATTTCTAAATCTTTGTTTTGGCAAATGTATTCGTTTCTCAAATTATTTATGTAAAATGTATTTGTAAAGTAAATTATATTTTATATTTTTCTTACTGTTAAGTATTTATCTTAATACATATTAGTCTTTCTCAATGTATGAATCACCTTTTTAGCAATATGTTTGTAGGAGGGTGAAGGCTCCTTGTTCAAATTTAAGGCTGTGTTTTTTTCTTCTTTTTGTTTGAATGCTAAATACTAAGGTATGCTTACTACTTAACACAAGTATAAAATTCGTGCTATGCATAGGCATACAAATTTATTATTGTAAGTTTTTATTATTTAAATAAATTAGTCTCTGTGATTTAAAATTTTGTTTTAAGATTTTACATTTAATTAGTTGTAAGAAGAAGAAGAAGAAGAAGAATAAGAAGAAAGAGCTAGTGGTGTATGTCCATTAGAATAATTGCGCCTTTTTTTTTGTCTTAAGAGTATTGCCAAGTAAAGTGGAGTGTTTCAATAGTGCCACCCTTAATATTCTTCGCATCCCAAGAGATACATTGTTGTCATCGTAACGTGGTCGATTGTCAAAAGGGAACATTAAAACTAGAATTTTTCAAAAATGGTATTAAAGTCGAAGGAGGACTACTAATCTAAAACGAAGGGAGTAATATAGTCGTAGATGTACGTTGTGCATTTGGGAAAATACCATGCTTATATAGTATCTAATTAATCGTCGAGTTATTTATGGCCACGTACAAGGCTTTAATTTGCGATAATGAAAAGGTTAATCTCAATTGGATCATGCATTTAAGTTAATTTAGCCACCATGTTTCTTAACTAGTGATAAATCATGAGTTTCACTTTGACATAGGCAAATTTGGAACAGATTTGTGGTTGCAAGTTATAAATGAGTTTGTACTGAATCTCCATTTACCTGCTTAGCTACCTTTTTCCCCACCCTTGTAGGAGTAAGCTAATATCTATGGCTTGTACTTGGATATTGTCAACCACATTTGATTATTATCTGTTGTCACAAATTAATGACACAATGGTTGTTAGTTATTATAGCACACTAAACTAAAAATTGTTTTTTTTTTTACTTTATTGTTTTAAACATATATACCAATTTTGTGAAAATGGTCTACTTATTATAAGATCATTTTCACCAAGTTTTATCAAAAAATATATCCGTCAATCCCTGAAAATGGACCTTCCATCTTTTTTCAAAAGAGATGACCATCCTTTTCAGAATAGAGCTGTGTATATAGAGATAAACCCACTTAAAAACTTAATAAAAAAATTGCGGATTTGGTTGAGACAAAAAGCACTCCCCATCGTAAAATCAAATATGTACAACCAGGTATATAGAGGAAGCAACAAATTTTTTAATTTTTTTTTGGTCTTTCCCTGAGTTGTCCCATACACCACATTGGATATAGAACTCATACCCGGTTGTGAAACTGAGGCTGCCGTTGGTCCAAGGGAATTAGTACCTGAGGGGATTCGAACACGGGATCTCCTGCTAACTGGATTGAGCCCCCACAGGAACCAGTGTCACCACTGGGCCAACCTACGGTTTAGTAAGCAACTATTTTGAATATAGCAAACAAAAAAGTATAAATAGAAAAAAATCTTCAAAATGCTATTGGTACTATAGGTTACAACAATAAATAAAATATAAAGCAAAATTCATACATGCTCATTCCTTTTCATGAGCAAAATTATAACTCTTGCTTCTATTTTTACAACTTGTATTCAAAGAAAATCTAAAGCTGTGTCTTCTATTGCAGAGACCTCCACCTACAATTTAAGAATATCAGTTAAAATAGCACAAAAGGATATCATATTGAATAGCAAACCACATACATATATGGATTCCAAAAAAGGAAGAAGTATAAACTCACTTGTAAAAATATGATGCCCTCCTCTTCAAATGAAGTAGCAGCATCCCTACGAAAACGGAAAATAAGAGCTCCAAAATAGCATCCATTATGTTAAAACTAGTAGATTTCTTGTTAGTTGATACGCTTTTATCATTATCAACAGCCATGCTGCTTGTGGTGGTGGCGATGTTGATGTTTTCTCAGAAATATTTGGTGGAGATCATGGTCAAAGTGGGGGCTTCGGTCTCCAGCTCTAAGATTTTTTAAACATTAGCATTATATGCATCTGTATTTGATGGAGCTTCCATCGACATCAATTCAACACAACGATCTTTAATGACAATCGATGGTGCAACAAAATTCACAACTTTAATACATCTTATATATATTTCCTTAACTTAAACACAAAGACAAAGTACCGTATATGTATACGGACCGATCTGTACAGATTGAACCTTTACCGACAGTTTTTTGTTGCTAAAACATCTCCCCTATGTTTTAGTGACAATAAAATGTCGATAAAGGTCCCGGTCCGTATGAGAAATAACTCTATATCTAGATATCTACATACTACATATATATACACACTAGACATGTGGCACAATCGATGCACGTGTAATGTTCTAACTAACAATTCTTGATATTTAATGTGTTTTTAAAACATTTTGAGGCAATGTGAAAATGTTTGCTAAGTGATTAAGTGGCACAAGTTTAAAGTAAAGGTCATGGGTTCAAACACCAATAGAGTTATTATTTAATTTTTATATTAAAGAAGCATAAGTTGGTAGTTTCATGTACATACTTGATAAGCACCCAAAACAGTTATTTATAATTCCCCAAACGCCTAAATTTAAGTGTCAAAAATTTCATTATGTTATCTAATGTTGACATTTAATTGTTTTGCAGGTTCTTGTCTCGATTGATGTAATTAAATGCTTAACTTTGTTGAATATGTGAGACATGACACCTAAAGTGGCTTGGATAGTTTTTAAAGCATAACATTTTGGTCAGAACTCCGAATCATGCGTTTCTTGAGCCTAAAATCAAGAGAATTTCGAGAGCTACAACTTTCCAGTTCAACACTTTTCCAAATTCGGCCATCTTCAGATTCGAAATTGCCTTACAAAATTCCGACAGCAAAAGAAAAAGAGAGAGAAAAATATCCCAAAAGTGTGTGTGCCCACTCTCATATTTTTAATCACTCAACCCATAACCCAACACTCCACTACCTAGACAATGTCCACATTATTCTCTTACACACTTCACTCTCTAGAAAAAGTCTCTTATTTTCCTACACCCCCTCACCCCATTGTCTACTTTCATGATTATGTTCCTCTCCCATTTTCTCACATATATTGATTCATATTTGGCCAAGAGGGAGAGCACCATACGAGAGTTTTGAAGAAAAGAGGAGAGCTTGGAGAAAGAAAGCTTGTTCTAGAGAGAAAATATTTGAGTGCTACATATTTTTCTTCTTCTTGTATTATTGTTTCATTTTGTTGAAGAAGACAATATTGTAGAGTGTTGAGAAAAATTCTTTTACTCACATATTTGGAAATATTTAAGGAGCTATTTTATTATTTGTTTTGTTCTTCTATCTTTATGGAAGGCTAATCTCCCTTTCAAGGGGAGAGATGAAGCCTCATTTTTATTTGTGATTTAGAATTTTATAATATTGCATAAATATACTCATTTGTGATTTTTCTTAAATAAGATCTTTGGATTACTCTACACACCATAGGTGATCCCATTTTGGTTTTTATAGTTGCCTTAAGAGATGAGCTACATACCATAGAATTTTCTTAAGTTAATTTTATTTTCCAAATTTATCTTCTAGTTCTTGAGTGTTAATGTGAGTAAGTAACAACCTTGTATTATTATTATTTCTAAAAGAAAAAAATATAGATCTTGAAAGGAAAAATCTCTTATAAACAAATAAATTGTCAAATACTATTTGGTTAGCTTTGGGGTTCACTCTACATACCATAGGTGATTCTATTTAATCAAACTAGTATAGAATTTATTTTGGGTATATACGTGCAATAATATATTATTCTAGATCCATTGATAATTTGATGGTGGATTCTTAACTCTTGAAATCCCTACACTTTATTTCTCCAAAACAACTTTCTCCACTTTTATTACATTTTATTAGTATTAAAATTATTCTTAAGAAAAGTAAGAATTTCTAAAAGATAAAAAAATGGTTTTTATTCTAAATCTATTATTTTCTCAACTTTGTTTTCATTGATTCATAAACAACTCCCGTGGATTTGACCCCTTACTACTACTATCTACGTTACTAATATATTTTGTAAGTACATAAGGGTTTTTGATCAAGCTATTTTTAGCGACGAAGATAGCTCCCTATCAAATGGCGCCGTTGTCGGGGAGTTGACTCCAATGAAAATGACATGAAGACTTTTTCAGATTTGTTAGATCTAGTTGTAATTATTCGATTTGGTTGTAAAATTAAATTTAATTTTTTTTGGACATTTTGGAATGTTTAAAAACTGTAATATTTATTTATATGTTGTTTTGGGACTGCCCAGATTAAGTGTTAAAAACAAATGCAAAAGGGAAACTGGACAAAATAGAGATTGCATTTTTGGAAGGAAAAAAAAATAAGAGAACACTTGATGACTCTCTATTTTGGGTCAGTAGGACTCTCGGGGACAATTGAAATTTGGGAGAAATTTCCCCCTGATCGACTCAACCGAATCATCACCCCGCTTGCGGGAGGTACATTTTTCATCACTCGCGACTCTCCTGTCAGCGAGTCAATTGCTATGTGCTCTAATTGCTATGTGTTTTTTTTTGCATATTTATTTTGAATGGTGAATGATGAATAATTGGACCTAAAGCCTAGCCCGGCTATTGAAACGAGTTGGGATTTCATCACCCACTCAATCGCTTATCCATTTGCTTGTGATCCTAAGCCGTCATTAATTAAAATCAACTCACTAGCAAGCCAAATAGGATTCGGTGTTCATAGGACCTCTAAAGAAAAGAAGCGATCGGTAGCCACTCCAGTGAGCTTTTCCAAGCCTATGGTAGATTGACTAGTTGGTATTTAAGTGGTGCCTTTGTGACCCTCCAACGTATTAGTCCTTCGGCCCTGATTTGGGAGAATTTAATTGGTAAGCTTCTTAGACAATTTTTATTGTTCATTTCGATCAAATATGGACAAGAGTAGGAGCACAAAATTTTCAATCAGGTGGTGTCAAAGAGCTCGCGCTTTCCCACCCACGAATAATTAAAATTGACTACCCTTTCACTAAATTGAAGATAAGAATTGATTATATGCTATCTAGGAATTCTTTCTTTTATTAGTGTACGTCAACCAATTAGGATTGTAGTCATTTTGTGTCCTATTTTCTTGAACCACCCATCTATTTTTTTTGGAAAGTAAAAATTTCACAATATTTATCTCATGGGATGCGAAAGTCCAAAAGGGTACTGAACAGATCACGTAGCAACTCAACTCTTGACTCACGAGATACGGATCTCTGTGATCTTATAGTAGACCTCACCCCATTTTCCATAGACTCAAGTCCAAGTTCACCCACATCTCCCATCATTCAAATTCCCCATCCGAAAATGGCGGAAGAACGTCCATTGAAGGACTACTTTGCTCCTATCACTGCAAATCCTCCATCTTGTATTGTCCTCCCGGCCACTACCGCAACTCATTTTGAAATTCGTCCGGCGACGATTTCAATGTTACCCAGTTTTCATAGCTTAGACCGAGGGAGTCCATACCCTCAGTTGGGAAAATTTCTCAATGTTTGTGCAACCTTTAAGAACCAAAATCTAAATGATGAGAATGTTCGGTTAAGGTTATTCCCTTTCTCCCTTCATGATAAAGCTTCTTTGTGGCTTAATTCTTTGCCACAAGATTCAATTCGCTCACGGGATCAATTAGCCAAAAAGTTCATGTCTAAATTCTATCCAATGAATCGAAGAAATGAAATGCATCAGTCCATCCAAGATTTTCGTTAAAAAGACAATGAACAATTTTATGAAGCATGGGATAGATTTCAGGATTTCATTATCAAATGCCCTCATCACGGCATTGATAAAAGTCGTCTAGTCCAATGTTTTTATAATGGTCTCAGTCCCACTTCTCGTAACATGATAGAGTCCATTCACAAGGGAAAGTTCATGCACATCACTCCCACTGAAGCCTACACATTTTTAACTGAATTAGGAGAAGATTCACAGCAATGGGATGCTTCTAATGAATTTTCTAGGTCTGACCCAAGTCTTAGAACTGGTGGTAGGTATGAAATCAAGAGTGACCCAGAATTAAAGAACTTAATGCAAGGTTTCAACCAAGGTTTAACAGCTTTGACCAAAACTGTTGAGGCTTTAGCCTGTTCAATGCAAAAGCAAATTGTTGAGCCTAATCCAGTCATGAGTGTGCACAGTGAGCCCAACACATTTCCATGCACTGTCTATTCTAGTGTACACTATACCGCCCACTCATGCCCAACCTTTTTTCCTGAACCTGAGCCAATTATGGAACAAGCCTTTGAATTCAACAACTTTAGAATACCTAATCCGACTAGTTTCAGCTAGACATAAAATTCTGAGTGGATGAACCATCCTAACTTCTCTTGGAAGCAAGATCAATCTTCAAATCCGCAGCATTCGTAACCTCAAGTTAGGGGTCCTCCAGGTTTCCAAGCCTAAGCTAGGCAAAACCCAAACCAGTTTCCAAATGATCGCCATCGTTTTTCACATCAAAGTGAAAACCATTCGGGAAATCAACAGATTGTCAATTCATCTAGTCATTCTTATGGCTCTGTGCCTCAGTTAAGTGCTAGTAGAGAGTTGGTTTCTCAACTTCCATATGCTGCCCCTCAACAGCAATCGAAATCAGCTCTCGAAGACCTTATGTTGCAGCTTCTCATGCAGCAACAACAAACTCTTAATGCCCATACACAAAGCACTTCTCAAGCAATCCAACAAATGCAACAACAGTTGAGTCAATTGACTGCTGAGAGAGATAGGGGTAAATTCCCTAGTCAACCAATTGCTAATCTAAAAGGTAATAGTAAAGAGCCTGTGTGTGAGGTTGGTTCCTTTTTTGGTCAAGACCAATTTCAAGGTGAGTTGAAGTCTGTCACCACCTTAAGATCAGGACGACAAATTGACAATCATGTTGAAATGCCTAATGATTACATTGAGAATGATACATCTATCATTCCTAAATTCCCTCATAGTGAACCAGAAGTTGTGGTTCAAGATACAAATCTTTCGAATGAGGATTCCAAAGTTTCACTCAAGAAAAAAGAAGGGACTCAACCTAAGGAAACAATTTATGTGTCTCGGGCACCTTTTCCTGATAGGTTAGCATTGACCACCAAAGCAAAGCACTTTGATGAGATTAAGGAAGTGTTCCAAAATGTTCATATCAACATTCCATTCCTTACTGCCATCAAGCAAATCTCTTCGTATGCTATTGAAAGACTTGTGTATTGTCAAGCGGAGGACAAATGTCCCACATGACGCTTTCATAGCCGAACATGCTACATCTGTCATTCAGCAAAAGACTGTTGTCAAATACAAAGATCCTGGTCATCCTAGGATCTCATGCAAGTTAGGTAACAAATATTCAACTCACGCGTTACTTGATTTAGGAGCCAGTGTTAATTTGTTACCATATTCTCTCTACTAAGAGTTGGGCTTACAAGATATGAAGCCCACTCGAGTCAATCTGCAATTGGCAGATCGTTCTGTCAAAGTCCCCCGAGGAATTGTCGAGGATGTTTTGGTTAAGGTGTCTGACTTTTATTACCCAGTTGATTTCATAGTTCTAGACACCCAGCCCTCTGATGACAATTCTATCCCAATAATTTTGGGACGTCCTTTTCTTGCCACTGCAAATGCGCTCATTAATTGTAGGAATGGGTCTATGACTCTTATCTTTGGTAATTTGACAGTGGAAGTCAAAAATTTTCAACTCATAAAACAGCCATCTGATGTTGAAATGGTAGAAGAAGTATGTGTTATCGATAGTCTTGTTCAAGAAATGGTGGACCATTCTTATCCTGATGACCCTATCCAACAATGTCTGAATTTTTTGAATCAGATTTTTATTTAAATGATGCCATGGATAGTGTCAATTCTTTGTTAGACTCCACCACTTTGATAGACATTGATAAATGGATCACTGAGAATGAAACTTGGACGGATTGCTTTGAATCTCTTCATCTCGAACAAATTCTTGGTATAGATACTGGCCCTAACAGTGTGGCTAAATCTGATTGCAAGCCCATGCTTGCAACTGTACCTGAAATTGAGTTCACCAATGTTTAGGATTCACAAAAAAGTTTGGACCTAAAACCATTGCCTTCTGAGTTGAAATATGTCCATTTAAGTTTAAATCAAACTCATCCGGTCATTATTGCCTCCGACTTGACTTCCGAGCAAGAAGTAAATCTAGTCGATGTTCTAAGAAAGCACAAATCAGCCTTGGGTTAGAACATATCTGACCTTAGAGGTATCAGTCCGACTATTTGTAGTCATTATATCCATTTGGAAGATGGTGCAAAAACTTCTCGTGAGCCACAATGTCGATTTAACCCAATCATGAAAGAGGTTGTTCGATCAGAAGTCCTTAAGTTGCTTGATGTAGGAATCATATACCCTATCTCTGACAGCCAATGGGTCAGCCCCATTCATGTTGTTCCAAAGAAATCTGGTGTCACTGTTGTAAAAAATAGTGATAATGATCTAGTCCCAACTAGAATCTCGACTGGATGGCATGTCTGTATTGATTACCGAAAGCTAAATAGTGTCACAAGGAAAGATCATTTTCCTCTTCCTTTCATAGACCAAATGCTTGAGCGACTTGCTGGACATTCTTTTTATTATTTCCTAGATGGATATTCTGGGTACAATCAAATTCCCATCGATCCTCAAGACCAAGAAAAAACTACTTTCACATGTCCATTTGGCACATTTGCCTATTCACGTATGCCATTCGGCTTGTGCAATGCACCTGCGACTTTTCAAAGGTGTATGATGAGCATTTTCAGTGACATGGTGGAACGATTCCTAGAGGTCTTTATGGATGATTTCTCCGTGTATGGCTCATCCTTTAATCAATGCCTATCTCATCTGACCATGGTGCTAGAACGATGTCAAGAAAAGAATTTAGTTCTTAATTGGGAAAAATGTCATTTCATGGTAAAAAAAAAAGGTATTGTTTTGGGACATGTAATCTCTTGCAAAAGTATTGAGGTCGATAAGGCAAAGGTTGATTTAATCTCCTCTTTACCAGCTCCTAGGTCAATTAAGGACATCCGTTCCTTTTTAGGGCATGCCGGTTTCTATTGGCGATTTATCAAGGATTTTTCTAAGATAGCCCGACCTTTGACTAACTTTCTTTCAAAAGACATGCCTTTTGTCTTCAATGAAGCTTGTGTCACTGCTTTTGAGCGTCTTAAATCCGAGTTGATCTCAGCTCCGATTATTCGACCTCCTGATTGGGATCTCCCATTTGAAATCATGTGCGATGTGTCTGATTATGCCATTGGGGCTGTTTGGGGGCAGAGAGTTAATAAACGTTCTCATGTGATTCATTATGCTAGCAAAACTCTCAATCCAGCCCAACTCAATTACACAACGACTGAGAAAGAATTGTTGGCGATTGTCTTTGCCCTCGACAAATTTCGTGCATACTTTCTTGGATCTCTAGTCACTGTGTACTCTGATCATTCAGCATTAAGGTACCTTCTAAGCAAAAAAGATGCCAAATCTTGTCTCATCCGTTGGATCCTCTTGATCCAAGAATTTAACTTAGCAATCAAAGATAAAAAGGGTAATAAGAATGTGGTCGCTGACCACCTGTCTAGACTTACTGCTATGTCTGAAAATGACCATTTGCCTATATCCGAGTCATTCCCTGATGAGCAACTTTTTGCTATTTCTCAGTTACCATGGTTTGCTGATATTGTCAACTTTCTTGTCACAAACCAAATTCCCATTCATTAGACAAAGCAAGACAAGTCCAAATTCATGTCCATGGTCAAATACTACTCATGGGATGATCATTTTTCTCTTTAAGTATTGTCCCGATCAAATCATTAGTAGATGCGTCCCCGAGTTTGAGCAAAATAAGATCCTTTCCTTTTGACATAACCATGCATGTGGCGGCCATTTTAGCTCGAAGAAAACCGCTGCAAAAGTTTTGCAAAGCGGGTTTTACTGGCCCACCCTTTTTTGCAATGCTCATGAATATTTTAAAGCCTGTCCAAATTGTCAGCAATTAGGACGACTATCTTGAAGGCATGTGATGTTTCTCACTCCCATCTTGATCGTGTAGATCTTCCATGTTTGGGGTATCGACTTTATGGACCCATTTTCCCTATGTCATGGTTTTAAATATATCCTTATGGCAATCGACTATGTCTCTAAGTGGATAGAAGCAATACCCTGTTACATAAATGAACATCGAGTTGTTGTGAAATTCTTGAAAGAATATGTCTTTGCTCGGTTTGGTACTCCAAGAGCCATCATCAGTGATAATGGTACACATTTTTGTAATCGTATCTTTGAGAATCTCGTTAAGAAGTATGGCATAACCCATAAACTTTCTTTGGCATACCATCCACAAACCAGTGGTCAGGTAGAAGTTTCAAATCGTCAGATTAAGCAAATTCTTGAAAAGACAGTCAATCCAAGTAGGAAAGATTGGTCTTTGCGACTCGTAGATGCTCTTTGGGCATACTGCACTGCCTTCAAGACTCCTATAGGCATGTCCCCTTATCGCTTAGTCTTTGGTAAGCCATGTCACCTTCCAGTCGAACTTGAGCACAATGCATACTGGTCTATCAAGACCCTTAACTTTGATCTTGATAAAGCTGGTGAACAAAGAAAGTTGCAACTCAATGAACTTGAGGTATTACGAAATGATGCTTATGATCTGTCTAAGAAATACAAGGAAAAAATGAAATGGATTCATGATCATAGCATATTGTGAAAAGAGTTTCATCCTGGACAAAAAGTATTATTGTATAATTCTCGTCTGCACCTCTTTCCTAGTAAATTAAAAACCAGGTGGGAAGGACCTTTCACTGTCCAATCCGTCACACCTTATGATGCCATCACTGTTGAAAATCCGAAAGATGGTACTACTTTTCAGGTCAATGGTCAAAGATTGAAACCATTCTTAGAGCTTGATTCATATCTAGTAGAGCAAATTGACCTTGTTAATCCCATGTACCCTGAGTAAACATCTTATTAAGGGGTTGTTGTTATCTTTCCACCCTCTCTGTACTCTTATTCTAGCTCTTTCATTTTTTAGGGTGTGTCTGCTTTGTCTGGCTGAAGACATTAAACTTAGCGCTTCTGGGAGGCAACCCATTAAGTGTGTTTCTGAGTGCTAGTCTTATCCTGTTTGGGGGTGGTTTTTACTAATCCACCCATGAGTTATATATGATAGACTTGTGGAATTGTTCCGTGTCTTTTGCTTATCCAAATTCTGATGGATACTTTTCACGGTTCAACTTTCGAATCTGGTAATTACGGTAATTTTTTCCAACCTTATGCTTGCATTTATATATTTCATCTTTAGCATCGAGGACGCTGTTCTCTTTGTTTAGCGGTGGGGTTTTACCAAATTAGTTCCCTTTTTGAAAACTGATTCAGAAGCAACACATTTTCATTTTTATTTAAAAAAAAATATATTTTTCTTTCTTTCTTTTAAAAGTTTTTGGCGATTCAATATCTTATCCATGATGAGATTGAATGACTGGTCCACTTTTTAGAAGTCAAGGAATCATAATGTCTAATGTTAGTCTTATAAGCTTTAACGATACCTTTATAGGCATTTAAGCACTATCAATTCTTAGAGTTCACATTTCTTTGCACAACGGTTATTTCTGTAGTATGTGATTCTCTAATGAGCTAAAAATAATACTTGTTGAGACTTAAACCCGTGAGTTTAGAGCCTTTCACCTTGTAGAGAGTTATACGCAAACTCTGAGTCACAAGATGACTTAACTTCATTTGGATATCGTCATTAATATCGTTGCATGATCTCATTTTTCTTTCATATTTGGCTGACCACTGAGAATGACATCCTTTTTGAGTTGTGATAACTTTTACCTAGTTCAAACAAAAATTGCCACATTAAACCTTAGAGATGACATTAGGCCATCATTGCCAAAAAAAATAAAAAAATTCTACCATTTATTTCATCACCAATCCTTGTGTTTGAGAAAAGTATAGTTGATCTAACAAAAGAAATTATTGTTTTCACCATGCAATCATTTCAAATTGCATAAAAAAAGAAAAAGAAAAAAAAAATGCAATCAATAATAGAGAATGAAAACAAGTGATATTAAAAAAGTCCAAACTCCTTAGAAAGTCTTCAACCTTCTTATACACACATCAACACTCCATTTTCCCTCATTCCACCCCATATAAAAGACCTAGTTCACTACACCAAAATGGTCAAATTGTCACTAAAATACGCGGAGGCTTTGTTACGGTTTTTGTCCGTGACAAGTGTTTGTCCCGATTTTGAACCGTGACAAAGGATAAAAATCACCGAAAGACCCTAGTGCACTCCTCTTTAACCAGATAATCACGGTTTCAAACCGTCATAAAGCACTTAAAATATAAATTTCGGTTTTGGACCGAGACAATACATAATAATATGTAGCTTTTCACCCGCGGGAATACTCCCTCGCTTTTTTTCCCCGAAATATCCGTAATGTCACTCTCAACCAAATATCCCCCAACTCAAACTCTCAGCCAGAGAACAACAATCTCAAATCTCACGCTCTCAGCCAAAGAACCCCATTCTCACAATCTCAGTCGAATGCCAAAGACTAAAACGATGATCTCTCACCTAAACCCAAAATCCCAAATATTATATAACACTCTCTCACCTTAATCGATTCATCCTAGGGTTTCTACTCAACTCTCTCCTTAATCTCATTCAGCCTAGGGTTTGTAGTCCCCAAATTCATAGTCCGAAGTTCTCGCATTCAAGGTTTGGTTTTGATTATACATACATAAAGGTTATTCATTTTCTATTCTGAAATTTGGATTTTTTGTAAAAAAATTAGGGTTACAATATATTTTTTTTGTTGATTCATCATTGGTGTGCAGGAGATATAGAGAGATGATGCACTAATGGCGAGGATTTGATATAACTGACTACAGGATTCTCGTCTTTTGCTTCGGTCCCCTCTATTGAGAATCTCAGATAAGTTTTTTTTTCTTTCTCTTTGTTTTTGTACTTTTTTTAGAACCCTAACTTGTTTCATCTTTATCTTATTCTTCAATCTGGTGAAAATCCCTAATTTTTAGATCTAGGGTTTGTGTTGAACAGATCTAACGGTGTATAAATCTTCATTATAACTTCTTCTTTTAGATATCTTATATCTACCTCTCTCTCTTTGTGTCGTTCACTTGTTTTTCAATTTTTTCTTATTTTTTATTTCAATTATTTTTCCCTTTTTCATTTGGGGAAAAAAAAAAGTTTGAATGTTTAGGCTGGTAAAATCTTATGGCCATTTTTCTCTATGTCGTTAAGAAAAGAAGGCTTATGTCACTCAGTTGTTCACATTAAATTAAATAGACCTAATGGTTGAACTTGGGATAGGGGAGGCTTGATAAGGATTTGTTTTATCTTGGATTTGCTGCAAGAATATAAGAAGCTTTTACGATAATTAGTGGATGATGAAGAAAAGTAATTTATGCTACAAATTGGGTGATCAAATTCAAAATAGATCCACCTTATTATCGCTGGACACTATCTGTTGTATCCCCAACACATAAACTTGTAAGGAATACTCTATTTGTAAAATTGTGCTTGGATTACTATTCAATTTGATCTATTATTATGAATGAAGAAACATCTTTATGAAGATATCAAATAAATATGCTACTCTTTTTTATAAGTAATAGAGTACTGGTAAAGTTTCAATGATAATTTGAATTGAATTCAAATAGAAACGCAGGAAGTTTAATTTTAATTGTGGCTAGTGATCTTAGTAGTGATCTAGTACTTGTATCCATAAATAACTAGAGTACAGTATTGTAGTTTTACATTCATTCCATACTCCCATATTTTGCACTTGATGTACTAATATTCTTACAAATGAGTATATTTAGTACTAATGGGCTGACTTGGGATTCAATTGAAATTAGTAAATTTTAAATTACTAGTCCTGCTTGCATTATTATTATTATTATTAAAAAGCCCATTTATGAGTTGAGGGTTTTTTAATAAAAAGTTTGTGGGGCTATATATGGCTAGAAATGAATACATGCAGTAAATAGTTGTTCCTAACACGACTAGTGGGGCAGAGACAAGTGAGCTAGCTTGTGAGGAAGAATATGTTATTTTAAATATACAGCCCCTGAATTATTTGTATATATGTTGGTGCATACATACCCCGGCATGAATTATTCTTGTAAGGAATTATTTATATTTACAGCATACATACTCCTTAATTATTCTTGCTCTAGACTAATTTGACCATCCTTTGCATTACATATTTGTATATACTTTGGTGCATCATTCAGGACTTGGGTAAGTCTATTTTCTGTATATAGCAGAAAGTCACAGATTAATTATATATATAATTTGTTTTCTTACTTGAGCTTTTATGCAGGTTTCAAGATTGGGGTTTTAATTCTTGGGAGTTTGACACTTCAATTTTATAGCTTACGAAGATTTATGGCAGAGATTTTGGGTTCAATCTCTCTCCTTAACAGTTAAGGTTGTGCCTTAAGGTAGTTTATGCAAGTGTAGCTGCCTGTGGATTGTGCTTTTCCTTGATCTTCTGTAAAACCTCATCCAAATTACGTGCATGTACTAGTAGATGACTATGTGGAGGTCATAGTTTTTTAATTGCCTTGGTCCAGTTTTGTGAAACCATAATTGGGTTTTTAGACAAAGTATATAATTAATTAGTACCTAAAAATGGCATCTTTTACTACTGAAATGCAGCACTTTGATTTTGTCTTCAATCATTATTAGTATGCATTTTTAAACAAATATATTTTGTCTTCAATCATTAAAAGGGGCATTTTTTAGTAATGAAAACTTGTCAAGAACTTGTCTTTGTTCTCACGTCTGTTTTAGGGAAAGATGGCATAGTTTCATAAATAAATGAGGTTAAGCATGCATTAAAAAATGTTTGAAGCGTCCTAAATCAATTCTGTTACACTGAACTTCAAATATAGGCATTAAGGCCCCTGGGATTTCTTTAAACTTCAATGCAGTAACTACAGTCTCAATGTTGATCCATTGCTTCTCAGCGTGTCATCCAGCTAGGATGGTTAAGTGATTTGAATCATGTTTAGTAGTGAAGGCAGTAGGTGTATTAGTCATTTCATTACATATACTTTCAGAATCATATTAGTGATACTGTATAAGCCAAGTATATATAGCATGCATAATCTGAAAGAATGTGAATGAAGCTAACAATATTTTTGGTTTCTCCCAAAGTGGTGAATGTATGTCCTTCAGTCATTTTCTTTTGTAGGATGTTTATGAAGGTAGACATACTTGCCTCATAATTATAGTTACGGGTAATTTTTTTTTATTAACAAACCAAATCGGCATTAGAATAAGATCAAAGTAAACTTTATCCAACAACTTCTGGTATATCTCATCTCTTAACTCTTATTCTCTTTTGTGTCTAGTTATCGGGACAGCGTTTGTGTTCAACATGCTTTTCCATATTCCAGTATGGTGTGGTGTTTTTCTCACACGGCTCAGTACATTGATTTTACTAGCACTACAGCAGTATGGGGTATTTAAAATCTTTTAATTAATTTAAGAATACCTGTTCAAAAAGAGAATATATATTTTATTTGATTGGAATTCATTTACATAGTTGTAACTAGTAATATACCTTGCTGCTAAGATGCTTGAGATCTACAAACCCACCCTTAAATGATGCACTTGCTCAATCTTGTCCGTCGATCTCAACTTAATCAATAGAGTATGTATCTTCAATTTGGGAATCTAGCTTCTTTTTCTCCCCTTAGAAAGAGTATCTCAGCATGTGGGAATTAGTTTGGTATCAAGGGTGTGCTGCACATATATTTTATATGCATATAAGCATGTCGATCTATTTATTTTAATCTATTAACTTAACGCTTTCGTTTACAAAAGTTAAATGTTTTGGTTGTTGAGCCATCTGTTTGGAAGTACTGTAATTGCTAGAGTGTGATTGCAGAAGAGTTGAATAATATGTATTAATTGGTTATTATAATAAGAAGGTGTTCGAGCATGGCAATAATAGTGAGGTCCACTCTTTGGATGAACTGCTATTATGGTGGATTTCTTCTTGGCCTTGGTATTGGAGTGAATACATTACCTGGTTCCTATTTATATTTTAGAGGTAAATTGAACATGATATAACAGAATTATTGATGTTTTTAATCATTTTTATCTTTCATTATACATGTCAGGTGCCCTAAATGGCCCATTTTAAGAGGGGCAGTGGGTATTTAAATTAAGGTATTGAATGTTCTGCAAGTATTTTTTTTTTTACTTTTTTATCTCTATGACTAAGCTCTAGTTATATAAAAAAAATGCAAAAAACAACAGAACACTTATAATAAAGATAGGGACTAAGGAACTTGTGCTGTTTTCCGTTTTAATTACAATAATAAAAAAATCAAATACAACGTGAAGCTATGAAACCTTTAAATATTTGAGCAAAGCTAGATTATAACTAATGTGGTTTATGGTTCTGCTTGGATAATTTAGCGGGATATTGACTTGTTTTAGTGTCCTCCTTGCATGATATATATTAACTTGTCTAGATAATATTATAGGTGTATTATGATTGTTGGGAGCTTTAATTTCCTTGGCAGATCGAATTCTCTTTTTCATAACTACATTACACACTATTAATAGACCTTGCTTTAATTTACTTGTAGTGATGAGTTTTTAAACCTTGTTTTATTACCATTCTTAAACCTTGCTTAGAAATCCTTTTTAATTCATGTATTTTTCTCTTTAAATTTAATTTGTATTGATGAGAAAGAATTTTAGCATCCTATAAACAATTTCACATGCCATATTCTATTATATCTTTGTCTATTAATTAATGAAGAAACATTTTTGTTTTATGTGTTCTTAGATCAAATTCTTATGTTTTATGATGTATTTGGTTATGTACTACTTGTATAAAGGAAAAGCAAAAAGGTGTAGTTAATACGTGTTGCAGTTTTAATATTGATGTCTATTTCTTTCAAGTGCCACTAATAAGTGGTTTGCATTTTGTTATATAGGGCTAGTGATAAGTGTCACAAAGATAAGAGAAAGACAATCAATGGATGACTTGTTATGGGCAATGTCAAATTTAGTTTGTGAAGATTATATTGATCCGCTCAAGGTGGTACAGAGAGGTAAAGTTTTTATCTTTGAATCCTTATAGCAGAGCTTTAAGGGACTTAAAGGGAAGGAATCCTTAAAGCTGTTAGCCGCGTCTTATTTTCTAAAAAAATATTTCTTGCACATGACATGTGAGTCAATTTTTATATTCCATTTACACACTAAGATTTTAGCGTTGGGACTTCAATTATTAACAGATTTGGAGTTGAAGGATTCAAGTTCAAAATATATGCCAATTATAGCAGAAAAACACATTTTTGAAACTTCGACTTTGGTACAAAATTACAGGTTAGTGTTTTATCTATATATTGGATTGAACTTTCAATTATATATATATATATTCTTTTGCTTGAAATGTATTGTGCATTCCATGTTATGGTACTCTGTCCCATTGATGGGAAAATTGAAAAAGAGAATTGCTTTGCTGTCCCCAATTCCCTATTATTTGAATAGTTCAAATTCTGAAGTCTAAGTTCTATTTCTAATTGTTGAATTTATATAAATATGAATAGAAGTTGGTTCAAGACTGATTTGATTTGAGAAATGTTTGAATTCGGTTAAGAATATTATTTGAATAATTATAAATGCAGCATTAAGAATATTATTTCTAATTATTTCTTGTTCAAAAGGTAGGACTTATTGGTCACTTAATTGTGTTCAATTGTAAGAAATATGACTTTTGGTCTTCTAAAAGAGTAAAAGGAAGAAATTTAGGACATATATAGTAATTTTCCATATAATTTTACTCCGAAATATTGTAAGCTTCTTCTTGTAGGTCTCTTCAAGGAAATCAGCTGACTAGGAAGATTCCGAAAGTGATAGGTTTAATGCAAACCCTCACTGTTTTATAAGTATGTTTGCTATTAATTGATGTTTTGGCTTACATAATTATTTGTTGAGAAGTTTTGATAGTTTGAAAGTACCTCTATGGCAATAAACTTACAAGACGTATTCCACCTAAGCTTGGCAATATGTCAAAGCTCATCTATTTGTGAGATACATTTCCGATGTCATTACAACTCAATTATATTATCGATACTTCTTTAGAGGTTGTTAATAAACCTTATTCATTTGTAGGCAATTAAATGATAATCAACTAGTTTGTGGCATTCCTGCTGAACTTGGAAAAATAGAAAAACTTTTTCAACTTTGAGTTTCTCGTTCTGCATTTTCTGTACTACTAATTTTTTAAATCTTCTATTTTCAGGAATCTTGCCAATAGCAATCTGGAAGGTCCAATTCCTCCCAACATTAGTCCAATTCTTCTAATTCCTTATTTTTTTGTCAAGTTTATGTGAATTCTACCTTAGATATTTAAATATACTTGTATGATTTTAGGAATGTTTACTTCAACTTCTTTGGGGTATAGTGTTTATCTGTGCTTTTGATCAATTTGTGTATATTTTTATGTATTGTAAGATTGATTTAAATAATGGATTTAATTGCAATGAAATGCATGTTGCTTAAATAGAATTATATAGATCTTCTTAGAAAATAAATAAATTAATGTTATAGATATCTACCAAATTTCTGCTAGGATTTTTTTGATTGTTGCATATGTATCATACAGGGAATTAGAAAATTTTAGAATTTCCATTTTTATTCATTTTTTTTTAAAATTATGAGACATATTGTCACGGTCCAAAACCGTGACAAAAAAAGTCACACAACAAAATATTTTCTCGGTTTTCAACCATCACAAGTTAGGTGTAAATGGATACCTTAAAGTGAAATATGTGACGGTTTTAAACCGTGACAAAGTGAACAATTTTGTTTCGTTCTTGGACCGAGACAACATCATCTATTTATAGTGGGTCACATCCCTTTAGAAAACGTGACAATGGCCATTTGTCACGGTTATGAATCATGACCAAGATGGTTTGTCACCGGCGTTTTTAGCACGTACTTAGACCGTGACAAGGGACATTTGTCACGGTTTTAAACCGTGACTATTCGCGTATTTTGGTGTAGTGGTTGATCTTTGGTGCGGTAGTGTTTGTTAAGGTAATATGTTTAAACAACTTGACATTCTCACATGGTGGTTGGCATTCCTTTCATAAGATCAAATTCTTTCTAATATCCGTCTTTCTTATTTATGCATGTGAGTTATTTGCTTTACGTGCATCTACTCTTATCACTCACATGCAAAGAGAGAAACAATTAGCCACATCTCGGAGTGATTCAATTTTGAGAGAATATATCTAGTGAGATTTGAAGTCGAAGCGTAAATTCTATAAGGCAATATAGGGAATCACATCAAAATTATTTAAATGCCAGTTGCAAACATTGAATCTTAAGAAGGATTGTGCCATTTTGGTATTGTATAGCATACAAGCTTCTATTAACTTCTATATATGGATGATTCACTGTCTTCTCTATAGCTGGATACTTAATATTTCCCTGAGGCAAAATAAGAGAAGTATCGCCGAAAATAATTTTTTTATAAATACGTTTTGGAAGTTTATGGGTGTCTTCATTGCAAACCCTTACGAGACTTCACTCGTCCTCTTTGGGTGATTTAGAGGTTTAAAAGGATTATTGCACATGCTAAGTGCAATCGAGAATCACCATGGAAAGTGGTTCGTTTTGGATCCTTATCTATTATCTCACTTTTTGCTTGCGGACTAGCAAAATGCTGTTTGGGGTGATGTGATAAGCACCCAAAACTGTTATTTATAATTCCCCAAATGCCTAAATTTAAGTGTCGAAAATTGAATTATGTTATCTAATGTTGACATTTAGTTGTTTTGCAAGTTCTTGTCTCAATTGATGTAATTAAATGCTTAACTTTGTTGAATATGTGAGACAGGACACCTAAAGTGGTTTCGATAGTTTTTAAAGTATAACGTTTTGCTCAGAACTCCGAATCATGCGTTTCTTGAGCCTAAAATCAAGAGAATTTCGAGAGCTACAACTTTCCAGTTCAACACTTTTCTAAATTCGGCAATCTTCAGATTCGAAATTGACTTACAAAATTCCGACAGCAAAAGAAAAAAAGAGAGAAAAATATCCCAAAAGTGTGTGTGCCCACTCTCATATTTTTAATCACTCAACCCATAACCCAACACTCCACTACCTAGACAATGTCCACATTATTCTCTTACACACTCCACTCTCTAGAAAAAGTCTCTTATTTTCCTACACCCCCTCACCCAATTGTCTACTTTCATGATTATGTTCCTCTCCCATTTTCTCACATATATTGATTCATATTTGGCCAAGAGAGAGAGCACCATATGAGAGTTTTGAAGAAAAGAGGAGAGCTTAGAGAAAGAAAGCTTGTTCTAGAGAGAAAATATTTGAGTGCTACATATTTTTCTTCTTCTTCTATTATTGTTTCATTTTGTTGAAGAAGACAATATTGTAGAGTGTTGAGAAAAATTCTTTTACTCACATATTTGGAGATATTTAAGGAGCTATTTTATTATTTGTTTTGTTCTTCTATCTTTATGGAAGGCTAATCTTCCTTTCAAGGGGAGAGATGAAGCCTCATTTTTATTTGTGATTTAGAATTTTATAATATTACATAAATATACTCATTTGTGATTTTTCTTAAATAAGATTTTTGGATTACTCTACACACCATAGGTGATCCCATTTTGGTTTTATACTTGACTTAAAAGATGAGCTACATACCATAGAATTTTCTTAAGTTCATTTTATTTTCCAAATTTATCTTTTAGTTCTTGAGTGTTAATGTGAGTGAGTGACAACCTTATATTATTATTATTTCTAAAAGAAGAAAATATAGATCTTGAAAGGAAAAATCTCTTATAAACAAATAAATTGTCAAATACTATTTGGTTAGCTTTTGGGTTCACTCTACATACCATAGGTGATTCTATTTAATCAAACTAGTATAGAATTTATTTTGGGTATATACGTGCAATAATATATTATTCTAGATCCATTGATAATTTGGTGGTGGATTCTTAACTCTTGAAATCCCTACACTTTATTTCTCCAAAACAACTTTCTCCACTTTTATTACATTTTATTAGTATTAAAATTATTCTTAAGAAAAGTAAGAATTTCTAAAAGATAAAAAAATGGTTTTTATTCTAAATCTATTATTTTCTCAACTTTGTTTTCATTGATTCATAAACAACTCCCGTGGATTTGACCCCTTAGTACTACTATCTACGTTACTAATATATTTTGTAGGTACATAAGGGTTTTTGATCAAGCTATTTAGCGACAAAGATAGCTCCCTATCAATACTAAAGTGTTCCTCTCCTTAAATATATACTAATATATATACACACAGCTGGGTTCCAAAGCATATGGTCCTTTCCTACACCCAGCCTGCTTTCAAGAATTTACTTATCCATTAAGTGTGTGTTTGACATATCGAATTAGTGGGTTGGATCGGATTATTTAATCTCGCCTGAACAGAATAAAATAATCCCACTTCCTATGTGGGATTTGTTAATCTCTCTCTCGGTGGGACAAGAAGCTTCAGTTGGATAAATAATCTGCACCGATACCCAATCCTGATAAACACCAAAAATAGGAAGGGATTACCTTATCCCATCCCACCCTCTTATCATGCACGTCAAACGCAGCCTAAGGGTTCCACGAAGGGGTGTAAACACAAACCAACACAAGGTTGTACCATTGATGAAAACAAATGAATCTCCGCTAAGGTTCATATGACAAAAAGTAGGAAGAACACATGACGTGACAAACATCCATCAACAAGAAGTGATGGAATAAAAACTAATGATGAATGATGAAAAGCTCTCAACAAACTGAAATAGATATGCCCTAGGACTATTCATAGTCTATGATTTGAACTTGGATATCTTGTGCTTATTGTTATCAATAAACTTTATTTCATTTGACTTTATATTATCTTATGAATAATATATATTAATACTAGTTCATCAAGTACGTGACTTGATTGTGGGATACTAGTAATGAAATAATAATATTATTTAGATGTCCCTAATCATATGTCAATAATCTAGGACCACATTGATATAATGATTAGAGTATGGGTCATCTGACGACTATGTTCCACAAGTCAAGGATATAGAGATATCAAGCTAAACACATTGATACTTGTTAGGGAACAATGTATTGGACCGACCCGTTTTGGGGTACTGCCAGGAATGTTATATAATGTCATCAGTGATGTTTCCCATCAGCGATATCGTATTATCCTCAGACCTGAGATCGTCATGGTTACTAACATGGGATTAGTGTGCTGGGCATTATCAAACGTTGCTCTTGACCGAGTAATTATAAAAATGATGATCAATCATACTATAAACTATATAGAGGTATGTGTTTGATCAAGATGGAATTTGTCACTTTCATATAATAAAAGAAAGATATCTTTGGGCCCCTTGATAAGTATAATTAATGTTTGCATGGCCATGCACAAATGAGGTGTTATTTGTATAAGATTAATTATACTAGGGATCAAGAAACAAAGATTGAACTATATAAGAATGACACTTGCCTAGTCTTGTGTTCAAATCTAGGTATCAGTTGACAAAAGGAATTAATATATGGTATATCATTTGAGGTTATGTCGTTTTGACCTTTATACCCTTTGGGTAGTATTAATGTATTACTAGAGACCGCTTACTATTTGTATAATTAAAACGGGCTTTTCATTGCATTGCTAAAGGAGTATAAACCTACAAGGTTGTACACCAAAATGAGTAGGATCAAAAACGGATTGGATTTGGCCCTTGTTGGACTTGGGCCTAATTCCTTTTGTTGCTTAAGGTTTTTCAGTAGGGTTTCCCTTTAAAAGGAAACCATCAGGCTCAAAAGAAAAAAAGGAGGCAAAAGGTGAGAACCCTAATAGAATGCTAGTACACCAAGCAAGGATTCGTTCTCGTTCATGTGTGCATACTGTAGAGGCGTCGTATTTTCTACGCTAGGACGACAATAACAAAAGGATTTGATCTGCCGTGTTCATTGAATCAATCCGAAGTATCATACAAGGTATATTTTATGTCAATTTTATTGAACAATATAGATCTTAGGGTTTCATGATTAGTGCAGTTTATTGTGCATATGATGTATGTTTGCTGCCCTAATTCCCTTCACAAGCGACATGACAAAATATGTAAAAACAAAGGATACATATCACAATCAACTAATAATGGACAAAAGAGGATGGCTAAAGGATTCCTAGAATAAATGACACAATAGAATATAGGAACATATGATGAAGCCATATATACATTAAATTGTGAAATGAACCACCATAAAATTTGATGGCTATGGTGGTTCAATGGAAGAAAATATGCATCAATTGCTGATGAAAGTGATGATCTTTTTTAAACATGCTCTGATACCACATTGAATCTTGTGAGAGTGTGACGGCCCGAATTTCGTTAAGAGGATTAAACCTCCAAGACCCGGTTAAACATAGTGCCATACACTAAGGACGGGTGAAAAGTTATAAGAAATGGAACATAACTTGTTTTGAAAACCTCATTTAGAAAATTTTGGCATGTGGAGTTCGTAAAATTAGTAATTCAACCTGTAATGATTAAAACTGTTTTCATCCATATCAAATCCACATTCAACCGCAACATAAAATTTACTCCACATATGAATCATTTACACAATGTAGCTTACTTGAAATATAGTTTGCAATAATTCTAAAGTCCATTTAATTAAAACAAAGAGTTTATTTACAAATATAATTTTACTCTGGAAGTACAAAATATTTATACAATCTTAATCCTCCTTGAAAAGGACTATAAAATGGTAGTGGACATCAAAGGCTTCTAGATGGATACATCACACACCACCCACGAAGCCTAACCTACAATACTGGTAAAAAAAGGAATGAGCCAAATCCGGGCTCGGTCAATGGGAACTATATAAGTATCGTAGTATAATACGGTAATATGAAAATAGTGCAGATACAAACACACACACACATGCATGCTAAACCCCACTAAGATCCTATCCTAGACATCAAATCTATTCACTCAGTTAGTCATTCTCACTCCTACATTCCATAAATATGAAGCTATATTGGTTCACATACTTCTAGGGGTTGAAGGTCTAAAACCATAATTTTTTATCGTTAACTTCCTAGGGTTCGTCATGCTATTGTATTAGTTAATTTCCACTTTGATTATAGTGTATTATGATACTCGTCATCTCGTCCCATTACTAAGCATAGTTTATCACGTAAGTCACTTAGTATACCACTTTACGTATAAGTATATTATGGAATCCAGTCATGCACTCACAGTCCAATGTGCATCTCATATTACTTGCTTATACTTCCAGTTTAATTGTCAATCTTTTATTTGAGTAAATGACCAATTTGCACCCCGAACTTTGTACCCGGTTTCAAGTTGCACCCAAACTTCAATTTGGTCCACCTTGCACTCCAAACTTCAAAAATTGGTTTTAAATGCCCACTTTGTTAACATTCCGTCCATTTTATAACATAAGTTGTAAAATGAGAGGCATAAGGGTGAATTTAATTCCTCATCTCTTCTTCTTCTTCCTCCTTCTTTCTTGTTCATTCTTCTTTCTTCCTTCGGCTTCTTCTTTCTTCGACTTCGTCTTCGTCTTTGGCCTCGTTTTCTTTCAAGAAATCTTTATTTATAAATATTTCTTGATGGAGCCGAAAAGTTCGCCGGAGTGGTTTTTGTTACTTCTGGAATTGGACTTTTTGGAAAGTGTGCCGAGGCAATTTTGGCTGGAGACCAATCCGGATGAGCTCGAACTATTGCTGGTGGTAGTGGTGGGTCCATCGGGTCGGGTCAAGAGAGATATAGGGGAGCTTCGATCCAGTTCTTTAAAATCTGGTTTATTGGCAGTGTCGGTGATTTTATCATCTTGGTCCAACTAAATGACCTTCAAAACCGATCTGTGAGTGAATCAAATCCTAACCCGAGGTTAGGTTTTGCAGAATGTAACATTTCTGAAATGCCTAATTCACTCACTCTCTCTTTCTCTCAATAGTTTTTGTTTACTCTATCTCTAGGTTTGTTTTTGGGTATCTTTGTTTAGTGGTATTGTTTGGTTTCAGCAATGTGTGTGGATGTAAGTAGAACTAGAAGAAGACCACCAGCGGGTAACACAGTAGATAGAGAAACATGTACAGAGGGTTTTTTTTGAACAAGACATATATGTATATGTATGCAGAATTATTTTTAGAGAGAAAAAGGAGGAAATAGATGGGGACCTCATGATTTTTAGAGTAATAAAATTTATAAATAAAGATTTCTTGAAAGAAGACAAAGCCGAAATTGAAGCCAAAGAATGAAGAAAAAGAGAGGAGGAATTAAATTTACCCTTATGCCCCTTTTTTTACATCTTCTGTTATAAAATGGATGGAATGTTAACGAAGTGGGCATTTAAAACAACTTTTTGAAGTTTGGAGTGTAAGGTGCAACAAATTCAAGTTTAGGGTGCAACTTGAAACTGGGTACGAAGTTCGGGGTGCAAATAAGTCATTTACTCCTTTTATTTTCATTATTATCCGGCCAATAATTCCAAATATATCTATGTATATTTTCGTTCATAAATTTTCATATTAATAACTGAGGCAACATTTAAATAAACACAAGATATGATTACAATACATCATATTAGTTATCGTATCATATCTTTAGTATAATGCTTCGGTTTCACCTCGCGATCGACTAGGCCTAAAGCAAAAGCCTTTGATGGATCCCAAGCTCTAAAACTACTCATGTCTCTTCTAAGTTAGATAACCGCCCAGGGACTAGGACCTTACTTGTAATTCATTTGGAGATAAATCCACGCAAGACATTTTTTCGGGGATAACACTCCAAATAGTTAACAAGAAGAACACACGTACAAGCATGTTCTTTCGAGGATGGAGCAACACTAGGATATATCTGCCCGATAGGGTGGTTACCCAGTCCTAGTGCAACTACTTCCCAAGACACACAATCTTGTTGATAGTATCACATGAAACTACTCTGTTGTCAGGGAAACTCGTACTCCCTGATCTTTTGGACTTGGACCTCATCCATAATCAGTCTGTTGGACTATGTCCTCATCCATGAAAGAAAAATTCAATAAATGTATCACAATGATGTCATTCGAGACGTAAGTCTCAATATTCTCAATAAATGTCCAAGCGTCTGACTAGGTCTGTATTTCATGGCCTTTCACCCACACGACAGCAGGGCCTCACATTAGTTTTCGTGTACGATTTCGGGTCTTTCACCCAGGAGACTATGTCCTAACTTATCCGGCCCCATACTAGGTGACCAAACCTGGGACCTAACATGGACTAGGCGATACAACAACACAACCATATTCATGTATCCAACCGTTAGTATACAATTGGTGCCAACAATCATATTTTAGAGTATTATAAAGATCCACTGGCACCCAACATAACATACATTGTATAATTACCCACATTTAGTGTTCAATAAACAAATAATGTACATTGCATACAAAATCCAATGCTTTGGCTATTACAACAGCAATAAAACAATGTACTGAAATATGTCTACGTCATTTAATACTAATTTAATTACATATCCCATGGCTTATCACTCTACATTCAACATGTGGGTATAACTAGAGTCAATCGTATAAGTCTCATTCATAATTCCATAATTTCACCGTTATCCATGTTTTATAACCAGTTGTAGAACTATTTGTTTCTCACTTCCTAGAGTATATCATGTGTAAAACTAAAGCCATATAAGTCTTATCCATGTTCGAACATTATTCTACCCAAGCTAAGCATCAATTTTTATGATTCTCGCCTAACTGGTATGGTTACGATAGACTAGTCTCCTTCAATTACTACTAGGGGAAATCCACACACTACCCATTCATGTTAACAACATGTTTAAGATGTATTAAGGTAATATTCTCATCACTAATCCCAACAATGGTATTCATAAACCACTAGACCCAAAAGTTATCGTATACTATTCCGCCTTGGTGGGTTTTGGTACAACTTTCATGGATAAAATTTGTGGTATAAATGTGTATATCTATAGTTTATAACCTATAATCAACCATTTGTGAAGTATAATTCCCGAAATCCTCAAGCACTAGTTCATGCATCCAGTAAATGGTGGGTTTAGTGTGAATCCCCAAGTATAAATGCCATATCATGAAATTAGCTGTACTGATATGCAATTTAAGTGATAATATACTAATATTAAACACCAATTGAGGATTAATCAACCCAACCCACATGAGATGCATACAATTTAGGGTTTGTCATAAAAATCCCTAATTTTTGAAATAAATCTCTAATGCAATAAGTAAAAGTTGAAATCAATGCTTTAGTATTAGTTTTCTTGATGTGCCAAGATATTGGTACATTGTAACCCACTAATATATACTTTGGAGAGCGTATATTATTAGATTTGCTGTGTTTTAGTGTTTCTCAGGTTCTTAGAATTAAGTGAAGAAAGTTGGCTTTTGAATGAAGTAATTCGGAGTTAAGACGGAAAAGTTATGGCGAAAAGGATTTGTGAGAAAAATAGAGAAGTAGCAATCTTGAGTTAAGATTAACAAGGAAGGTTCTAGTGCATTTGGCCGATGCAGTAAATATTCACACCAAAGACTTGGGTTGAATTCCTTGCAGTAACATATATGGAGGACATATATTTTTTTGCAACATTAAGCACCAGCCATGGCCACAAGTGGACAAGCCCATCTCACCAAGCGTACTCCAACACCCAGCCTTGCCCATTAATTCAATGCCAATCCCATGTTAATGCTTAGAGTAGGCCTCACAAGTATATAAAGACGCACCTAAAGCAATTCATGGGGGACACCCGCAAATTGATTTTTTCCTTCTCCTTTTGCCCGATTTTCGATAGAACAACCTTTATTTTTATTTTTTTACCTCTTTCTTTCTTCTTTTTCGATAAGTGTGAGCAGCCAGCCACACGGTTTTTCTTTTCTTTTCTTTTCTTTTCTTCTTTGAGAGCTGCAACAATTGACTATTATTTCTTGGAGAGCATGCATAAAAATTTGAGAGCAACTATATTTTATTTTTTATTAGCTATAGATGCAACCTCTATTCTTTATTAATTTATTTGAAGTTTAAGGAATAGTGGATTTATTTTGAAGTGGATCACATTTTTATTTATTCAGAATTTTCTTCTTTAATTTATTTGTGTGTGCTTAAGTAAGTATTCAATTTATTTATTTATATATTTATTAATTATGTATTATGTTTCAATTACATCAGAGGCGGATTCAGGAAATTTTAATGGGGGGGACCATTGAATTTTCAACAACGTAACATACTTAATATAAAAAATATAAAGTTGCATTACAAAATAAAAAAAAATAAAATTGCACTACAAAATACATACCTTTTGAACAATCAATATTGCTAGAATTGTACTCGACGTTCTTTCAAGTCACGGAATCCATCAATGATTGACTCGGTACTAATGTTTCTTGCAATTTCCCTTTCAATGAAGATAGTCAAAGAATTTATAAGAAAATCGTCTTCCATTTTACTTCGAAGTTTGGATTTAACAATACTCATAGCCGAGAATGCACGCTCCGTGGTTGCGGTAGAAACTGGAAGGGTAAGAATCAACCTTATCAATCTATCGATTAGAGGATAAACCAAGGACTTTCTACTTTTTACCATCCATTGACATAGATCAGAGATAGTGCACAAATTTTGAAATTCTGAATGCTGGAGTACGTCAAGCTCATAATGTTGTAATTGAACCTGCAGTGAATCTCTTTCATAATCCGTGAAGTCATTTGGATAAAATTCATTGACAAGATGGCAAGCGTTATCTATATTGAAAGACAACCGCGAATTGCGAGGGTCAAACATAGAACTAAGAACAAGTAGCTTCACCGTATGCTCACTAAACCTATTATTTAACTCTTGCAATTGAGAGTCTATTGTAGCAGTAAAAATATTGATACGATAATGATCTTTAATTGTAAATAGATTTTGTTTGTTCCGAGCTCGACCTCCTCTTTCAACATATAAAGCATTCATATCCGGAATATCTATCGCACGACTTTCACAAAAAGACTTTACCTTGACAAAGAGACTATCATACCCATCATCTCTCAAAATGTATTTTGACCGAAGCTTCGAGTCGTAATCGATTTTTTGCAATTTGTTCGGAACTTTGTTTATCAATAAGCTTTCGGACATGTTGTGCTTGATTCATTAGGTCCTCACATGACTTCTCAGCAATTTTATGTAATGAATTCGGATCTTTTCCTATGTGATTCAAAAACGCACAATCTTTCCCATTCCTTACTTTCTTCCAATTCTTAAAGCCATCAACGAAAAATGTATTTTGACCGTGATGCTTACCTGGTTTGTTAAATAAATAACAAGGTAAACAAAATGCAGCATCACTCGTAGGGGAGTACTCTAACCAGGATGGAAAAATCTTGAACCACGATGACTGAAAACGACGAGAATGCTTTTCAGGTCCGCTCGAAGGATACTCTGCTATGATACATTGATAAGGGCCATAGTTAATGTAAGCTCGTCGAACTTCATCAAGTTTATCAATGGGATACTTCGATATTGCCATACGTAATCCTGGGTCACGCTCCAAATTGTTGATATCAAACTCCACTGACTCAATTCTAGGTGATTTTTTAGTACGATTACCAACTTTTTCAGCTACCGATAGTTCTACATTATCTTCTACAATTTGAACATGCTTCCTCTTGAAAAAAGAGTCAATTGTAGGTGATTTTCCCATATCTAAAAAATAAAAAATTGAATAACAAAATATTAGTATATATAAAATATAAGGAAACATAAGAAATGTGAGTATCAATTTAATTATAAGAAATGATGAGTTAGCATTTGGAACTAAATACTATGTGGTATATACAAAAAATATGAGGTGAATTTTATTACATTGTGCGAGACAGTAACAAAAACTCATTAAGGCAACAAAAAATAAAAGGCAACAACATATCCTATTAAAATGATTAATGAGGAATAAAGGAATAAAAGGCAAAGCATATTGTGCTCATGTGCTGTAAGTAGAAATGCAAACCATCCTATTAAAATAAAAGGCAACAACAACCCACCATTTAATTCAAAAACAAACCATTTAATTTTGTGCTGTAAGTAGAAAAATGATTAATGAGGAATGAAGGAATCTATCAAATTAATTAAGTGAAGTTGACTTCTTTTAGGTACTAGCACAGCCAACAAAGCAACCAATGAGCAGAGCATATTGAACCAAATTAACCAATGACCCACCAAATGGCCAACAAAACCAAAAGCAGCATATACAAAGTACAAAAGTAAAAGGTTAAAAAGCCAAAAAAACCCTCCTGGGCCTCTCCTCCTTGCCGGCTCCTTTATCTCTCACCTCTCGGCAATCGGCATTATATTTATATATATAATATATATATACATACACATACACTCATCCACACTAAATCACAAATTTACAGTGCTCTCCTCTCTCAATTTTTTTTCTTTCAAGTTTCATCTCACACAATCAATTTGATTAAGCCCTAAATTACCAAAAAAAAAAAAACCTAAATCATAGATTATGGAGTATAGACTTACAGAGATGATTGCCGGCGGCGACCTAATGGAGGAGTACGATGACAAGTTAACGACGGACGGTCGATGGTGAGCTAGCTGCGCGCGTGCCTGTGTCGTTAGAGGCAGAGCGTGGTTTTTCAATTTTTCTCTCAAGAGCTCTCTCTCTCTCTCTCTCTTATTTTTGTGGGTTTTATTTGGGGGGGACCACAATTAAAATTTTACAGACTTATTTTTTTTTTATATATATATATATATTAAAAAAAAAAAGTTGGGGGGGACCATGGCCCCCCTTGTCCAATGCATACATCCGCCTCTGAATTACATGTATGCTAGGCTAGCTTATTTTCTAGGGTTGAGGATGAGTATATTTGATTTATTCCATTGCACATATTCATGCCAATTGACTCAACTAATTTAATGCTTTAATGTTAAAAATAAATCTTCCTATTGGATGCTAGTTTTGATTGATAAAAAAATATGATTCGATTCTCATTATGATTTGTTAGATTCAATTTATGATTTGTTAAAAGATGATATAAAATGTGTTTTGACGGATATAGTGAGTGTTTTGATCTTATATATACATTTGGATGTGAAAAAAAATAATAATTGGATTTTAAAAATTAATTGGGTTTAATTTAATTAATTTGTCACGTCTAATAAAGTCAATACCAAATTTGTGCGAGAGAAAGAATAGAGTTTATTGGGTATGAATATTAGAAACATGTTATCAAATACATGATGTTGGTGCAGAAAAATAGAACTGGTCTATTCCGACCACACACAGTCAAATGATTGGGTGGTAATGATTTGTGCAGAACAAGACAAAAATAAGATAACGATGAACAGAGTTGAACGAGACAAAGATGTATAGAGGATGTTGGCCCTGTATGAAAATATGGGTTAGTCCTCCTCTGGTGAATGGAGCTAGGAGCTTGGGCTGCTTTGTATTATAATTAATAAGTTGGTATTACAAGCGCACAACCTCTCTTTAGCTATTCTACTCTTACGGATTTTACAATACGAGGAAGGCTAGGCCACCCAGAGTTTAATCTCTCTAACTTAGGAGTTCTGAGGTAGGCTATGGAGCTCTATCTCTCTGGAGCTTTCACTTGTGTTAAAATGCTTGATTGTCTTGGTTGTTGGAGTATATTCATTGCTGTTTCATCCTCTCCTCCGTGGAGTAAATGCTTCTGGTATATATATATATGATAAAGAGGGGACGTATTAGGGAGCCCTTGAAGCAGTTCCAAGGCCATACCTTGCACATCACCAACCCTGACCTTGCTTGCCCGTGGATTCCAGTGCATTTAATGCAGTTGGTCATTTAATGAAGGTGAGGGAGCTTATGTGGCGCTAGTGGAGTTGGTGGCAGTCACCCATGCCTGCCTGTACTTGCTCTAACACAATGGTTTTGTGTTGCGGAGCTCCAAAGCTCTGTCCTTCGAGCTCTGAAACTTTTTGTACGAAAGAGACTTTAAGGTTGAATGCCTGTATCATCTGAACTCTTGCTTCTCAGTGATGTTCGGGCAGAGCTCTCAAGCTCTTCCTACTTCAGTGTGCTTAGTTGTTAACGTGGATGGCCACATGTCTCCTCGTGGTTGGTGGAGCAAATTATCTATTTATTTACTCCATAAATTGCCCCTATTCTTACCATTTAGCTCAATAGAGCTGACTGGGGAGGATAAACTCGTGCTAGAGGTCGGAGGTAGCACTGGGCTCTTGTAGCTGAGCTACCCATAGTATGAATTCTTGATAACTTTTGATAGCATAAGAACTTGATCCTATAGATCCCATGAACCTATTACCTAGGCATTTAGAGCTCTTTATTAGGCCGTTACCTCTTTGGAGAGATCTTGTGCATCAGTTCTGTATTTCTTGGAAAACATGCCAGCGTGGGGTAGTGGCAGTTAAGGCTTTGAGTGGACGGTTAGCTTATCCCATGCACCTTATATAAACCCTTCAGCCTTAGTATTTCCCTTCACTTTTCATAAAACCCTAGGCGTCTTAGAGCTCTGAACACTCTAGTCGTCTCATTCTTTCGTCAATCCGGACTACAGAGGTCCCCTAGAAAACTCTTTTAGGAGGTTTGTGACTGTCCCCCTTAAGGATCTCCTTAGGTCAGCCCACTACTTTGCACCTTACACACCTCTTTATACCATAGCTCATTTGATGGCACACTTCACCAACCAAGGTCGGAACCTAGAGATCCCCATCAACACGAAGCAAGCCTCCTTTCCCCCCCTTGGAAGTCAGAGCCATCGACATCATTAACAGTGAGGGGGAAATAACTTCCATCTGTCTTCCCCCAAATGTCTCGAATACCCCTGGGGATGTCGAGAAGTATTTAGAGTACCTCAACCCTCTCGTTGTCTTTCGCATATCCTCGACTTTCTCTGCCACTGATATTCTAATCTTTAAGAGAAAATATCAAATTCCTGATTCGGTCAAGTTCAGAGCTCCAGGTCCAGAAGAAAAGGCCTATTACTATAGACCAATGGAGGTCTGCTTTTATGAGTCTGCATTTGAACACGGACTGAGATTCCCCATAGATGGCCATGCGAGGGAGTTGTTGGTGACTATGGACCTCACTCCAATTTAAGTCAGCCCTAACGTGTTGTCCTGCCTAATAGGATCAATGTTAATCTTCAGGGCCATTTCTGCATAGAGCCATAACATAATAATAAAGGAGTTCATCACTCTTTTCCAGCCCAAGGACAGCGAATGGAAAAATAAAGGAGTTCTTAGCTGCCCTTCTAGGCTAGGGGCCTCAAAAATCATCCATGGCCTACCCGACAACATTCCTCACTGGAAGAAACGATTCTTTTTCGTCTTTGGCGAGGACTGGGAGCATGATTCCAGGTTCCCCAGCATACACGATCTCAAGGGTTGGTTTTCAGAACCAGATTCCATCAACAAGTTTCCTTCTATCCTTTTATGTTGTTCATCAATCCTCTCCTTCCATAACCTAGCGTCTAATCTCTTATTCTCTCCTTTTTTTCAGTTAAAGAGAAAAGGCCCCAGCTGGTGAATCGCCTTGGATTAAGGACACCAACGACTTCTTTCTGAAGCATTATATCGATATCATCCCTCCAAGTATGTTGTGGAGGTATGGACTAGGCCCCAGACCTGTTAACACTGACCCTAACATACTCATAGTGGAGGACCTCCCACCTCTGGATGTTCTACTACCTTTTGAGTGCAATAACCCAGGGCTGAAAGTCTCTAAGGTCGCTCAACATGGGGAAAGCGATCAAAGCTCTAGTGGACCAGGAGTCACTGGAGGTGCTGGGACTGAAGGCGATGCCCCCTTAGAGGAGGATCATGAACAAGCACGTGTTAGTTCTCTTAAGGAGAGGTTTCTGACCGTGGCCCCTCTTCAACAGGTCCCTATGGTGCCCAAAAGGAGTAAGTTTCTTCTTTTTCTTTCCTTTTTGCTAAAGTACATGGGTCTTTGATCTCTGCTCACGACCTCAATAGTTTTCTTCTTTACAAGACTCGCATTCAGGGTAGAAACCAACACGGCCATTAAGAAAAGGAGTGCCTTATCCAAAGGCCTACCCACTTTAAAGAGGTCTAAGGGGTTTGAGGGGATAGCGATGAATGCCCCAGCTCTGCCCAAGGATCCCCAACCTACTAAAATTCCTGCCACCTCCAGCACATTTCGTCCAAAAGAGGTGCGTACTTGGGCGGACCTGATGAATGCCCCTATAGATGACCTCCATCTTCTTAGTCCAGAAAAGACTACTTTGGAGAGAAGGGTAGACCCAAAAGTTAGCACTCAAGGCCTTGCCGACGTGAGTCATGGTGGCAAGGGCGCCATTGCTGAAGAGGAGGATGACGTAGTTATAATAGGGGCCAAGGATGCTCCTGATCAGAGTTCCTCTCCCAAGGGGTTGAATGAGCAAGCGCTAGAGCCCAACTCCCAAGATGGTTCTAGCTTCTTTGTGAAGGGCTTTACACTTCCTCCTCTGTCTCAAACTGTCTTAGATCAAGCGAGAAAGAAAGGGACCACCTCCTTGGCCAGCTCCTTCAGTCTTCATATGAGCTAGGTATATCCTTCAGGCATCAGTCTATACTTTGTTTTTCCATGCACCGATTTTAACTTGTGATAAATGCCCAAAAATATTATATTTTATACCCCAAAAGCTTCTTATTAGTCCGTTATTATTGCCTAAACTGTGCTAATATCATCTTTTGTTTGCTTTATAAGTAAAAAGTGAAAAGTGCATAGTTTTGTGCCAAATTTAACTAACAATGCAGCAAAGATGTATCAAGAAGCAATGTCATTGTTCCGGCGGTTAGGCAAGCTTGAAATTGATGATTCATCATGTTCTAAGAGGCGTGAAAGTCCAAATCCAAGAAGAAGTGTATTAATATTTAGGTGCACGAAAAATCTGCTTTTGATCATTTAAGTGACAGCTCGGTATTTTCATCATAACTTTGTGCTCAGAACCCAGAATTTTGTGTGCTATATATGATTGGAAAGAAGACTGAAAGGGATACAACATTCATGTTTTGATGATCTTCAGATTATAGCATATTGATGGTGAAAAAAGGCCCTAAACCTACTTCCTGCGCACAGCTACGGAAATGAGTGGATGTATTTCTCTCTTTTGGGCCCTCTCCCAAACCATTCATCTCATTATCCATAATCGAAGCCCACTTAAACATTTTGTAGTAGCCCATGTTTGTAATAATCCCATCAACCATGCCCATTCTCCCCTTTACCTTATCAAGCACCTTCCATTCATAAATCCCTAGTCGTCATTCTTTTATTGCTCTCTACTCCATCTAAAACAATTCCTTTTCTAAAGCCTTCCATGTTTCTCCCCTTAAACCATAGTCCTTACACCTATAAATAAAGGCCCTTAGCTCCCATTCTAAACACACAACCATAAGAGAGAAATAAACTTGTGAATAGATAGAGAGAGAGAGAGAGAAGGAGCCGCGCGCACCACCGCCGGAAAAATCATTCAAACCGGAGTTCTAAATTTCAAGGAGTGTTTTTATTTATTGCAATTTTCATTATTATTTTGTAAGTTCCTCTTTGATATTGATATTAATATTTTAATTGAGGAATGTAATTTTATTTAATTTCGTACTTGTGTTAAATATTTATGATGGAAGGTTAACCTCCTTTCAAGTTGGGAGATGAAACTCCAATCTTTAATAAAAAAAAAAATTACACACCATAGAATTTTCTTAAGTTGATTTTAATCACTAAATTCTCTCATAAACTTTAATTGTTAATATGGATGGGTGTTGAAACTTTATGTTTTTCTTAAGTGGAAATTCATTGGAAGCTTCCTATAATCTATGTTATTATTTTTATGAAAGAAGAAAATTGAATTTTACAAAAGATTTAAAAGATAAAAATTGGTTTTAAAGTTATGTCTTGAAATTACTAGTTTACTTGAATATTAAGATCACGCTACATACCGTAGGTGACTTCTAAGTGTTTAAGTAAATTAGAATTTTTATTTTATCTTGGGTACATACATGTGGTAATATAAATAGTTAAATTAAAGTAATTAGTGGTGGATTACCTTTGATCTCTCACAATATTTGATTAACATCTCTTGTGAATTGATAATTAGTTATTCTTTAATTTGAATTTGAATTTGAATTTTAATTAAAAGAAAAGAAAAAAGACTTTCTAAAATCAAAATTAGTTTTAATTTAGCAATCTTAAGTTTTTTCTATAATCGTCGATTTCTTGCCCCGAGATTTGGATTGACCCCTTATTTTTCACTTTACAATGCCTAATTAGATTTTTGCAGATAAGAATTTTTGTTTGCAGTCTTGATACGACTAAAGACACGCAACAACTTGCTTCTTGTTTTTCTGACAGGCCCTAAATCTTTTCTTCTCTATTCTTCATTTTTGAGCTATAACCCAAGAAGCTTCTAGAGAGAGTGTGAGAGCTCCCTTGAGAGGCTTTTTAGAGAGAACATCACCCATAATTCATCCCACTAACAAGTTCCCATCTTCATCATCTTCATTTTCTCTCTCCTCCATTGTTGGAGCTTGAAGCACTAAATTGGGAATTTGCGATTCGGAGACTCTTGGTGCGATTCAGCCCTCCAAGCTTGACGATCTAGCTTCGTAGAGGTGGGAATCTAGTATTAAAACTTAATTCTCAACTTATTAATGCTTGATTGTGATTTCATTATAAGTTTATACCAAAACCTAACTTATATACATGGGATTTTGGGATTTATGTTGAAACTTCATGTTAAAGCCAAAATTGATGATTCAAATGGTTCATATATAGATCAAAATACATGTTTTAACAAGTGATTGTGATTATTTACTTAATTTATATCAAAACCCACTTGGAACCCCTTTTTGGTTAATAAACCTTACTATTAAGCTAAATGTTTACTCTTAAGGATTCAAATGATGGCTTATATGTTATAAAATACTTGTTTATGATTTATATCACTAGACGGAATGTTTAATAGGAGATTTCTTCCGTCGGTTATATATGGAAGTTATATTTCATTTATGAAAACCATGTATATGGCACAATTATTATCTAAATGAGTCAGTTGATACTATACGATTGTATTAGTCCATGGTAGGTCTCGGGTTTGGTCTTTAACGATTGGGGCCGAAAGTTGGGACACAGTCTTCTGGGTGTAAGACCCGAAACCATGCACGGAAACAAACGGGAGGCCTTGCTGCTGCGGGGTGAAAGGCCACGAAATGCAGACCCAGTAGTACGCTTGGATAGTGGTGAGATTTACGAGATTATGGCTCGAGATTTATGTGATGAAATACGTTAATTATGCCATAGGATTCCATTTGATATCGAGTATGCGTTATACGCAGGTTTTCAAAGAAAATGTTTCATTCTTAACTACTATCTATATATACATATGTGAAGGATTCCATGTTATTTTACAAAAAGATTTTCTAAACATTGTCTTTTACATGAAGCCCATTAGTTATATATATGATTCCTAGTGAGTCTGTTTGATGCACCCCAATTGCTTTCCATCCAGATTTCTCTGCAGTTTCTTCTGGAAAATGGGAGAATGAAGATGCATCCTCTTAGACTGCCTCTATACCATTACGTTTAGAATTTTGCCAATAAGATATGTGTTAGATTCTTGTGTAAAACCCGTAGTTGTTATATTGTTGGTGATACATGTATTGAACCCTTACTAATATTATTGTATGTGGAGATTGAAAAACATTCTACTTAGGACCTTGTTGGAGGCTACCTATTGAATTGTAGTGCATCTTTTTCTTTTGTGGATAAAGTTGTGAAATGTAGATATTTTTGTCGTTTAGATTGTGAATTTTTATGTTTTACACAGGAGTTTTGCTCAGTTAACCTGCCATCGACGTACGGCACTAGTAACTAACCGGGTCCCAGAGGAGAAATCCTCTTAACGGGATTTGGGGCGTTACAATGGTGACGGGGTTGATCAGTAGACGAGATAGGGCTTTTGGTCTCTTCTGTATAGAAACCTTTAGGACCTCTTGTACTTGTTCCTTTATCAATGAATAAATTGTTTTGTTTTGAACTTCACCTTTGCTCATATTCTCTACATGCTTTTTCATTTTTGTTTTGAGTTGTATTTGCGAGATATAATTAGCCCTGTATATGGGTATCCCTTTGCCCCCAAGCTCAAAAAGAAAATATCAAAGATGAAGAGATAGGTAACTAAAATCCAGCTTAGTTGCCAATGTTATAGGTAATTTTTAGTTGTATGGGAGATCTGTGGCCTGTTTCCCTTGCTCAACTTATCTTCTTTGTAACATGTTTTTCATTGGGTCACTCTATACATGAGGAATTTTTCTTACTCTAACTAGGTCTAAATGAGTTATGCCCCCTAGACCTTAAGCAAAGTTTGTAAAATTCTCAAATATTAATTGAACTCCTCAGAGTCCAAGTGTACTCCATGAGCTGGGCACTTACTAAACCGACCTCTTTGAGAAGAATTTATCAGTTCTCAGCAGGTCTGTTTGACCTTTTAACCTTTTGATTCCCTGTGATAAACGCTTAATATTGTCATTCATACGCTCATTTTCGGAGTTGTTTGACGCGTTTATTTCTCTAAAACTACTCGGTTTGCCAACTTATTTCGCGATTAGTCTCGTAGCAGTTTTGTATTTAACAATGCCTGGAAAGGCACATTTTGTGTTTATTTTGGTGTCTTTAGATTTCAAGAACTATTCTATTTAATACAATAGTGAAATTTTCCATGGACAAAAGGAATCCAAGAAAGAGGAAGTCTCCATGTCCATGTGATTAATCCAAGAAAGTGGAAGTCTCCATGTCCATGTGATGGTGTCTTTAGATTTCAAGAAAAAATATTGTATTTAGTACAATGGTGGAATTTTCCATCGGACAAAAAGAATCAAAGAAAGTGGAAGTCTCCATGTCCATGTGATTAAAGGAAGAAAAGTGGAATTCTCCATGTGATTAAAGAGCCTCCAAGATGGTGGATTTATCCACCAAAAATAAAATAAGCATTGTTTATTTTTTAGTATCCAACACAACTCTCCTATTTATAGTCTTCATTGTTGCTTTGGAGAAGAAGTCTTATTATTACTTCTCATTTCTCAATTTATAGAGAGCTTGTAATAGTTTTATTTTCTAGAGAGAGAAATGGAGTTCACTTTTATAATTCGCTAAAAGATGAAATTTGCAATGCATTAATTATGTAAGTTCAATTCTCATTCCATTGTTAGTATTGTTAAATACTTTTTGAATCCTTCATCTTCTCCATTTTTTCAACCATTCATAAGCTAGTAAGATAATTTTCATATGATGATTTGACTTTGTATGCCTTGTATACATAGATCTCAAGCATTAATGGGGAGATGATACACTTGTGTATTTCTTACTAACCTATGTCCATTCTTTCTTTGAATGAGATACTTTTTGACGCGCCGAAAATACTGCCGTGCTTAGGTACTCAAGTGCAGGTTGTCAAGTTATAATACTTGGTAAGTCCAAGTGTCGAACCACAAGGATAGTCGGAAAGACGATGTGATGATTACGAGTCCAAGGTTTTGTTAAGAGAATTTAATTGGTTGATTTTAATGGTTAATTTTAAAGTCTTGCAATAAAAATTTAAATGATGTAATAATAGATGAGAAAACACTTAAGGCATTATAGAATTCATTTGTTTTGCAAAGCTAAGTAAAATAAACCTCATTTAAAGTTCTCAATGTAATTCCTAAGTGTTGAATATTTTACCCATTTCTAAGCAAAAGGGTGTGAAGCAAAAGCAACCCATTCCCATATAAATGCCATATAAAGAAAGAGTGTAAGCAAATATCAACACAAGTGTATCTTTCATTTTTATCTTGTGACAAAGGGTGTGAAGCAAGTGCAACCCATTTCCATATAATATCAACCATGATTCAAACTTAAAATACACAAAAAGAAAAGGCATAAATTTAAACTAGGCATTTAAGAACTCATTGTTAGTTTCCCCTAGGCAAATGACTTGATTATGAAAATGGCCAACTACTAGGAGTTTGGCTCGATAAATCATAACATTTCATTTGTCTAAGATTGGGAGGTCTAGGTGGAGGTCAAACCGTCCTATATAGACTTATTTGATAAATACAAATTGAATCCTTAAAATGATTAATGAAGTTGTTTATGACATAAATTTAAAAGATCCTCTTTGGCAACACTTTAACTAAGAAGATGATGAGTCTTAAAATCACATAAAGTGTAGAAAGCACTCAACATATCATTAAAGTATTAAAAGATTAAAATCTCAAATTTATGGTGTTTCAATGAATATTCAAAAACTAATCATGCTTGGCAATGAAAAGTATCTCGTTCAAAGAAAGAATGGACATAGGCTAGTAAGAAATACACAAGTGTATCATCTCCTCATTAATGCTTGAGATCTATGTATACAAGGCATACAAAGTCAAATCATCATATGAAAATTATCTTACTAGCTTATGAATGGTTGAAAAAATAGAGAAGATGAAGGATTCAAAAAGTATTTAACAATACTAACAATGGAATGAGAATTGAACTTACATAATTAATGCATTGCAAAATTCATCTTTTAGCCTTAGCAAAGAAATTTACTCCATAATAAATGTAAAGACAAGAATTATAAAAGTGAACTCCATTTCTCTCTCTAGAAAATACTATTACAAGCTCTCTATAAATTGAGAAATGAGAAGTAATAAAAGTACTCCTCTCCAAAGCAACAATGAAGACTATAAATAGGAGAGTTGTGTTGGATGCTAAAAAATAAACAATGCTTATTTTATTTTTGGTGGATAAATCCACCATCTTGGATGCTCTTTAATCACATGGAGAATTCCACTTTTCTTCATTTAATCACATGAACATGGAGACTTCCACTTTCTTTGATTCTCTTTGGTCACATGGAGAATTTCACTTTCTTGGATGCTCTTTGGTCACATGGAGAATTTCACTTTCTTTGATTAATCACATGGACATGGAGACTTCCACTTTCTTGGATGCTTTTTAATCACATGGAGACTTCCACATTCTTGGATTCCTTTTGTCCATGGAAAATTCCACTATTGTATTAAATGCAATAGTTCTTGAAATCTAGAGACACCAAAATAAACACAAAATGTGCCTTTCTAAGCATTGTTAAATACAAAAGTGCTACGAGACTAATCGCGAAATAAGTTGGCAAACCGAGTAGTTTTAGAGAAATAAACTCGTCAAACAACTCCGAAAATGAGCGTATGAATGACAATGTTAAGCGTTTATCACTTTTCATTGCCAAGCATGATTAGTTTTTGAATATTCATGGAAACACCATAAATTTGAGATTTTAAACTTTTAATACTTTAATGATATGTTGAGTGCTTTCTACACTTTATGTGATTTTGAGACTCATCATCTTCTTAGTTAAAGTGTTGCCAAAGAGGATCTTTTAAATTTATGTCATAAACAACTTCATTAATCATTTTAAGGATTCAATTTGTATTTATCAAATAAGTCTCTATAGGACGGTTTGACCTCCACCTAGACCTCCCAATCTTAGACAAATGAAATGTTATGATTTATCGAGCTAAACTCCTTGTAGTTGGCCATTTTCATAATCAAGTCATTTGCCTAGGGGAAACTAACAATGAGTTCTTAAATGCCTAGTTTAAATTTATGCCTTTTCTTTTTGCGTATTTTAACTTTGAATCTTGGTTGATATTATATGGGAATGGGTTGCACTTGCTTCACACCCTTTGTCACAAGATAAAAATGAAAGATACACTTGTGTTGATATTTGCTTACACTCTTTCTTTATATGGCATTTATATGGGAATGAGTTGCTTTTGCTTCACACCCTTTTGCTTAGAAATGGGTAAAATATTCAACACTTAGGAATTGCATTGAGAACTTTGAATGAGGTTGATTTTACTTAACTTTGCAAAACAAATGAATTCTATAATGCCTTAGCCTTTTCTCATTTATTGTTACATCATTTTAATTTTTATTGCAAGACTTTAAAATCAACCAATTAAATTCTCTTAACAAAACCTTGGACTCGTAATCATCACATCGTCTTTTCGACTATCCTTGTGGTTTGACACTTGGACTTACCAAGTATTATAACTTGACAACCTACACTTGGGTACCTAAGCACGGAAGTATTTTCGGCACATCAAGTTTTTGTAATGTACTTAAACTTTAATGGCTTTTCAATTTCGAAATTTTTCATGTGTTTAGAGCTTAAAAAAATATTTTGAAAGTTTGAAAAATGATGAATAAAAAAAATGATGATGATTGGTTCATTAGCTATTGGCATGAATTCCTTGATCTAGATGGAATTTTAAGTGATAATCTACCTTGCTTTACTTCAATTAGATTCATGACCCTAAAAACGTTCCTTAAAATGTGTAAATGCTTCAAGTAGAGAAATTCTTTCGTAACACTTAGAGTAATTTTTATTTTGTGAAGAGGGAATTCTTGTCCAAAAATGATGAAAGTTTTTTCGAAAAGATCCTTCAATAGAGAGGACAAATGCATGGCACTTTGAAAAACTTGGATGACTTTTAATTCTAATATAGACTTAAAGCTTCACTTGACTAAATCATAAGTCTCTTTGTCTAATATTATGGATAGGTAAAGGTTACCATATGGGAAATGGTGAATAGCTTCCTTCAAGCTTAATAAATAAACATAAAATGTCAAATTTTATATAGTGAGTCTACTGCCCCCCATAGAGATGAAAACCGCCTTGAACTAATTTAGCGAAAATTCCAAGAAAATATAAGAAAAGTGCTTAGAAATGGACAAAATTTGAAACTTTGTTTTTGAAGGAAATTCCTCTTCCATCTCTAATGATCAATACTCTTTGTGTTTAAATGAGAATTTTGCTAATATAAGGCTTAACATGTGATTAAAGGGAAGTATGGGTTAAGTTTCTAAAGGAGATAAGCAATTTAGATAGTCATTCAAAACCCACAAGTCTAGAAATAGTGATAGTAATGTCATAAGCTTTGCAAATTGAACTTTTTGAAATCATCATTCTCGTCATTCACCATGATCAAGCTTTTGATGTTTGTACGTATCATCACTGTAAACCTTCACGAGACACAACTCGTCTTCTAGGGGAGCTTAGGAGTTCAAAGGCTTAATGCATGTGCTAAATGCATTTTCGGATATTATACATAGCTATTTTTATTTTGCTTGCTAGGGGACTAGCAAGAGATAAGTCGGGGGGAGTTGATAAACGCTTAATATTGTCATTCATACGCTCATTTTCGGAGTTGTTTGACGCGTTTATTTCTCTAAAACTACTCGGTTTGCCAACTTATTTCGCGATTAGTCTCGTAGCAGTTTTGTATTTAACAGTGCCTGGAAAGGCACCTTTTGTGTTTATTTTGGTGTCTTTAGATTTCAAGAACTATTGTATTTAATACAATAGTGAAATTTTCCATGGACAAAAGGAATCCAAGAAAGTGGAAGTCTCCCCGCACACGGAGTATATGACGAAAAAAATTCCGAGATACTGGTCATGTGGTCAGTGGCCCCTGAATCTAATATCTAGTTACTATGGGATTTGATACAGGCAACTGTAGCTGTAAACTTATTAACTGACTGAGCTATGGAACATGAGGAGTCAAAGTTTCCTAAGGAATGAGCTTGAACCATTTTACACAGATGCTCTAATTGTTCCTTTGTGAATGGAAGTGGTTATTGAGTTCGGGTGTTTGTCTTCTTGGGTATTCCTTTGTGAAGTGGTTATTGAGTTCGGGTGTTTGTCTTCTTGTGTATTCCTTTGTTAGCCCTGTATATGGGTATTCCTTTGTGAATGAAAGTTGCATCTTCCACAACTGGTTATTGAGTTCGAACATTTGAGAATAGTTGTCCAAATTCGAGTACGTTTCCTTAACCGCGTGCCAGATATCTCGAGCGATTGGCAGGAACATATGGGGTTTACCAAGTCCAGCCTCCATGGAATTGATCAACCACGAGGTAACCATCGAATTCTCCTTGCGCCATGACTTAACGCCTAGGTCATTAGATCGCGGTGGTACCACCTCACCCTTCACATAAGCTAATTTTCCTTTGCCGTCAATAAATAGCCTCATTGATTGTGCCCATTCGAGGTAATTCCTTCTATTCAATTTGTGACTAATATTGGCCACAGGATTTTCACTCACTGAATAAATAGTAGCAACTTGCGACATAGTATATGTGAACGTAGAAGACGGGCTTGTGGTGGAACCACTAGACAATTCTGTGAGACTCGAACTACTAACACCCACCATAGCAAGTTTATAGTTCATATGGTAAGAGAATCAAACTAACCAGACCAAAAATAGGGATTGAATAGTACCAGACAGAACTGAACAGTATGGAACAGTAGCAAACTAACCGGAATAGTGGCAGACTAACCGGAACAGTGGCAAATTAACCGGAACAATACCAAATCGGATCAAACTAACCAAACCAAGACCAGAATAAGGTGCGGAACCATGAGACGACGAGTTCTAAAAATTTTGGGTACGATCGGAGCTCAGACGTGCCGTCACGGGCGGTTACAGTGGACGGCGCGTGAGATCAGCCCACAGTGGTATGGTGGCGCGTGTAGGCGCGTGAAGGTTCGTTTCCCGATGATTTTTTTGGCGCGATTTCTCCTGAAGATTCCGACCACCTCTGTAATGGTGGTGTGATGAAAAAATAACACACGTAACTAGTGTTTGAGATTGCACACCGTACGGCTAGGGTTTTGGCCGGAATACTGCGGTTGTGGCTAGGAATAAACTGCCTAAGGAGTTCCTAACCCTCCTTCCTAACCTCATCTGATACCATAAAGAATTAGAGAGAACTATTGTATTTTATTCCATAATAATAAAGAATGAATACTAGGCAAATTATATAGGGAATAACATCCTAACTTACCTAAAATACCTATCAAGGTGGGATTCTACCCACAAATAAAATAACATAAATAAATAACTAAACTAAATAATATTGAATTATCAATAAGAACGTCGAAGGTGACACACCAATCTAGATTTCGACTCCCCTTGAGTAACAAACCCATGAGGTTGCTCCATATAAACCTCTTCTTGCACATCACCATGTAAAAATACATTCTTGATATCCAACTAATAAAGGGGCCAATGGTGAATGACCGCCATAAAGAGGAATAAGCAAAGATAGGCCATTTTGGCAACCGGAGAGAACGTATCTCCATAATCAAGCCCATAAACTTGGGTATACCCTTTTGCAACGAGTTGAGCCTTCAACCAGTCTATAGCTCCATCAGGACCAACTTTTACGGTGTAAACCCAACGACAACTGATCGCAAATTTTCTAGGAGGAAGTGGCACTAATTCCTAAGTGCCATTAGAATGTAATGCAGACATTTCATCAACCATCGCTTGATGCCAACCTGAGTCCGAAAGAGCTGCTCCTACATTTTTAGGAATGGAAATAGGGGACAAGCACGAGACAAAGGCAGTATATGATAGAGATAAATAATAATAACTCATGAAATTATAAATGGGATAAGGATTTTGAGTAGAACGGATACCTATACATTCGACAATGGGACAATTCAAGTCAAAAATTGAAACGGCAGGCGTGACCGGAGTAGAAGATGAGTCCACTGGGTCATAGGTAAGGTTGTCAGTGGTGGTAGGCTTAGTCAAAGGAGGTGGAGTAAGGTCGGTCGAAGGTTCGAGTGTAAGCGCAATAGTAAGCTCGGTGGGAGGCTCTGAAGAAGGGTTTGCACTAGGAGGAGGTCCTTGCCGGCGATGGTAGATAAACAGAGGAGGTGGCGAGTCTACGGTAGGAGCCATTAGGTCAAGAGATGAGACAACCACTAGAATAGGACTAGTGTCGGAAAGAATGAGAACATCAGTAGGACAATCAACATGTGCAGAAACAGTAAAGAAGGGAGTCGTTTCAAATAAGGTGACATCGACTGAGACAAGATATCCCTTAAGATGACAAGAAAAACAACGATAACCTTTTTGCAAACGAGAGTAACCCAAAAAGATACATTTGAGAGATTTGGCATGTAATTTATCTTTCCCCGGAGTGAGATCATGAACAAAACATGTACACCCAAAGACACAAGGAGGAAGATAATAGAGTGGCTAACTAGGAAATAACAGAGAATGAGGAACCTGATTTTGTAAAATGGAGGATGGCATGCAATTAGCATGCGGTAAGAACTACGTCTCCCCAAAAACGCAGCGGAACATGAGTGTGAACAAGGATAGTACGTGCAGTTTCAATCAAGTGTCTATTTTTTCTTTCTGCCACCCCATTTTGTTAACGGGTACGAGCACAGGACGATTGGTGAAGTAAACCTTGAGAGGCCATAAATGATTGAAAAGGGGCAGAGAAATATTCTCGGGCATTGTCACTTCGAAAAGTACGAATATTTGTGCTAAATTGAGTTTTAATTTTAGAACAAAATGTTGGAAATATGGAGAATAATTCTGAATGATTTTTCATTAAGAATAGCCAAGTACAACGGGAAAATCATCAACAAATATAACAAAGTAACTAAAACCCAATGTTGACTTAACACGACTAGGACCCCATATATCCAAATGAACTAAAGCAAAAGGTGACTCTGCTTGTTTATTGAGACGACTAGAAAAAGAAATACGAACATGCTTTCCTAACTGACAAGACTCGCACTCTAAAGAAGACAGACTCGTAAGACTCGGCACCATCTTTTGTAAATTCTGCAGGCTAGGATGTCCCAAACGGTGATGGAGGATGGCAGGTGGATCAACGGCAACACAAGCTATAGGGATTGGTGGTGGGGAGAGATAGTATAACTCGCGGTACTCACATCCTACTCCAATCATCCTCCCGATGTTCCAATCCTGCACAAGAACCGAATTAGCAACAAAGGTAACATAATAGGGCAATGTTTGGGTTAATTTGCTAATAGAGATTAGATTAAAGGGACAATTTGGTATAAAGAGAACATAATCTAAATATAGAGAAGGCAAGGGTGTAGCTTGTCCAATTCCTCTAACTTTAGTTTCTGAGCCATCAGCTAATGTAACAATAGATAAAGTACTAGAATAAGTAATACGAGAAAACAAATCCTTATTACATATGATCGGAAGCATCAGAATCAAGTACCCATGGCCCAAGAGAGGATGATTGAGAAATGCAAGCAATATGATTACCAGTTTGACCGGTTGAGGCTATGGCTGATGACTGGTTGCTCTCCTTAAATTTCTAAAATGCAGCATACTCAGCAGCAAGAACAGTCATAGTCCCAAGTGTATCCCCAGATGATGGATCATACTTTGAAATGTTAGCAATCTTAGGTAGATAGCCATGAAGCTTGTAACAATGATCTACTGTATGGCCCAGATTATTGTAATGAATACACTTGGGGTGAGTTCGACCTCACTGCCCACCTTTACTATCCCGTCAAGGAGTCACTTAAGAGGCTAGGATAGCAGAATCAGTGGAAGTGGTAGAGTTGCTTGGGATGCTCAGAGGTGCGAAAATACGAATTAATTGCTCAAATATCATATCCATAGTAGAAACCCCAGGATTGGCCAGAATTTGATTGCGAACTGAATTAAGTTTAGTAGGCAACCCTGCTAGTGCAAGAACCATGAAAATTTTTCCACGATCTGTTTCTTGTTGCGTAAAATTGGTTAAGACTGGCCAACAAAGGTTTGATCAATAGATTGCCATAGAACATTGCATAAAAAGGCATCAACTTGTTTCCATTGTGACTGTCCTTTTTCAGTAATATCAGTAACACGTTTTGTTAAGTGTTCTTCAAAACCCTGACCCATAAACCATAATTCAACAGAGGCAGACCATGACATATAATTGCTAGAACCTTTCAATTTTTCGGTACATTTAATAGGAGTAGTTGTAAAACTTAAAAAAGTTTTATTAGGTAAAGTGTCACTTGAAGTACCCATTATAGATGAACATAAGTTAGGTTTAAAGGCAAAAAAATACCCGAATAGAACTGTGAATCAGTAGGAAATGGGCCAAAAGAGAGATCTAGAAAATTTGGCAGGAAAAGGGCAAGACACGCGCCTTCACGCGCGTCTGGTACAGTGGCGCTTGGATCTCACGCGAAGGACAGTGGTGGCGCGTGGGAGCGCGTGACGGGGTATTTTTCGGCTAGATTTCTAGCATGTGGTCGTCTGGTGGTTCCGACCACTCCTGTGTGGGTGGTGTGATGAAAAAAAGACAGGATACACGCGAAACAACTAGGGTTTTGGTTGCTCCTTGGTTGTTGGCAGCTAGGGTTTTGCTGGAATGACAGACACAACAATGAGAGAATGGGTTTTTCTCACTATACCTCTGATACCATGTGAAAATATTTTATTTCTATATGATTATTGACAATAAGAGAACATCTATATATACAAGTAGCAATCATACTTAATCTTGGAAACTTATCTAAACTAGGAAATTAATGTACAGCTAATATATATCTATACATAAATATTTAACATATACATATATATGTTATCATATAAAGACAAATGGTTATTGGGTACATTGACTATTAAAGCCTTGTTAAGATAACTCCTTACCACTTTAGCCGCTTTTGAACTCTCTCTTTTTCCATTTCTAGTTATCTAAATGCGAGTTTCACATACATCATAGATGCACAAAAAGCTCATATATTATGTATATACTAGTGCTAACCATGCCAAAGACATGAGGAGTCTAATTTAACTCTCATACATCTATATTCTAACTCTTACAAGCGTATCTTCCACCTAAGCTTGAGATCAAATTTCAGGTCATTTCTTGGGACATGATCTTCCATAATCCCTTTCGATCCTCTATGCAATTTTCTATCTTTTATCACTTATACATTCATCTCAATACTTAATATGGCATTTTAATCTCAACCCTCCTATCTTTTATCTATAATACCTTTTTTTCGATTCAAAAACCATTCTAGTTTATCATATAGCTCTCTGTGTGTGCAGGTATGAATATAAACCTCAACAAAGTTATATGAGAAAATGAATTAATTCAACAAATTTGTCCTAATTCCCTTCAAAACTTTCCAGACTGACGCAACTTCATTGAAATTTTAACAGATTTTGGAAGCAAATATGGGTTTGTGTAAAACTTGAAGGGAGTTTTATGCTTATTATTATTATAGTTGAAGGGCACACCGAATTAACTTAAGTAGTGTCTGTTTAACCTCTTTATGTTGATTGAAAGTCTGTTCGGCATTAAGAGGTCGGAATGGTGTTTGTTTTCTCACCTCTTAATACTGAATTGGATTAAAATTCAGCATTAACATTAAGAGACAAATCTTACACTGAATGCTTAATTTAACTTTTAATGTAATTTTATTCCACTAGTGCCTTTATTCTTTTACTCCTTCACCATTGCGATATATCACAATAATAACGATCAGATTGTGAAATGCTATATATTCAACACTCAGAGCTAAATAAAATCAAACACGTTTTTTAGAAGTTGGATTCAACATTCAAAACCCAACATTCAGAGTTGAGCAATCAGAGGTTCAAAATGCAAACATACCCTTCAATCCATACTTCACATCGAGGTCACATGGAGATCAATCATAAATGCATACCTCTATATATATATTTGGTTTCAGATACTTTATTTAGCAGCCACCAGGATTCGACCTAGGAGCTCCTAGTGGAACCCCTAGTGCGCTACCACTGACTACTTGCTAGTGTTTATAAATGCATATATATGTACGTACAAAAGTTTTAGCAGTAACTACAACACTAACCCGGGAAGATCACAGTAGATAATTTGTGTATTTCCTTCCATTGGGTTGACAATCATAGGCTTCATCAACATAAGGACATGTCCCTCTTTTATATATTGGACAATTTTCCTCATCTTTCACCCACAACTCTTTAACTTCTCCAACATTTCTACTCCCATTCTTGAAAACCCATTTCCAGGAATTGGGTTTGTTGTGTTTTTTGCTCGGTTCCAAACCCAAGAAAAAAAAATATGAGTTTTGTTGGAAATCGGATATTTTGGCTTGTAATAAAACTTGCAGAAAAAGTGCAAAATGGAATTTGCAGAAAAAGTGCAAAATGGAATTTGCACTAAACAGAAGTAAAGATTGCATGCGGAAAAAGTGCAAAAACGATTTTGCACTCTTTTTGCGCCTACGCGGAAAAGGTGCAAAATCCGTTTTGCACTTGGACGAAAAAATATGTTTCCTTATCAAACTTGGTTTGCTTGTTTATTTTGGTCTCTATTACCTTGTTAATAGTTTCCATATTTATGTAGGATTGTTATTACCTCATTCTAGATTGGATGGACTCTATTATATTGTTATATATAGATTTGTGCCACTTTAAAATGCACAAAGATCTTAACTACAAGGCAGCATTATCCTTTATTATAATTGTTATTACATGTACATCACGTTTGCCACATCTCTGTATATGTATTTTATCCTATGAAACATACAACTTGTATATATTCAATATGAAAATAATAATTAAATAAAAACAATAAGTGGCACAACTACTATCCCTAATTTCAATTTTGTAGCTACAAGATTAGATGGTTATTCCATAAATAAATTCCTGAAAAGAGAACCGTAAAATAAATTAAAAACCATTACACAAACTTTAAGGCCATTGAAATCATGTAATATTATGCCAAAAAATGAAATATGCTGAGGGCCTTTATTCAATCAACACCAAAAAGGCAAAAGGCTCAACAAGTATTAGTCCTTTATTCAATGAAGAATGAAAAAAGGCCCATAGACAAACAAGTAACAGAAATTAACAATTTTCGATATGGAACCCAAAACAAGCTCATCATTCAAATTCATGCCTATTACCCTCAGCCTCTGCAATCACCAACACTTCTCTTGCAAACTACTAAACAATTACACAAAACTGAACATATCAGTTGAAGCCCAAAGTGTCTTTAATCAGACTAAGAACCTGTCTAATCTCTCTCTATTCACACCCCCAATTCCCAAGAAAAGCATTCTCTGTTTTCTCTGAGTTAATTCTCTATGGTCATGGATTCCATTGTTGGTGCTCTATCAGCTTGTGAGCGGAGCAAATATTTGATACATGGGAGGATAGTTCATGGGATGGTGTTAAGATTTAAATTGGGCAATGAAACGATCATGGGTAATGCTATGATTGATATGTATAGTAGAAATGCAAGAATTGAGATGGCTGAGGTTTTGTTTAGGAATATATGGTGATTAAGGATGTAGCTTCTTGGACTAGTTTGCTTAATGGGTTTATCAAGTTCTGCCCGAAAAGTGTTTGATGAAATGCCTTAAAGGAATGTAGTTTCTTGGACGGGGATGACTCTGGGTGATGTTGGTGGGAAGACCTCGGCTCAAGGGTTAGAACTTTTTAGGAGGATAAGAGCAGAAAGTGAAGATAGTCCTATGGCTATCGTGATAGTAGCTGTTCTTTCTGGTTGTGCTGATATTGGAGCTCTTGATTTTGGCCGATTCATCAATGGGTATATCAATAAATTAGCCAATCTTGCCACTAATGTAGCTATTAATAAAACTCTTATCGATATGTACTGGAAAGAGTGGAAGCCTTGAGTTGGTTGTAGAGATATTTGCCTAGATGCCAATTAAGGATGCATTTTTTTGGACAAGCATGATTTTAGGATTGACTTAATGCTCTAATAGATACACACTTGAGGTCTTTGATAACATGCTTGCTTCTGAGCAAACACCAAATGAGATTACATTTGTTTCCATGATATCATCTTGTACTCATGCTGGTTTAGTTCGTGAAGGGCATAACTTGTTTAATAAGATGATCAATTGTTGTGGTTTGAAAAGTAAGATCAAGCATTATGGGTGTATGGTGGATTTTCTTGGCCAAGTAGGGCGTTTAGAGGAGGCAATAGAGTTGATTGAGAAGATGCCCATTGACCCAGATGCTATGGAATGGGAAGTTGAAATTGGTCGAAATGGCGGGAAAGAAGGTGATTTGAACTAGAACCGGATGATGATTGGGGTGTATGTACTTTTGTGAAATATTTACTGTGCTGCAAATAGATGGGAAGATGCATTAAAGATGGGAAAGATTAAGAGAGCACAAAAGATAAACAAAAAGCCTGGGTCAAGTTGGATCGAGATGAATGGTGGTGTTCATGAATATCTTGCCGAGGACACGATATGATGCATCATGTCCCTGCGGATATATTTGCGAGTTTAGAAGCTACAATTAAGCAATCAAAACAGGATCTTGATCTCTTTGAGATTTTAATATAAGTGATCTGGAGGGTGATTGCTTCGTGTTTCAAACTTTCATCTTAGAATTAGAATGATCTGAAAATCATTAAATAAGTGAATGACATCACCAACCTATCATTCATAATACACATTTCAACAATAATTTGAAATGTGTGACACTATTAATTACTCGTGCTATCCTCCTAGCCAATATTGACCTCATAAACTGTGGGCCTAACATTTTATTCCCCAATAAATCATGGCATATGAACCTTGTTCTATCTATAAAGCTATATCATAGGGTGGCACTATTATTGAATTTTTATTTTATTTTTTTGACAGTAAATGAACATTGATAATTTTGGTGGTTTTGGTAACAGTAATTGAGTGGTTTTGATGAACAGCGGGAGTTTAATGGACAATGGAATTGGAGGTTTTAATTTGGTTGATTTCGTGTAGGTGTAGATGTGGGGTAGTTTGTATAGAGGTTCACAATAATTTTGAATGGTAGCGGTGGTTTTTTCAATGTTTTAAAAGACCTGAAGCAGATTTTAGGTGTTTTGCTTGTGCAATGCGAGATATAGGTTTCAAGGAGTATTGAGACGTAAACCTCATTTTTTATTTTATTTTTCCCTAATAAACTCACAAAATAAAACTTGATTCATCTCCATTACACACTCCATCTAATTTCTTTTAATTAGGTATTGCTCATGTCGACAGCACAGCATCATGAAAAATATATGAACAATATAAAATAAAAGTATCATTAAAAGGTATATGAAATAATATCCGGTTGTAAATAAAAAGGGACAAAAAATAAGTTAAGGAAATAAATAATTATTATACAGCGATACTACATTCAAAGAGATATACCCAAAGCCAAAATAGTTGAAAAAAATATACATTGCGGAATTGTATTTCTACACAAAAGGATACACAAAAAATACATTACAAAATATAAGGCATCATAATAAAACTTCCGGGTAGACAATATTTATAATTGTAATTGTATATCTTCATGTGGTAACTCCATTTGAGCTTAGATGAGTTTTAAGTAATATTTGTAACTCCATTTGAGGCAACTTTTGAGTAAAAGTTTAAACAGTTTATGTCCATCTTATGGGTCTTTAACTTTTTGTGTTAAAAGTTTAAACATATTCTTCGGCAATAAGAATGCCTTTCATGAAAGTCTGAAATCTTTATTGATGAAATAATAATGGTGCAAAGATAATAGCCCTTTGCTGGCCTTACAAATCTTATGGACTTATTCCTAGTTAATTATAATATCTTTGACGCACCGGAAATACTTCCGTGCTTAGGTACCCAAGTGCAGGTTGTCAAGTTATAATACTCCAAGTGTCGAACCGCAAGGATAGTCAGAAAGACGATGTGGTGATTACGAGTCCAAGGTTTTGTTTAGAGAATTTAATTGGTTGATTTTAGTGATTGATTTTAAAGTCTTGCAATAAAAATTAAAATGATGTAACAATAGATGAGAAAAGGCTAAGGCATTATAGAATTCATTTGTTTTGCAAAGTTAAGTAAAATCAACCTCATTCAAAGTTCTCAATGCAATTCCTAAATGTTGAATATTTTACCCATTTCTAAGCAAAAGGGTGTGAAGCAAAAGCAACCCATTCCCATATAAATGCCATATAAAGAAAGGGTGTAAGCAAATATCAACACAAGTGTATCTCTCATTTTTATCTTGTGACAAAGGGTGTGAAGCAAGTACAACCCATTCCCATATAATATCAACAAAGATTCAAACTTAAAATACACAAAAAGAAAATGCATAAATTTAAACTAGGCATTTAAGAACTCATTGTTAGTTTCCCCTGGGCAAATGACTTGATTATGAAAATGGCCAACTACAAGGAGTTTAGCTCGATAAATCATAACATTTCATTTGTCTAAGATTGGGAGGTCTAGGTGGAGGTCAAACTGTCCTATATAGACTTATTTGATAAATACAAATTGAATCCTTAAAATGATTAATGAAGTTGTTTATGACATAAATTTAAAAGATCCTCTTTGGCAACACTTTAACTAAGAAGATGATGAGTCTCAAAATCACATAAAGTGTAGAAAGCACTCAACATATATATCATTAAAGTATTAAAAGATTAAAATATCAAATTGATGGTGTTTCCATGAATATTCAAAAACTAATCATGATTGGCAATGAAAAGTATCTCATTCAAAGAAACAAGGGACATAGGCTAGTAAGAAATACACAAGTGTATCATCTCCTCATTAATGCTTGAGATCTATGTATAAGGCATACAAAGTCAAATCATCATATGAAAATTTTCTTACTAGCTTATGAATGGTTGAAAAAATGGAGAAAATGAAGGATTCAAAAAGTATTTAACAATACTAACAATGGAATGAGAATTGAACTTACATAATTAACGCATTGCAAATTTCATCTTTTAGCATTAGCAAAGAAATTTACTCCATAATAAATGTAGAGACAAGAATTATAAATGTGAACTCCATTTCTCTCTCTAGAAAAAACTATTACAAGCTACCTATAAATTGAGAAATGAGAAGTAAAAAATGTACTCCTCTCCAAAGCAACAAATGAAGACTATAAATAGGAGAGTTGTGTTGGATGCTAAAAAATAAACAATGCTTATTTTATTTTTTGGTGGATAAATCCACCATCTTGGATGCTCTTCAATCACATGGAGAATTCCACTTTTCTTCCTTTAATCACATGGACATGGAGACTTCCACTTCCTTTGATTCTTTTTGTCCCATGGAAAATTTCACCATTGTACTAAATACAATATTTCTTGAAATCTAAAGACACCATCACATGGAAATTTCCACTTTCTTTCTTTAATCACATGGAGATGGAGACTTTCACTTTCTTGGATGCTCTTTGGTCACATGGAGAATTTCACTTTCTTTGATTAATCATATGGACATGGAGACTTCCACTTTCTTGGATTCCTTTTGTCTATGGAAAATTCCACTATTGTATTAAATACAATAGTTCTTGAAATCTAAAGACACCAAAATAAACAAAAAATGTGCCTTTCCAAGCATTGTTAAATACAAAAGTGCTACGAGACTAATCGCGAAATAAGTTGGCAAACCGAGTAGTTTTAGAGAAATAAACGCGTCAAACAACTCCGAAAATGAGCGTATGAATGATAATATTAAGCGTTTATCAATCTTCTATGGTTGGAGATGTTTCACAGAATTGGGATTAATCTAGGTATTATGCCCCTATTGATCCTACCGAGGAAACTTTGTACTTTCCTTCCCAATTTTGGCCGAGCTTACCCTCTTTAGGTTACAATTGTCCACAATGTCTTCCGTAGTGCCAGATCTTTAACTTGAAATTCTCTTGCCTTAACATGTCTTTGTATTCTTTGAAAGAGTGAGTGTTGGTAGTTAGCCAACAAATTAGCACGGTCTCTCTTCATTCCTCAGTTAAATCCAATGCTTCTTCGAAAGTTGCATCGTTAACCCCAACTTCTATTTGAGCTGTTTTGAGCTTTGGTAAGCTGACCTCTAGAGGTATTATAACTTATGTTCCATATGTAAGGGAGAATGGTATTTTTTCAGTTTATCTCCTTGGGGTGGTTAGGAATGCCCATATGATTAAAGGATGCTTTTACACCCACATCCCATTTGCTCTTTCCAATTATTTTTTCAGAAAATCCACAATAACTTTGTTGGAGGCCTCAGCCTACCCATTGCTTTGGGGATGGGCCACAATGGAGAGACTTCGTTGAATGTCGTACTTGTCAGATAACTCCTGAATAGTTTTGTTATTAAATTGAGTGCCGTTGTCAGACACTAGCATCATTGGAACTCCAAACCTTGTGATTATGTTCTTCCAAAGGAAACTTTTGACATTGTATTTTGCAATGTTATGAAGTGGTACTGCCTCAACCCATTTGGTGAAGTAATCTGCTCCCACTAAAAGGTATCTTCTGGATCTAGAACCCTGTGGAAACAGGCCCAGAACATCTAGTCCCTATAATGCAAAATGCTATGGACTGGTGATCGAATGGAGCTCTGTTGCTAGCTGGTGAATGAGCGGCAAATGCTTTTGACACTTGTTTCATTTTCGAACATAGGCCAAGCTGTCTCTTTACATAAACGATCAGCAATAGCCTCGACTCTTGGCCATATTGGCAAGAGATTGGCCACCTATGTGGCTACCACAACTGCTCTCATGTAACTCGAATAAGACATCCTTAATTCTTTTAGGATAAACACATCTCAGGTGGGAGCCTTAGTAGGATCTTTTGGAAAGAACTCAATCAGGGGAGAGCAAATACCATGATGACAGCCTTAACCATGTATGCCTCATTATTATCCTTTAGTAGGGTTCCATCTCTCAAGTATTGAATGATTGGATCCAACCAGCTTCCTCCAAGATCAGTCTCCATGTAGTTCACTATAATTTGGATGGCCTCTATACTTGGCCTTGGTAGAAAGTCCACTTGGATAATTCTTTTAGGTTTTGAATTCACGGCAGAGGACAATGTAGCTAGTGCATTTGCGTGGCAGTTACATGCTTCAGGGAACTTTTCCACGTAGGCCAAGCGGAAACCTTTGAACAATTTTTGAGCAAGCTCCGTATAAGTCTCGAAGTATCATTTCTCATTTAATCTAAAGGAAATGTTGGTTTCCAGTTTGGAACATATAAAATTACTTAATTTTCTTCTTAAAAGAATAGTCACAATTTTTTTTTTAATATCCGAGTGGTTTGAGAGGGGAACAGAAAGAGAACCTATACCACTTTAAAAATGAGCAAAGATCTTAACTACAAGACAACATTATCCTTTATTATAATTGTTATTACACGTACATCGCGTTTGCCACATCTTTGTATATATATTTTATCCTACAAAACATACAACTTGTATATATTCAATATGAAAATAACAATTAAATAAAAACAATAAGTGGCACGACTACCATCTCTAATTTGAATTTTGTAGTTACAAGATTAAAAGGTTATTCCATAAATAAATTCCTGAAAAGAGAACCGTAAAATAAATTAAAAAAACATTACACAAACTTTACGGCGGTTGAAATCATGTAATATTATGCCAAAAAATGAAATATGCTAAGGGCCTCTATTCAATGAACATCAAAAGGGCAAAAGGCCCAACAAGTATTAGTCCTTTATTCAATGAAGAATGAAAAAAGGCCCATAGACAAACAAGTAACAGAAATTAACAAATTTTCGATATGGAACCCAAAACAAGCTCATCATTCAAATTCATGCCTATTACCCTCGGAGGAAAGTTCATGGGATGGTGTTAAGATTTAAATTGGGCAATGAACCGATCATGGGTAATGCTATGATTGATACCTATAGCAGAAATGCAAGAATTGAGATGGTTGAGGTTTTGTTTAGGAATATGGTGATTAAGGATGTATCTTCTTGGACTAGTTTGCTTAATGGGTTTATCAAGTGTGGTGATATACAGTCTGCCCCAGAAGTGTGAATGATATCACCGGCCTAGTATTCATAATACACGTTTCAAAAATAGTTTGAAATGTGTAACATTATAAATTACTCGTGCTATCCTCCCGGCCAATATTGATCTCACAAGCTGTGGGCCGAACATTTTATTCCCCAATAAATCATGGCATATGAATCTAAGCTATATTAGAGGGTGGCACTATTATTGATTTTTTTTCTTTTACTGTAAATGAACATTTATGATTTTGGTGGTTTTGGTGAACAGTAATTGAGAGGTTTTAATGAACAACGAAGTTTAAGGACAATGGATTTAGAGATTTTGATTTGGTTGATTTCGTTTAGGTGTAGATGTGGGGTAGGTTTGTATAGAGGCTCACAGTAATTTTGAATAATAGTGGAGGTTTTTTTTCGATGTTTTAAAAAACCCGAAGCAGATTTGAGGTGTTTTGCTAGTGCGATGTGAGACATAGGTTTTGAGGAGTATTGAGGCCTAAGCCTCGTTTTTTATTTTATTTTTTCCTAATAAACTCACAAAACCAGACTTAACTCGTCTCCATTACACATTCTATCTAATTTCTTTTAATTAGGTATTGCCCATGTTGACGGCACGGCATCACGAAAAAATTATTAACAGGAAAAAATAAAAGTATCATTAAAAGGTATATGAAATAATATCCGGATGCAAATAAAAAGGGACAAAAAATAAGTTAAGGAAATAAATAATTATTATACAGCGATACTACATTCAAAAAGATATACCCAATGCCTAAATAGTTGAAAAAAATATAGGGTGATGTCATATGCACCCCTATTTTGTAGCCAAAACACCACATAATTAGGGTGTTGAAGGTGTTGTGGCTACATAATTAAAGGATATTTGATTCGGTGGCAAGTTGCCGACTTTAAGGTTCATATTCGGTGACAGTTTACCGAATCAAATGTTCAATTTCGGTGGCAAGTTGCCGTTTAGGTCAAGTCGGTGAAACGTTACCGAATCAAATGTTCAATTTCGGCAATGAGCCACCGACTGAGTGTGTAAATTTTGAATGTCATTTGTGGTGTCTTGGCTACAAAACAGGGGTGCATATAACATTATCCAAAAATATACATTGTGGAATTGTATTTCTATGCAAAAGGATATACAAAAAATACATTACAAAATAAAGGCATCGTAATAAAACTTTCGGGTAGACAATATTTGTAATTGTAACTGTATATCTTTATGTGGCAAAAGAATGCTAATATGGTTCGAGCTTGTACATCTTGATAATGCCACATAATGTTGGTCATGACTAAATACAGTTCACAAATTGAAACTAATGAACTTGACAGACCAGCCTTGTGATTTATTAATGGTCAAAGCATAGGCTCGATTACAAAATCCTAGCCTCGATTAGAAAAGAAATATAGTTTTACACAATCAATCTCGTACCGTCTTTAGGTACAATATTTTGTAGTAACATAATAGGGCAGCTTACTTTAAGGTCAATATTTCATAACAACATAATATTTAAACAATTATATTTATATTTGAATATTAATTTGACTATTAAATATTTTATAGTATTGATTGAATATTAATCTTACCGCTATATATTTTAAAGTAATGATAGGACATTTCAAAATCCAATCAAGGACTCAAAATCTATTAAAAAGGAATGGTGTAAGTTGAACCCACAATGCCTACCTAATACTCAAGTATTGTTAATGCTGGTGATGATGGTGGATAAAACTTGGATCCTCAGAGTTTCTTCCCTATATCAATATTTGCATTTAAACAATTTGCGTGAATGTTTTTTTTTTTCTTTTTTTTTTTTTTCTAAATCCTATGAAAGTTAAAAATTAAGTAAATTTTATTATTCCTTTTATAGTACATAATTCTATTTTACTTTGGAAAAAATAATATGTAACTCTTTCCCTTTAGCTACAAACTATGAAAAATCCAACTTAGATACTTGAGCTCAAGATATGTTCTAAGTTTGTGTGGGTGCCTCTCCAAATACTACATCATGCATATTCCAAACTTCAACGTACGGTTTTTTATACTCCCTTCGTCTTAAATTACTGGTCCCTCTTTTTTTTTTTGGATGTCCTAAAATAAATATCAACTTTTTATAAAAGATAAATACATACCTATTTTGCCCTTTTGTACTTTCACTTTTCAAATAAAAGTTTTAAATAAAGTAAAAGGTAAAAAGAAAAAGTCAATATAAATTAAATAAAAAGTGCAATGATGGTATTAAGTCCTTAATAAGTTAGATTTTTCAAAAGGGACTAACAATTTGAGACGGAGTGAGTATTTATATTTATTATTTGTCATTAATATTGTAGAAAAGCCGCCATTAGATCGCAAGGATTTACACATTATTTAATATTATATAACACAAAATATTTTTTTAATAGATAATACCGTGCAGCTCGGACAACTAATTAATGTTTATCAATGTATGTGTACCTACCCTCAAAATTTAACATTGACTAATTTTATGAGTTATTTCAATTCTTCGCACAAGTAAATTAATGGGTCTACCACTCTACCTGCTACTTGATGAGTCATTTCGATCACTTCTATTACTCAAATTTATATGAAGAGTAATTATATGATCATTTCTTATATTTTACTTCCAAATTGTTGAGAAATAAATGTGTGAGATTTGGGGGGCTGTCCCAAGCCGTAAAAGTAGCGTTTATAACTCAGGTTCGATCTCCCTCCACTTTTTCTTCTCTCAAAAAATTCCATCCAAATATATCATCTATTGCATTTTTTATTTTTTACCAAAAGGAACTAAATATGTATTATTATTAAAGGGGTGCTAATGACACAAATCATATGACTTTTTAACACTCTCTCTAAAAAAATATTAATTACTCTATTGACACACACCACTTTTTTATTTTTAGTTAATGATTAAAATATTAAACTCAAATTAATAATAATAATTAATAACTCTAAACCATTTAAACTCAAATTAATTATTAACCTCACTAATTAAATACTTTCTTCCTCTTCCTCTTCTTCTTCTTCTTCATCATCATCATTAATGGTGTCAAAATCTAGAAATAGATAATTAACCAATCCATACGTGAATATCGGTGAATAAAAAATAAATGCGGCGCAATGATGAACACGACATTTTTTATTAAGGTAGGTTCCCCCGGTAGCGCTTATGCTAGTCTGGCAGTATGTCCTCCTTTTGTGCGTGCTTACTTTGTATTAGCTCAAAGGCAATCAATTTGGATGATAATACAAGCTACCAATCTCTCTCTCTCTATAATTTCCTTAATTCTATTTATAAGTATAGAATTAGGATTACAAATATTTCAACAGAATAAATAATAAACTGTGTAGGAGAGAGAGTGTAGAAGGGTTGTTAGTATTTTTTAAGATATGAAAAGAGAGAGTATAAGACCCTTCTAAAATTGGCATGTATTTGTATTGCCAATGGCTTTATATCTCTTGGATGAGATGGATGGATCTTGGAAGAGAAGGATGGTGTTGGATAAGAAGAATGATATGTTTTTGGTGTGTGTTGAATGAGTGAATGAGGGGGTTATTTATAGGTAAAAATGAAGGGCAAAAAGGTAATTTTTGGTGGAGGTAGGTGAGGTGTGGTAGTTTTGGAGGTAAAAATTAGATTTTACTGGAGGTAAAAATGGAATTTTACTAGAGGTAAAAGTGTTGAATTACCTTTGTAGGCCAATAGTAAAATTAGTATTTAACCCCATCAATCGTCATCATCATTCCTCTTTACCATCACCGCTACCGCCACCACCACCATCCAAATCATTATCCCTTTCCAAAAGAAGTATGACACTTATATTTTTGTTACTTCTTTACGTTTCATTTCATTCATAAATTATTAGATACAAACAAACGCAAAAATAAAAATAAAAAAGTAAAACAGAGCACGAAGAATGTTTACTCAGTTTCTAGGAACGGAATGTTGTTCATCATACTCAGCCAAAAAGAATCGAGTATAACACATGTCACTCAGTCTTAAGGAACCGAATTAAGCTTTGGGTCATTTTTCCAATTCTACTCGGTTCCTTAGGACCGAGTGACATGTACTTTACTTGGTTCCTTTGGGCCGAGTATGATAAACACCATTCGGTTCCTAAGAACTCAGTAAACCTTCATCCATGGCAGAACCGAGTGAACTTTCATAGTCTCTCTCTCTCTCTCCCCTCCCCTCTCTCTCACACATACACACATGGGAAAATGGGTAACACCATGTCACAAGTAGATGTAAACATAAGATATAGTAGTAGCATTGCATCAAATTAAACTGTGAATGATTAGTTCATTCGTGGAAAAAGAAGTTGGAAAAAAAAGATTAAAGATGAGATTTGTGAGGTAGGTGGAGTGATTTAATTTATTTCTTTGAATTGTAGAGAGAGATAGAGGGGAGTGTTTTTAGATTAATATTAATTAAACTTAAAATTAGATGGAGTGTTAGAAGTGTTAGGATAAGAGAATGCGTACTTATGGAGTGTTAGAGAGAGATATAGTGTTAATAACTCTAAACCATTTAAACTCAAATTAATTATTAACCTCATTAATTAAATACTTTCTTCCTCTTCTTCTTCTTCTTCTTCGTCTTCTTCTTCTTCGTCATCATCATTGATGGTGTCAAGATCTAGAAATAGATAATTAACCAATCAATACGTGAATATCGGTGAATAAAAAATAAATGCGGCGCAATGATGAACACATGACATTTTTTATTAAGGTAGGTTTTCCCCCGGTAGCGCTTATACTAGTCCGGCATTACTTCCTCCTTTTGTGTGTGCTTGCCTTGTATTAGGTCAAAGGCAATCAATTTGGACGATAATACAAGCTACCAATCTCTCTTTATAATTTCCTTAATTCTATTTATAAGTATAGAATTAGAATTACAAATATTTCAACAGAATAAATAATAAATTGTGTAGGAGAGAGAGTGTATAAGGGTTATTGGTATTTTTTTAGGGTATAAAAAGATAGAGTATAAGACCCTTCTAAAATTGGCTTGCATTTGTATTGCCAATGGCTTTATATCTCTTGGATGAGATGGATGGATCTTGGAAGAGAAGGATAGTGTTGGATAAGAAGAATGATATGTTTTTGGTGTGTGTTGAATGAATGAATGAGGGGGGTATTTATAGGTAAAAAGGTAATTTTTGGTGGAGGTAGGTGAGGTGTGGAGGTAAAAATGAGATTTTACTGGAGGTAAAAATGGGATTTTACTGGAGGTAAAATTGTTGAATTACCTTTGTAGGCCAATAGTAAAATTAGTATTTAACCCCATCAATTAGGGGTGTTGTCAGAAATCCGAAAATCGAACGAACGAACCGATCCGATCCAATACAAACCGGAAATTTTCGAACCGAACAAAAAACCGAAATCAAAATAAAAAACCAAAATAGAAATCGAACAATTCGGGTAGGTTCGGGTTGGGGTTCGGTTGCCCCGAAACAGATGGAATTGCCCCGAAACATAAACTAATTTCATACCATTGCCGTAGTTTTCAAAAATTCCAAGTTCTTGTTTCTCATGAACCTGTCTTTAGTCTAAGTTACAGTAAGTGCAAAACAATAATTACTTTCAAATATTACACATGTATGGACTGATTTATATAAAACATAAAATCCCAATTCTAGGCACGTTTTAGTGGTGTTATTTTTTTTTTAAATGCGGTTTTTAACTAAAGTTTTAACGATATAAAAAAATCGAAACCAACTGAATCGGACGAAAACCGAATCATTTGGGGGAAGGTTTGGGTTCCATAGGTATCAAAACCGAAGCCGAACCGAACCGAAACCGAATTATGAAGTTTAGGGAGGGTTTGGGGTACCCTAATCTATACCCCGACCGAAACCGAAAACACCCCTACCATCAATTGCCCCCTATCCTTTATTTTTATGCTGAAAGCTGAATGTGAAGGATAAATGTCTTTTCCGGATAAGTGGTCCAGCTTAAAGCTAAGGCGTGAGAGCGGGTATTTGTCAAGGAGGATAATCATGGGGAGAGCTTGAATAATCGACGTGTAAGGCTTTGTTAACCCTTGACCGTAAGTTTATGGGGCTTAGAACATTGATATGTAAAGTTGACTAGACTTTGATCATAAATAGTTTGATTATACTCGAGCCTTTTCAAACTGTCTTCATATGTATATATACATATATATATATATATTTATTTTTTTTGTGCGGCAACTTTTCCTTCCTTTCCGACCTCGAAATTTGTCCAAAGCTTTTGTCCCTTCTCCCTCTTCATCTTCTTTAAGATCCTATTCTCTTCTTCAAGTTTTCAAAGGGATATCCATGACTAGACCAGCCACACCTGCACCATTACTCTTTTGTAACAAAATTTCTCTTACGAAAAGAAAAGCAAACCAAAATAATGTCGGACACTCCCCGTTTTCCAGGTCCTCCATGTGCAGCTTGTGTTTATAGCCACAGGAGATGCCCTCCATTTTGTGAATATGCTAATTTTTTTCAAAATGTGATTGGTCGTCACGAGATTACTCCTGATGATTATCAAACGAACTTTACTGTTTTCGGCAGAACATATTGCACCTGATATTATTCCGATTGCCGCGAATCTTTTAGGACACGAGATATCTTCGATCGATGCGGATTTGTCGACATATCCTTACTCTGGAAGTTTTTTAAAACTCCTCATGTCGGAAAAGGGTGTACATGATATTCTTTCGACTGCCGCAATTTTTTCAGAACAGGGAGCTCCTCTGACTGAAGTGAATTTGCCGTCATTTCCGAATCTGTCCTATTACCAGGCTGCCTCGGATGGTTTTTTATTGCAATCTTCTTAAGCTGATTTTGTTGCGGAGATTGTCGAACCAACGAGCCCTGACTGGACAACTTTAGGGCATATAGGACGTGATTTTTCTGATTATTGTTCTTCTGATTTCAGTGCTGTTTTGAATTTTGGTGCTGATGATCTTCAGATTCTTTCGCCTTTTCTTTGATTAGATAAGTTATATACCCCTCCACTTTCATGTCTTTTTGTTTGCGAAGAAGGGGTCCAACATATATTTGCTTATCATTCAATAGCATACCGTTCAACCCAGACAATGTATGTACCTCTAGTGAGAGTTTTGTTCTTTAAACAAGTGTTTCATAGAAATTGAACTGAACCGAAACTGAATTTTGAAGTTTAAGGAGGGTTTGGGGTACCCCAATCTCTACCCCGACCGAAAGCGAAAACGCCCCTACCATCAATTGCCCCCTATCCTTTATTTTTATGCTGAAAGCTGAATGTGAAGGATAAATGTCTTTGCCGGATAAGTGGTTCGGCTTAAAGCTAAGGCGTGAGAGCGGGTATTTGTCGAGGAGGATAATCATAGGGAGAGCTCGAATAATCGACATGTAAGGTTTTTTTAACCCTTGACCGTAAGTTTATGGGGCTTGGAACATTGATATGTAAAGTTGACTAGACTTTGATCATAAATAGTTTGATTCTACTCGAGCCTTTTCAAACTGTCTTCATATGTATATATGCATATATATATATATATATATTTTCATTTTTTTTGTGCGGCAGCTTTCCCTTCCTTTCCGACCTCGAAATTTGTCTAAAGCTTTTGTCCCTTCTCCCTTTTCATCTTCCTTAAGATCCTATTCTCTTCTTCAAGTTTTTAAAGGGATATCCACGACTAGACTAGCCACACCTGCACCATTACTCTTTTGTAACACAATTTCTCTTACGGAAAGGAAAGCAAACCAAAATATGTTGGACACTCCCTGTTTTTCAGGTCCTCCATGTGAAGCTTGTGTTTATAGCCACAAGAGATGCCCTCCATTTTCTGAATCTGCTATTTTTTTTCAAAATGTGATTGGTCGTCAAGAGATTAGTCGTGATGATTATCAAACGATCTTTACTGTTTTCGGGGTAAGGAACATTGCATCTTTTTTTTGCAAAATGTTCCTGCACACCAATATTCTGAGACTCTCGATTCATTTCTCTTTGAAGCTAGGGCAAGAACCGAAAATCCCATTAGAGGTTGTACTGATCTCATTATTTCTCTTGAAAAGAAGGTAGAAGAATTGCAATCACGGGTGACGATGTTAGAGGCTCGACTAGAAGGAGCGTCTTCCAGTGCTAACTCATACTTTTCTTTTACTCTTTCTGAAGGTTCTTCAAGGCTCCTATCGTCGGCAGAACATATTGCACCTGATATTATTCTGATTGCCGCGAATCTTTTAGGACATGAGATATCTTCGATCGATGCGGATTTGTCGACATATCCTTACTCTGGAAGTTTTTTAAAACTCCTCATGTCGGAAAAGGGTGTACAGGATATTCTTTCGACTGCCGCAAATTTTTCATAACAGGGGGCTCCTCTGACTAAAGTGAATTTGCCGTCATTTCCGAATCTGTCCTATTACCAGGCTGCCTCGGACGGTTTTTTATCGCAATCTTCTTAAGCTGATTTTGTTACAGAGATTGCGAACCAACGAGTCCTGACTGGATAGCTTTAGGGGATATAGGACGTGATTTTTCTGATTATTGTTCTTCTGATTTCAGTGCTGTTTTGAATTTTGGTGCTGATGATCTTCAGATTCTTTCGCCTTTTCTTTGATTAGATAAGTTATATACCCCTCCACTTCCATGTCTTTTTGTTTGCGAAGAAGGGGTCCAACATATATCTGCTTATCATTCAATAGCATACCGTTCAGCCCAGACAATGTATGCACCTCTAGTGAGAGTTTTGTTCTTTAAACAAGTGTTCCGTAAATATTCCACCTGTAATATCTCCTTTCATCAGTAAATAAACAAGTTTGTTTTAGATTTTTTTTATATCTTCTATGTGCTCTTTTTATGTTTTTTTTTTTTGAGTTGTTATTGTGAGATTGAACAAGCCATATATGAATGGTTATCCCTTTTCCCCCCACACTCAAAGTAAAAAGGTAAAGGCAAAAGAGATAAAATAAATCCAGAAAAGATGCTTGTGTTAGAGGTCTTTTGGCAGTTTCCCAGGAGGGACCTGGTGTGCAACAGGTTTTCATTGGGTCATTAATTTGTACATAAGGAATTATTCTTATTTTGGCTAAGTCTATAAGAGTTGTGCCCCCTAGACTTTAAGCAAATTTTGTAAGATTCTTTCCAAACGCAGACCCTCAGAGTGTAAGTGTGCTCATGCAAGAGAGCTGTGCACCAACAAAATGACCTCTTTAATTAGAGGAATTTCTCAGCTCTCAGCAAGTCTGCACTTAGACGTTATATGCTTAGTGGCTGACCTACATGGCGGTAGGAATTTTTCTGAGGTCGTTGATGTATAAAAGGAAAAGGTGTGCTTTTTGTTTAAGTCTACAGAAATGTCATGCCTCCTTTTGACTTAAGCAAATTATGACAACTTTCTCAGTTTTTTTTATACAGCCTCTTCAGCGTATTACCGACCTCTTTATAAGATTTTTTCTTCCTTTAAACAACGGTATACCAAAGTAAAATTTCATATATTTTTCTTCGGAGCAAGTCATTACAAGATTACAAAGTACTTCGCTCAGGGATAGTATCTCTTGAGGTGCTCTATGTTCTATGGCCTCATGAGCTCCATTCCATCCATGGTTCTGAAGTAGTAGGTACCAGGTCTGCTGACTTTGGTTACCACATATGGACCCTCCCATTTGGCAGCTAGCTTCCCATGTTGGGAAATTTTGGTGGCTAAAATGACTTTTCGGAGCACCAAGTCGCCCACAGTTAGGCTTCGGTGCCTGACCCTTTTGTTGTAACTCTTGACCATGTTCCTTTTGTAGGCATCTTCTTTGATCCGAGCTTGTTCTCTTTTTTCTTTGAGGAGGTCTAAATTGGCTAAGAGTCCTTCGTCATTCCGAGCTGGGTCATGATGGTTGATTATGTACGTTGGCATTCCCATTTTTACTGGAATCACGGTTTCAGTTCCATAGGTCAGAGAAAAATGAGTTCCCCCCCGTAGGCCCTCGGATCGTAGTCCTGTAAGCCCACAGAACTGAGGGGAGTACTTCAGACCAATTTCCCTTAGCGTCATCGAGTCTTTTCTTCAGCGAGTTCAGGAGAGTTCGGTTGGTGACTTCTGCTTGGCCATTTGCTTGGGGATGGAGAGGCGAACTATAGTGATTCTTTATTCCATGACCTTCACAAAAATTTCTAAAGAGGTCATAATCAAATTGCTTGCCATTATCAGTGATCAGAATCTTTGGGAGGCCAAAACGAAAGATGATATTTTTCCATACTAAACTTTGGATTTTTATAGTGGTGATGGTGGTCAGTGCCTCTGCCTCAACCCATTTGGTGAAATATTCAATGGCTACGACTGCGAACTTGGTCTATCCTTTACCCAAGGGAAAAGGACCAACAATGTCCATCCCCCACTGAGAAAAAGGCCATGAGCTACTGACATGAGTCATGAGCTCTTTTGGGAGCTGTTGGACATTGGCAAACCGTTGGCACTTGTCACACTTTTTTACTAGTTCCTTGGTATCTTGTTGGATGGTTGGCCAAAAGTAACATTGTCTTCCAACTTTGAGAGCTAAGGAACGAGCTGCCGGGTGCCCACAACACAACCCCTCATGGATCTCTAATAGGGCCGCCTGAGCTTGATGGGGGTATAGGCAGAGTAAGAACGGAAGAACATATCCTCTCTTGTACAGGATTACTTCCATGACTACATATTTGTTGGAGATGTATTTGATCCTTTTGACTATCTTCTTTTCTTCTGGCAGAACTCCATTTGTGAGGTAGTCCAAAATTAGGTCAATCCAGCATTTCTAGACCTGTACTGGGGCTGCATCCACTTCTTCAAGCTCGTTGATGGCTTTGCTTTCCAAATTTTCAATGTGGACACTGCTTGGTGCCTCTGTTGATGAAGCTAGCTTGGCCAAGCGGTCTGCCTTGTTATTCTGAGCTCGAGGAACATTGATGAACACCACGTTTGTAAACTTTCGAGCTTCCGTTTGAGTTTTAACTAGGAGCTCAGACATGGTCTTTGGAGCCATTCTAGCTAAGGTCATTAAGCAGTAGGGGGAGCTTACTCCGTTCATAAATACGGCTACGGCCACACCTTCATTAAGATCGTTGATCATGAGACTTTCCTGGTAGAACCGGCAAGCATACTCTTTCAGACCTTCGTTCGAACTTTGTTTGACTGTGAAGAGGTGGGTGGAGGGCTTAGACTGCTTTCTAGTCCCCAGAAAGTGAGCTATGAACCTCATACCAAGCTCTTACGAGCTCTGAATCGAGCCTGGGGATAGGTTGTTACACCACATCAGAGCTGCGCCCTTAAGGGTTATGACAAAAGCCCTACATATGATACCATCTGGGACATTCTGGAGCCCCATCATATTTTTAAATTCCTGCCAATGGTCCACTGGATCGGTTGAGCCATCATATGACTCTAGAGTAGGTAGTTTGAATTTGTCCGGGACCGCACAGGTCTAGACGTGCTTTGCAAACGGTGATTCAGAATTCCTTACCAGATTTGTTACCGAGCTCCCTCCAACGTGGCCTATGGTTTTCATCATTTCGGTCAACTGGGCTTTCATTTCTGATCTGAGCCTCTCCTCTACTTCTGCAACAGAGCTCTTGTTCGAGATCCTGTCGAACAAAGACCCTCGAGGCCTGGCATTTGTCTAAAGAACTAGTGGAATGGGGGGGGGCGACCTCCTCTGCTCACACTTGGTCTTTGAGCATGTCCTTGTAATGTCCGGTTTCTTTATCGCTTGCGAATCACGACCCATATCGCGTATAAGACCGAATTTGGCTCCGGGTAGCCAAATTGGGTTCTGTAAAGGTTGGAATGGTTTGGAAACCTCCAACAAGTCATATTAATATATTTAAATGTGTTACAATGACCATAGTTTGTTTCGGGTGGCTCGGACGAAAATCGGGTCGAAAATCACAAGTTTCGATCCTACGCAATTAATGATTTTTATCCGACTTTGGAAGACCATAACTTCTTCATCCGAACTCCAAATGAGTCCCCGTTTTCAGCCACGTCTTCATTTTAATTCTCTCTACAACTTTCGTGTTTTGTCTGAGACCGAATTCTAACTTCTTGATGCCCAAAAGTGCGTACGAAGTTGGGCTGTTGACCAAAAACTGAATGAGGCAGAAATTACCTCATGTAGTCGACTACATGAACAGTGGGGAGTCGACTACATCGCGCTGGACAGGTTTTTTATATATTTCTTCTTCTCCTTTCATCCTCATTTCACCCCACCATTGGAGAGCCTTAGAGAGAGAAGTGAGTAGTGATTTGAGGGGAAATTGGGAGATAAATCTATGTGTATTATTCCCTACCAAACTAACATCATCATCATCATCTCCATCATCATCTTCATCCCCTCCTTCATCTCCATCCACCATAGCTAGGGTTTTTGTGTTTAAATTGGGGATCTTCGCATTTACGCCGTTTCGGCTCGATTCTTCCGCAATACTTCGAGGGATTGACCCTCCTAAGGTGGGAACAATAGCATTTAAACTTCTTTTCAAGTTATTACAACCTATTTACACCAAATCAAACTAAACCTAGGTTTTCTACTCAAAGTTGCATATGCATGGGGCTTGGGTCAATTTCTTTGGGTATTTTTGATAGATTTACATCATATATGACATCAATAACTATTTTTGACAAAAAGCCCTAATTTTAAATGATTTATGAGAAAGTTTGGTATATATCCTTCAAGTACGCATATGAGTATATACGCTAAGCTTTGATACGCTTATGTATAATGTCATATATGGGATTTAAACTATATTTTGGACAAAGTTACATATATTAGTGGTATTGTCGTTGTATTTTAAGGTATGAACTACATTTATGAGATTTTCTACTTACTTAGCCAGTCCGTAAGTATGCTGGTCAAATATATAAATATGTTTTGAATAAATGAAGTCTTTAAATCATAATGGGAGGTTATTTGGGAACTAATATACATTGTTTGAATGTATTAGACTTGGCTTGGGGCCAAATTGATGAAAGCATGTGAAACCTCCCAAACTAAGGATTTTTCTGGTTTCCTTTATTAATTGACGGACTTGGCAGATCTTGTACAACCTCAACAACAATACCACTACGTGTTTTACAAAGTGTATAAGTACCCATAACATGGATGGATATATATATACGAGTTATACGAATATACGTGGAATATATGTATTTACATAACTGTACATGTTGGATCTTATATTCTTATGATTTCATTGATTTGATGTATTTATTATTATTTGGTATTGATTATCGGATGGCTACACCGTTCGTACTAGATAGATGGTGATTACCGGTAGCGTATAGCCTTGGTGGCTATGTGAGTATTATTGTAGCGTGCGCCTTTGTGGCAGCGTGAGGTAGCGTATGCCTGTGTGGCTGCGTGAGGTAGCGTCTAGGTGGACCTGGTAGGTGGTCCCTGCCTTGGGCAGAAGAAACCGAGTTGCCGGCTATCTCTGTGCATAGTAGATTTATGAAAATCCTAGACGTGAGTTGATATATGTGATTGATGTGATAGATCTAGTCGCGGTGTTGTGGCATGTACAGTATGATGATATATATTGCCTTTCTTGTACTTTGGGTCGGGCACATTATATATACATTTCACAAAAGGTTTTCTGTGCATTGGTTGCTTCAGAAATATGGTATATATATTTACACTTGTACATACAAAATGAAATGTATTTTACTCAGAGGTGATTCTTTATAGAGAAGCAGCTCATAAACTATTTTCATTATAATACATGGCATGGCATGCATGGGTTTTAATCTATTTTCCTATACAAAGTCTTATAGTTCCCACTGAGCCCGTTTGGCTCACTCCCATTTTCCAAACCAGGTTTTGCAGGTATTACCCGGGGAATGGTACGCCATCAAGTCTAGATAGCTCTGAAGATTGGATTACCAAAGTCGTTGAGAAACGACTTGTATACTAGTTGTTTAGTAAATATTTGTTTATGTATTGTAATGTGTATTTTGAGATAAGGCTTATTAAGATTGGGACCTCATTGGAGGCTTTGTATAATGACTTTTCTTAAATGTGGAGTATCTATTAAATATGGATTATATGTATATTCTAACAGGTTTTGGTATTGCTTGATAAATAAACTCCACATGCCAAAATTTTCTGAAATCACTGCTTTATTTAGAATTCTCTTTTTATATAAGTTCTAAGTTTTAACATTTCATACCTGTCGTCGCGTACGACTCCGTGGCTAACCGGGTCCCGGAGGTATAATCCTCTAAACGGGATTTCGGGGCGTCACAGTCCTTCGGAGCGTCTTTCTCGAACAACATTAACTTGTGGATTTCTTTCTGGAGATGGTGGGGGAGCTATAACAGAGAAATCATGCGTACTCACCCGCATAAGAAGACTTGACAATTAAATTGACCAAGTTTATTAGTCAATTCACTTCTTCGCTCAAGTTTGAATTCACGGCAGAGGACAATTAAATTGACAATTAATTATTAATAATAATAATTAATAACTCTAAACCATTTAAACTCAAATTAATTATTAACCTCATTAATTAAATACTTTCTTCCTCTTCTTCTTCTTCTTCATCGTCATCATTGTTGGTGTCAAAATCTAGAAATAGATAATTAACCAATCCATACGTGAATATTGGTGAATAAAAAATAAATGCAGCGCAATGATGAACACATGACATTTTTTATTAAGGTAGGTTCCCCCGATAGCGCTTATGCTAGTCCGGCAGTACGTCCTCCTTTTGTGTGTGCTTGCTTTGTATTAGATCAAAGGCAATCAATTTGGATGATAATACAAGCTACCAAATCTCTCTCTCTCTATAATTTCCTTAATTCTATTTATAAGTATAGAATTAGGATTACAAATATTTTAACAGAATAAATAATAAACTGTGTAGGAGAGAGAGTGTAGAAGGGTTGTTGGTATTTTTTAGGATATGAAAAGAGAGAGTATAAGACCCTTCTAAAATTGACATGTATTTGTATTGCCAATGGCTTTATATCTCTTGGATGAGATGGATGGATCTTGGAAGAGAAGGATGGTATTGGATGAGAAGAATGATATATTTTTGGTGTATGTTGAATGAATGAATGAGGGGTGTATTTATAGGTAAAAATGAAGGGCAAAAAGGTAATTTTTGGTGGAGGTAGGTGAGGTAGGTGAGGTGTGATAGGTGTGGAGGTAAAAATGGGATTTTACTGGAGGTAAAAGTGTTGAATTACCTTTATAGGCCAATGGTAAAATTAGTATTTAACCCCATCAATCGTCATCATCATTCCTCTTTACCATCGCCGCTACCGCCACCACCACCATCCAAATCATTATCCCTTTCCAAAAGAAGTATGACACTTACATTTTTGTTACTTCTTTACGTTTCATTTCATTCATAAATCATTAGATACAAACAAACGCAAAAATAAAATAAAAAAGAAAAACAGAGCACGAAGAATATGTACTCAGTTTCTAGGAACGAAATGTTGTTCATCATACTCGGCCAAAAAGAACCGAGTATAACACATGTCACTCGGTCTTAAGGAACCGAATTAAGCTTTGGGTCATTTTTCCAATTCTACTCGGTTCCTTAGGACCGAGTGACATGTACTTTACTTGGTTCCTTTGGGCCGAGTATGATAAACACCATTCGGTTCCTAAGAACTGAGTAAACCTTCATCCATGGCAGAATCGAGTGAACTTTCATAGTCTCTCTCTCTCTCTCCCCCCTCCCCTCTCTCTCACACATACACACATGCGAAAATGGGTAACACCATGCCACAAGTAGATGTAAACATAAGATATAGTAGTAGCATTGCATCAAATTAAACTGTGAATGATTAGTTCATTCGTGGAAAAAGAAGTTGGAAAAAGAAGATTAAAGATGAGATTTGTGAGGTAGGTGGAGTGATTTAATTTATTTCTTTGAATTGTAGAGAGAGATAGAGGGGAGTGTTTTTAGATTAATATTAATTAAACTTAAAATTAGATGGAGTGTTAGAAGTGTTAGGAAGAGAGAATGCGTACTTATGGAGTGTTAGAGAGAGATATAGTGTTAATAACTCTAAACTATTTAAACTCAAATTAATTATTAACCTCATTAATTAAATACTTTCTTCCTCTTCTTCTTCATCATCATCATCGTCATCATCATCATCATTGATGGTGTCAAAATCTAGAAATGGATAATTAACCAATCAATACGTGAATATCAGTGAATAAAAAATAAATGCGGCGCAATGATGAACACATGACATTTTTTATTAAGGTAGGTTTTCCCCCGGTAGCGCTTATGCTAGTCCGGCGTTACTTCCTCTTTTTGTGTGTGCTTGCTTTGTATTAGCTCAAAGGCAATCAATTTGGATGATAATACAAGCTACCAATCTCTCTCTATAATTTCCTTAATTCTATTTATAAGTATAGAATTAGGATTACAAATATTTCAACAGAATAAATAATAAACTGTGTAGGAGAGAGAGTGTATAAGGGTTATTGGTATTTTTTAGGGTATGAAAAGTGAAAGTATAAGACCCTTTTAAAATTGGCTTACATTTGTTTTGCCAATGGCTTTATATCTCTTGGATGAGATGGATGGATCTTGGAAGAGAAGGATGGTGTTGGATGAGAAGAATGATATGTTTTTTGTGTGTGTTGAATGAATGAATGAGGGGTTATTTATAGGTAAAAATAAAGGGCAAAAAGGTAATTTTTGGTAGAGGTAGGTGAGGTGTGGTAGGTGTGGAGGTAAAAATGGGATTTTACTGGAGGTAAAAGTGTGGAATTACCTTTGTAGGCGAATGGTAAAATTAGTATTTAACCCCATCAATTAGGGGTGTTGTCGGAAATCTGAAAACCGAACGAACGAACCGATCCGATCCAATACGAACCAAAAATTTTCGAACCGAACAAAAAACCGAAACCGAAATCAAAAACCAAAATAGAAACTGAATAATTCGAGTCGGTTCGGGTTGGGGTTCGGTTGCCCCGAAACAGACCTAATTGCCCCGAAACATAAAGTAATTTCATACCATTGCCGTAGTTTTCACAAATTCCAAGTTCTTGTTTCTCATGAACCTGTCTTTAGTCTAAGTTACAATAAGTGCAAAACAATAATTACTTTCACATATTACACATGTATGGACTGATTTATATAAAACATAAAATCCCAATTCTAGGCACGTTTTAGTGGTGTTATTTTTTTTTAAAATGCGGTTTTTAACCAAAGTTTTAACAATATAAAAAAAACCAAAACCGACTGAATCAGACTGAAACTTAATCATTTGGGGAGGATTTGGGTTCCATAAGTATCAAAACCGAAATCGAACTAAACCGAAATTGAACTGAACCGAAACTGAATTTTGAAGTTTAAGGAGGGTTTGGGGTACCCCAATCTCCACCCCGACCGAAAGCGAAAACGCCCCTACCATCAATTGCCCCCTATCCTTTATTTTTATGCTGAAAGCTGAATGTGAAGGATAAATGTCTTTGCCGGATAAGTGGTTCGGCTTAAAGCTAAGGCGTGAGAGCGGGTATTTGTCGAGGAGGATAATCATAGGGAGAGCTCGAATAATCGACATGTAAGGTTTTTTTAACCCTTGACCGTAAGTTTATGGGGCTTGGAACATTGATATGTAAAGTTGACTAGACTTTGATCATAAATAGTTTGATTCTACTCGAGCCTTTTCAAACTGTCTTCATATGTATATATGCATATATATATATATATATTTTCATTTTTTTTGTGCGGCAGCTTTCCCTTCCTTTCCGACCTCGAAATTTGTCTAAAGCTTTTGTCCCTTCTCCCTTTTCATCTTCCTTAAGATCCTATTCTCTTCTTCAAGTTTTTAAAGGGATATCCACGACTAGACTAGCCACACCTGCACCATTACTCTTTTGTAACACAATTTCTCTTACGGAAAGGAAAGCAAACCAAAATATGTTGGACACTCCCTGTTTTTCAGGTCCTCCATGTGAAGCTTGTGTTTATAGCCACAAGAGATGCCCTCCATTTTCTGAATCTGCTATTTTTTTTCAAAATGTGATTGGTCGTCAAGAGATTAGTCGTGATGATTATCAAACGATCTTTACTGTTTTCGGGGTAAGGAACATTGCATCTTTTTTTTGCAAAATGTTCCTGCACACCAATATTCTGAGACTCTCGATTCATTTCTCTTTGAAGCTAGGGCAAGAACCGAAAATCCCATTAGAGGTTGTACTGATCTCATTATTTCTCTTGAAAAGAAGGTAGAAGAATTGCAATCACGGGTGACGATGTTAGAGGCTCGACTAGAAGGAGCGTCTTCCAGTGCTAACTCATACTTTTCTTTTACTCTTTCTGAAGGTTCTTCAAGGCTCCTATCGTCGGCAGAACATATTGCACCTGATATTATTCTGATTGCCGCGAATCTTTTAGGACATGAGATATCTTCGATCGATGCGGATTTGTCGACATATCCTTACTCTGGAAGTTTTTTAAAACTCCTCATGTCGGAAAAGGGTGTACAGGATATTCTTTCGACTGCCGCAAATTTTTCATAACAGGGGGCTCCTCTGACTAAAGTGAATTTGCCGTCATTTCCGAATCTGTCCTATTACCAGGCTGCCTCGGACGGTTTTTTATCGCAATCTTCTTAAGCTGATTTTGTTACAGAGATTGCGAACCAACGAGTCCTGACTGGATAGCTTTAGGGGATATAGGACGTGATTTTTCTGATTATTGTTTTTCTGATTTCAGTGCTGTTTTGAATTTTGGTGCTGATGATCTTCAGATTCTTTCGCCTTTTCTTTGATTAGATAAGTTATATACCCCTCCACTTCCATGTCTTTTTGTTTGCGAAGAAGGGGTCCAACATATATCTGCTTATCATTCAATAGCATACCGTTCAGCCCAGACAATGTATGCACCTCTAGTGAGAGTTTTGTTCTTTAAACAAGTGTTCCGTAAATATTCCACCTGTAATATCTCCTTTCATCAGTAAATAAACAAGTTTGTTTCAGATTTTTTTTTATATTTTCTGTGTGCTCTTTTTATGTTTTGTTTTGAGTTGTTATTGTGAGATTGAACAGGCCATATATGAATGGTTATCCTTTTTCCCCCACACTCAAAGTAAAACGGTAAAGGCAAAAGAGATAAAATAAATCCAGTAAAGATGCTTGTGTTAAAGGTCTTTTGGCAATTTCCCAGGAGGGACCTGGTGTGCAACAGGTTTTCATTGGGTCATTTGTACATAAGGAATTATTGTTATTTTGGTTAAGTCTATAAGAGTTGTGCCCCCTAGACTTTAAGCAAATTTTGTAAGATTCTTTCTGAATGCAGACTCCTCAGAGTGTAAGTGTGCTCATGAAAGAGAGTTGTGCACCAACAAACTGACCTCTTTAATTAGAGAAATTTATCATCTCTCAGCAAGTCTGCACTTAGACATTATATGCTTGATGGCTGACCTACATGGCGGTAGGAATTTTTTTGAGGTCGTTGATGTATAAAAGGAAAACGTGTGCTTTTTGTTTAAGTCTATAGAAATGTCATGCCTCCTTTTAACTTAAGCAAATTAGGACAGCTTTCTCAGTTTTTTTATATAGCCTCTTCAGCGTATTGCCGACCTCTTTATGAGATTTTTTCTTCTTGTAAACAACGGTATACCAAAGTAAAATTTCATATATTTTTCTTCGGAGCAAGTCATTACAAGATTACAAAGTACTTGTGACGTCCGGTTTAATCATCTCTCGCAAATCACGGCCTAAGTCGCGTATAAGGCAGAATCGGGCTTTGGATGGCCAAATTGGGTTCTGGAAAGGTTGGTATGGTTTGGAAACTTCCAATAAGTCATATTAACATATTTAAGTGTGTTATGATGACCCTAAGTCGTTTCGGGTGGCTCGAAAGAAAATCGGCTCGAAAATCACAAGTTTAGGCCCTATGCGATTAATGGTTTTTACCCAACTTTGAAAATCCATATCTTCTTCATCCGAACTCCAAATGAGTCCCCGTTTTCAGCCACGTCTTCATCTCAATTCCCTCTACAACTTTCATGTTTTTGGACGAGACCCAATTCTAACGCCTTGATGCCCAAAAGTGGGTGCGAAGTCAAGCTATTGACCAAAAATTGAAGGAGGCAAAAATCAAGCTATGGAGTCGACTCCATGAATAGTGGGGGAGTCGACTACATCGACCTGGGCGAGAAATTTATATATTTTCACCTCCTTTCATCCCCATTTAACACATTCAATTGGAGTGCTCTTGAGAGAGGAGTAAGGGGCGAATTTGGGGGATTTTAAGGGATCATTTGAGGGTGCATCTTCCACACAAGGTTCTCATCAACATCACCATCTCCATCATCATCTTCATCTCCTTCTCCATTCAAATCCATCATAGCTAGGGTTTTGAAGAGAAATTGGGGATTTTCGCTTCTACGCAGTTCCGGCCTGATTCAACGGCAATTCTTTGAGGGATTGACCCTCAATAGGTGGGAACAATAGTATTTAAACTTATTTTCCAGTTATTATAACGTATTTACACCAAATCAATCTAAACCTAGGGTTTTTACTCAAAGTTTCATGTTCATGGTGTGAGAATCCGGACCCGCGACCCGAGAAGAGAGTCCTCGTTCTCGGTTTTGAAGAAAAATGTGTTTTATAGAGTCGCCAGTTTGTTTTACAAGAAAACAAGCAAAAGATCGTACGAAGAAAAATTCGAAATAAATCATCTTTCATACGTTTGAAACCAGAGATTTATTTTGAAAATTTAGTTTGTTAGGGTTCGGGAACTACGTTACGAATTGGGAAGGTGTTAGGCACTCAATTCGACCTTTCGGTCTCTTAATGAATCATGTATTTAATTTCTATTTTAGATATCTTGCAAGTAGTTTGAATAGTTTTCAGAATAGTCCTTTCCGGATAAATTCAATTTAAAATGGTACTTTAAAATCAGAATCGAGCTTTGCGAGCGCCTACATATTCATTCATAGAATGAAATCAGAGTCTCGTAGTTCCATTTGTTTGAAAACTGTTTTTGTGTTTTTGTTTTGTTTTGAAAACGTGTCAAAACGGTTTTTTTTAGATTTATTGTAAAACTTGAAATGGACTAGTTTAGAAAACAACGAACTTCTTTGCAAGTTACCTAATTTTCTGTATTAAAAGTGAAATTAAATGCAGTATTGAAATTCAGTAGAGTGGTAGAAAGACGTACCTGATGTGCTTGAAGAAGAAATAAGAACCTTGCCTTGATTGCTCCTTTCTCTCTCTAAGACTTTCTCTCTCTAGATTTTCTCTCTCTAAAACTTTCTCTCTCAGAATGACTCTCTAATAATTTTGACAGAGTTTCTACTTACTAAAAATACTATTGAATGTTGATGTCTCAAATGAGAGCCCAAAGGTCCTATTTATAAGTAAAAAATGCAGAAAAACGGCGTGGGTAGCCGCGCGGCTAGGAGCCAGCCGTACGGCTAAGGAGGGTTGCGGCGAAGGCGTGCGGATAGGGCGTGCTGCTCGGGCTTGCAGCTCGAAGCCAACCGTACGGTTGGGAGCCAACCGTGCGGCTAGGGTATGCGCCTACCGTGCGGCTAGGGTATGCGCCTACCGTACGGTTGGGAGCCAACCGTGCGGTTGGGGGGCGTGCAGCTGGCTAACAAAAAAACCAAAATTTTCTAACGGGGCGCTGCCCCGCACCTCGCGAGCTGACCGGTCGATTCCCGTCCTAGTAAGCGAAGTGGCGACAAGGTTGTGGTAGATTCCTGATGCGCTCGAAAATCAAGGCTTTTCCTAACGGTCTCCTGTATACGTGTCGACTCGAGACTTGATGCGGAATGCTCCTTTGGATGAAAATTAGGTTCACACGAGAGTCGTGGATTGGGGTGTTCACAGACCCTCTCGTCCTGGGATTCTTGCTCGCAAGGATTCTGGGACGATAAAAAGAAGACAACAATTTACGACTCTCGCGTGAATCTCAACTGGTTTTTTATTCATGAAAATCTGTGAATCGAAATGTACCCTCATAGTAGGGGAATGTTGTGGTGCTTTGGGCAATATGATCCACGGTTGACCTTCCTCTTGGCCAAGCCATCTCTGATACATCATTCTTATTCTCCCGTCTACCCTCAGGGAATCCATCTCAATCATTCTTGAGAATTTTCAAGCTTATCGATGTTTTACCCTCAGCTTGCGGGATGCACCAATCTTACCATTTACCCTCTGAATGGCCTATTCTCAAGAACACTTCTCGTTCTTTGCAAATGTATTTGAAATAGTTCTTGGAGTTTAGATTCTTTCAGAACGACACCTTCTTGACTTCGTCAGTATGAAGCTTCCCAATCTTCTGGGGAAGAAATGGTTACCAAGAGTAGCGGGGTTTGCTCCTGTCGCACTATCTTGTTGTCATAACCATGTGACAAAACTCCCTGATCTCATGGAGAATGTGATGAAACTCCCTAACTTTTGGGGAGGACATTATTGGTTACCAAGAGTGGTCGGGTCGGCACTTGTCGCACCATCTTGCTGGCATAACCGAGGTTGTCCATCAGGAGATATTCCTTTATGATAGTTTTCTAAGAAATGGCACTCCTAGCCACCCTCAAAAGGAATGTCATATTAGCGACTGCCAAAAGTGGGGGGTCTGTACTTCTCGCACCATCTTGCTGGCACAGCCTGAAAAGGTTGAGTTAAGATTGCCAAGAGTGATTGGTCCTCGCGATAGGACGTCATCTTGCTGACACAATCTGGGCTGACTTGTAAATTCCCATGGAACGCATCCAAAAGGGAAAGAAAGGTATGATATGTTAGCGACTGCCAAGAGTGGGGGGTCTGCACCTCTCGCGCCATCTTGCTGGCACAGCCTAAAGGGTTGTGTTAGAGACTACCAAGAGCGGCGAGGTCGGCACCTGTTGCACCGTCTTGCTGACATAGTCTAAGGCTGAACGTCGGGAGATATTCCCTTATGACGGTTTCCAAGAAATGGCGCTCCTGGCCACCCTCAGAAGGTATGACATGTAAGTGACCGCCAAGTGCGAGAGGTCTTCATGATAAGACTTCGTACTTGCTGACACAGCCAAAAGAGGTGATGTTAAGACTGCCAAGAGCGGCGGGGTCAGCACCTGTCGCACCGTCTTGCTGTCACAGTCTAAGGTTAGGATTGACTCTGTCAATAGGGTCTTCTTTAGAATCATATTACTCCATCAACTTTATGTCACATCATATAATTCGAGACATGTTCTTGAGGATATTTGTCCATATTTTTCCTTATCCTTTGACCCTTCTCCTTGCATTGCCTCTACTCTTAGCCGTTGATCGTATATGCCTATTCATCTTGTGGCAAGAAAGTTATGCTAGAGAGACTGTGGAAAGTTCAAGTGTTGCCTTTTTCAAAACCTATTCATACCCTCAGTTTGACAATTCTTCTGTCATCAAGAAATTGGGTTGGTTCTCTTTGAATCTCAGACTTTCGTGCGTAGTAGTGGACTCAGTTTTCAACTCTACCCTCTGGCTTTACTTTTTTGAACATGGGAATAAAGCTCTTCTAAAAATCTTAGTTCCTTCTCCAGTTACCCTCTGGCTTGTCAGAGGAAGGTGCTGGTCCACATCATTTTCTGTTTTTTGATGCCCTTTTGTTCCCTCATTCTTATTATTGGGAATATCCGGCCCATTGTTTTGGCTTTTGGATCCTCTTTTCTTCTTTTTATTTTTTCCTTATTTTTTTATTTCAAACAGGAGCCTCACTCACCTAAGACGTAGCCCTCTGCCTTTTGGCACAGCTGTCACTCTTAGTGTGGCTCTCCCTGCTGATTTTTCTTCCTTTTCTATTTTTCTCACTTTTTCCTCTCTTGGACCAACGGGATTTTCCCCTTTTCTACTCTTTCAATTTTTTCTTGTACCCGATTCCTCTTTTACACCTTCCTCTTTTGCCAGATTTGAACTGAGTCCAGGACTGATCATTCCTCAAAGCTCGGCTCCACCACAAATCTCAAAATTCAGCTTGTGGGCTTTGTATCTTACTTCGTCATGCATGTGTTAGTGATTCTCAGTCTGTTCATCTTAGAAAACTAACCAGAAAGTCTTTTAGACATCCAAGGAGTCAATTTTGCAAAACTTTATTCAAAACCTTGTTGGTTTTTTCGTTTGGGATTACCCCCCACTTGTTGTGTGACAAGGAACTTGTCATACAACAAGTGCACAAACGACAGTGTGAGCTGGGCAACAAAAATATCACTTTTTTCCATTTAAACTTTCAAACTTTTCATTCTCTTCTTAGCATATCTTTTTCTTGCTCACACACTTACTTTTTAGCAAACCAGTTGGTCATGTACTTCGTGATGATCAGCCACGGCCGTTTTTGTAGGATGCACCTTTCTTGACGACGAATGGGTATGTGTGGATTTTGAGAGACCCCCTGAGGTTGAACGGTTTTGATGGAGATTGATGTATCATCAGATAGCACTTTGGCCTTTATTGGAAGGTCATTCGTGGTGTATAATGGGGCCTTTGGCACACAAGATTCTCCGACGTGTACGGGTACGTTTCAATTCAAATTTCTCGTTTGGAGAAAATTATGTGAATATGTCATTTATGCTAGAAAACATGAGACATGCATGCAATGTGGTGGGTCTGGTGGCTTTTTGCGCAATTTTGCTTTATGAAAATGTTTTTGTAAAGTTTTCAGATTTTAATATTACCCCTAGTTTAAAATACCCTCAATTGTTATAGGAAAATAACATATGCACCCCATCTTAGAGTCCAACTGATGCTGGATCTTCTCCAAATTACCACTGAATTATGGAATGTACTTCTACCCTCTATGAGAGGCTTCATCCGTGCGACGCATTCTGGTTTGATTAGGTTATTCCGCATCTTGATGACTACGACTCGTTTACCTTGCAAGGCTTCAGACGTATCAATTGGGCTGTACATTTACCCTCAGTGAAAAGCTTCATCCTGGACGGACAACACGTTTTGGTTTGATTGGATTACTCCACATCTTGATGACTATGATTGATTCACTTCGCAAGGCTAATGAGAGATAATGATGACCAAGGACATCTTTGCATGACCGGTCTTCATTCCACTTCAACACGAACTTCTCCATGCGATCTAGCTTTCTTCAATGCATCTTTGGTTTCATTAGTTTGGGATGGATCAATTGTTGTTTCCTGTGCGACTGGTCAGGTGAGGATGAAAGACAAGTCTTTTAGCAATACCAATTCCTCAAAGCGTCCGCATTTCGATGATAATGTGAGATGAGTCTTTGAAGATGCCATTCTATCAAAGTATCCGTATTGGATCTTCCACTCCATATTTAGAATTGTCCTTACCCCATTTTACAGTCACATTCAAAGTTTTGATATTGATCCATCGAAGTATCAGCTTCGGAATCTTCTCCAATAAACTTTAAAGCGGTCCTTATCCCCTATTGTAATCTCATTCAAATCTTTAATCTCATTTGAAACCTTCTTTTCCAATGCATATTTAAAGTGACCCACTCCCTTTTTTGCAATCTCCTTCGGAGTTTCAATCCCACTTGAAACCTTGTATCTCAAGTATCTTCATTGGGTCCTTTTACCTCAAGATAAATTCATACTGCCCCCGTACCCTTTTATGTGTCAGGTTTTTCTTTAAAAAAAATTCCTCGGAATCATTATATTTATGTAGTATGGGTGTTTTGAGGCTCATTTTTATATATTATTTCATGAAAATGTTAGTGCTTTGTAATGTGCATTTTATTTATGAAAGTATTGGTTATTGTATAATATGCTTTATGCGCAATTTACCCCCAGACCCATGCAAATGCAAATGCAAAGATCGTTCTTTCCGAGAATCTGGCAATTATAAAGGGTAATTCATATTTTGTTTTGTTTCAGTCAAAGAAATTTGCTCGAGACCTTTATCAAGATTTGTCCATTTCTCCACACCTTACCATATGATTTTCTCCTTATCAATCCTTCATTGTTCCTCGAACTGACTAGTGCCTTTAAATGAACTATTCTTCCAATTCCTTATTATCTATTGTGGGTGAAAGAGATTGTTTTATTAGAATAGACCGGGCCTGATATCACTTCTCAGGTTGCCTACGTTCCCCAATGTTCTAACATTCCCAAAAATAATCCAATATGGGGCTCAGGTCTTCGTAGTTCATGTATACAAATGACAAACGACAAATCTTCGATCATTGTTTTTCAAATTCTCAAACACTGGATACAAATCTTCAATTTCTAGCTATCAATCTTCAATCACTGATGGTTTTGAGGAGACGGATCTACTATCTTTCCTGCTTGGATAAGGTCCTGAATAGCATGCCGAAGAGCCATACAATTGTCGGTCGTGTGTCCCACATTCTGGTGGTATTCACATGTTTCATTGAGGTTCCAATTAGTAGGGACTGGATTGGGTATCGGTCGTGGGTTCAGCGGATAGATCATTCCTACATCCTTCAACCCCTTGTATACTTTGCTTAATGAACCTGGCAGTTGTGAGAAATTCCTTTTCATGTGTCTGACTCGATTCGCCCCCCCTATCATTGCTGTAATCCTGGTATCCCGAAGGAGAAATGTTGGTGACTCTGGCGAAAGGATTGGTAGAATAGTCAATATTGCTTTGAACAAAAGGGTTGTATGTCGAAATCTGGTTTGCAGCCGGGGTTGAAGCTTTCTTGTACTGTGCACTTGAATTTTTTGCTTCAGCTTGTTTAGCCAATTCTTCTTCTATCTCATTTCCCACGTGCAACAAGGCTTTAAAGCGGTCAAAGAATTGGTGACCCATCTTATTTCGAATTTCTGCTTTCAGATTCTTGACGATCATTCCCAATTGCTCCTCTTCATCCATCCGTTCCACCATTTGTGCAGCGAGTGCCCTCCACCTTGTGACAAATTCACTCAAACTTTCATCATCTTTCTGCTTTGCCATTTCAAGATGTTTGTGAGTAATCTTTAATTCCTCATTCATCTTATATTGGGCAATAAACTCATTCACAATACTGGTCCATGACTGCACCCGATGTTTCTCTAATCCCAGGAACCAACTTTGGGCTGGACCGGCTAGAGTTAAATGAAAAGAGTTAGCTAACTCAGCTTCACCTATGTCATAGATCTTCATCGCCCGTACATAGGATTTTAAGTGCAACTCAGGTGGCGTTGTTCCTTTGAACTTCTCTATTGCGGGCATCTTAAACCCAACCGGATAATGAGCTTCTGCATATAGATTATAGCTATGGAGCTGTGTCAGGTCATTTGATCCCTCGGCTACCTTCTGAGTTAAAACCTTCAATTGTTCCTTAAGCTCGTCTAAAGCCTTATTCCTTTCCGGAATCATCTCCTGTGGAAGAATGGCATCACCCTGCATACTCACCGGACGTGGAATAGGGTCGTAGTATGGATCATGATAAGGATGATGTGGTGGTTGCCATTGTTGAGCATGTTGGGCTGCTTCAGGTTGGACTTCTTGGTGTAGCCAATTCTCGATTAGATCAGGTCGCCTATGTGGAGTATGTGGTTCAATAGGAGTTGGAATATCGGAGTGAACAGATAGTGGCGCGGGTGGTACAAGCGGGGCCTCTTTTATTGGCTCATTCACAACTGGTTGACCATGAATAGATGGCGGCATAGGTGGTGCGGGCGGCGTCTCTTTTATTGGCTCATTCATAACCCTTTGACCTCTGTCTATCTCATCCAGCCGAGCCTTGGTGGTTCGTTGATCATCTAATAACAATGATAGGCTTTTGTTAATGTTCCCGAGTATTCAATACATCTCTTCTGGGGTTGGTATGGTTATGTTGTCCGACCCTAATACAGTGTTTGTTGGATCCACAGAAGTATGCCCCGGCGGCGATATTCCTCGATTAATATTCTGCTGAGACACCCCTTGATTTTGGTTGGAAGGACCCGGTGGTAGATCCACTGCAGTGAAGGAGTTTCCAGTGACCCTATTCGAAGTTTGTGGCTGTTGGTGTTCCATATCAGCTATTGTATCTGGTCGAACCAATCTGTGAGATGAACACTTTCAAGAAATCGTTCCCATCCTCCTACGTAGACATTTAGCTAGAGTGATGTGTATGCTAGTTATAAAGAAAGTTTTCGCTAAAGGAGAAGTCTGGAGCAGGAAATCATATCTCAAGTCGGAGTGAGTATTCTAGTGAGAATTTATCCTGCCTTATTTCAAGAATCCAGATGTTGAGGAGGTAAGCGTTTTAAGTTTGAGACCTTTCTATTCTCCTCTTGATGATAGCTTGGGATTTAAAGCAGAACTCTAGATTCAAGCCTCATTGATACCATGGGCAAACCCTTTAAGGAGGGGAGTCGACACCGATTGAGGTAAGTAGACCTCATTTCTGCCGCTATTCCCTTCTGTCTTGCAACTATATATATATATATTTGGGTATGTCAAAGCTTGTCCTAGCTCGAGGTAACAGTTTGGATTATTCTATCAAGCATGAATTACACCTTTGAAGGAGTATGAACTCTCCTAAGATTATACTAGCATACTATAAGTGTATTATTTTCACTCTGTGTATAGTAATTTCCCTAAGAGATTTTTTTTAGAGGAGTATGTCTATTACTTGTTAAGGGAGAGACAAGGCAAGCCCTATTAATTCCTCTTATTGGAGATACTATGCATTACATAAGCATTACTGGGAAATACTTACAGTTTGAATATGTATTATTCATACCATGTTAGTCGATTTAGGCCTGTGTATGGCAATGCTTTGCATCCTGGGTTACTAATTGAGTAACCGGGGTTATGATTGTGAAATGATTGCGAGATCGTATATACAGATGAGAGAACTTCACACCCTTTTGGTGAGCCTATCTTCTTCGCATGAAGTTTACGTGACATTCATTGAAATTTCATTCTTGGTTCAGGAATTCGTCTAATCTAAGAGAAGACAGTTGGAGAAAGGAGTGCATTCTTAGTATAACTACCGCTTGTATTTTGAAACGACCTCTTAAGAATTTTAAGTCTAAATTATGTGAGTTATTCTGATTCATTTTGGAAATCGATCCATGCATTTTTACTCGTCTTCATGTTCCGATTGGGTGGAATTGGAATATAGTTCAAAATTTCAAGTAGGGTACGGAATTTGGTTTCCATAAATCAAACGTTAATGATTTGGGTCCGGTGCCTCTAACCTTTTGTGGAGCTATTTGTCTACTGGCTAGATAACACTATAGTTATCATAACCGAATTGAGAGTTGCTCTTATTTAACTTTTGGGAGATTGGCTTATACTCTTTCCTCCCGATTATATGGAAATTGGATTCAGGCTATCGATATACCATAAAGTAGACCTGACACTTCATTTTGGACCCTTCAGTCATTCTTTGATTCCTTGGAAATTGTACCTCTCCATGCATAGTGAGACACTGAGAGCCCTTCTGTATTCGAAACATAGTGTCACTTGAGAACCTATTTGAGGATTAATAACTTAAACTCCTGATACGGAACTTCAATCACCCCGTGTTTTGAACTGATCAGCCCAAGTTTCTTGAGTTGGAAACTTCTAAAGCCATTAAGAGGCGGATTTTGAGCATAGTGCCTTTATCGAGTCGAAGAACGTAGTGGGTGGAAATTGGAGAGTTGAAGTCAAGATCATCGCATTGCTTGATAAGTTAGGTAAGAGAAAGAGGGTGTGTAAGGAAAGTTCTATCTTCCACTACCTAATTTGTGTATATCGACTAGTGGAAAGCGCTCATGTTTGGTCAGTATCTCCTTCCATTGAAACTCTTATAAAGGTTGTGGCTTATGAAAGAGAATGACTTGGATAACTTTAGTTATGCGGTCTCTTTTATCTATCATTTGATAAGAATATTCCTGTTGTTCTGATCTTTGAGTCCGGAATCATTTTTTTTATTGGCAAGTGTAGTTCTTCTCTTCTAAGGAAGGGCAACTATGTAGAATTCAGAACCACTTGTGCTTTGGGTTGGTAAGCTATCCTACAGGAATTTTGAGGACGAAATTTTATAAGGAAGGGAGATTGTGACATCCGGTTTAATCATCTCTCGTAAATCACGGCCTAAGTCACGTATAAGGCAGAATCGGGCTTTGGATGGTCAAATTGGGTTCTGGAAAGGTTGGTATGGTTTGGAAACTTCCAACAAGTCATATTAACATATTTAAGTGTGTTATAATGACCCTAAGTCGTTTCGGGTGGCTCGGACGAAAATCGGCTCGAAAATCATAAGTTTAGGCCCTACGCGATTAATGGTTTTTACCCAACTTTGAAAGTCCATATCTTCTTCATCGAACTCTAAACGAGTCCCCATTTTTGGCCACGTATTCATCTCAATGCCCTCTACAACTTTCATGTTTTGGTCGAGACCTAATTCCAACTCCTTGATGCCCAAAAGTGGGTGCGAAGTCGAGCTGTTGACCAAAAATTGAAGGAGGCAGAAATCAAGCTATGGAGTCGACTCCATGAATAGTGGGGGAGTCGACTACATCGACCTGGGCGAGAAATTTATATAGTTTCACCTCCTTTCTTCCCCATTTAACACATTCAATTGGAGTGCTCTTTAGAGAGGAGTAAGGGGCGAATTTGGGGGATTTTAAGGGATCATTTGAGGGTGCATCTTCCACACAAGGTTATCATCAACATCACCATCTCCATCATCATCTTCATCTCCTTCTCCATCTAAATCCACCATAGCTAGGGTTTTGAAGAGAAATTGGGATTTTCGCTTCTACGCGGTTTCGGCCTGATTCAACGGCAATTCTTCGAGGGATTGACCCTCAATAGGTGGGAACAATAGTATTTAAACTTATTTTCCAGTTATTATAACGTATTTACACCAAATCAATCTAAACCTAGGGGTTTTACTCAAAGTTTCATGTTCATGGGGGTTTGGGCTAATTTATCTTGATTATTTGTTTGATTTGAACTTAATACATATATAAATAGCGGATTTTATGATAAGCCCCAATTTTTATATTGTTTTTGGTAAGATTTGTACAAAACCCTTATGTACGGATACGATAGGGTACTGTGTACTCTAATACGCATACATACACTGCTATACTTGGTTTCAAAAGTAGGCTTCGGCCTTGATTACTCCTATTGGTGATATTGTTGTTGTACTTTAACTGTTGGTTTATATATTATGAGTTTTTGTTACTTATTTGGCCAGTCCGTAACTGTGCTGGGCATGATTATAACCCTTTTTTATATAATCAAAGCATTATGTTGTTAAGGGGACGTCTATATAGATGGTATATACTATGAGAACTACATTATATTTCCCTTTGGTGCCACGTTGACTGAAAGCATATAATGCCTCCCAAATTCATGATCTGTTAACCGAGCCACTAGTTGACGGATCTGGCAAGCCTAGTTCAAGTACAACAACAATATCACTACATGTTTTACTATATGCATATGTATACATATCTAGAATGGATACATATATACGAGTTATACGAATACATATGGAATGTATGTATATACAGATCTACATCCATTAAATTATGTATGTTCTTATGATTACATTGATTTGATGAGTTTATTGTTGTTTGGATATATTATCGGATAGCCACACCGTTCGTACTAGATAGATGGTGATTATCGGTAGCGCATAGCCTTGGTGGCTACGTGAGTATTATTAGTAGCGTATGCCTGTGTGGCTGCGTGAGGTAGCGTATGCCTCTGTGGCTGCGTGAGGTAGCGTATGCCTCTGTGGCTGCGTGAGGTAGCGTCTAGGTGGACCTGATAGGTGGTCCTGGTAGGTGGTCCCTGCCTTGGGCAGAAGAAACCGAGTTGCCGACTATCTCTGTGCACAGTAGATGTATGAAAATCCTAGACGTGAGTATGATATATGTGATTGACGTGATAGATCTAGTCGCGGTGTTGTGGCATATACAGTATGATGATGTATATATACATACATTGCCTTTCTTATATTTTGGGTTGGGAACATTATATATACATATCACGAAAGGCTTTCCATGCATTGGCTGCTTCTTAAATGTATTATATATGAATATGTATTTACATTTGTATATACAAAAAGAAATGTGTTTTACCCTGAGATGACTTATTACAGAGAAACAGCAAACAAACTATTTTCATTATAATGCATAGCATGGCATGCATAGTTTCTAATCTATTTTCTTATACAACCCTTATAGTTCCCACTGAGCCCATTTGGCTCACTCCCATTTTCCAAAACCAGGTTTTGCAGGTATTTTCCGGGGATGGTGCATTTATAGAGTCTAGATAGCTCTAAAGACTGGATTACCAAAGTCGTTTGGAAACGACTTCTTTGCCATTTCTTTAATTAATAATTATTTATGTATTGTATTGTTGTATATACTGTTATAAAGCTCAGTAAGATTGGGACCTCAGTAGAGGATTTGTATAAATGATTTTCCTTAAATGTGGAGTATCTATTAGAAATGATTAAATTTACATTTTAACAGGTTTTGGTTCATCTATGTGAACGAACTCCACATGCCAAATTTTTTAAAAAATTACGCTTTATATAGAATTCCCTTTTGATATAAGTTATGATTTACAACTTATCACCCGTCGTCACGTACGACACCGTGATTAACCGGGTCCTGGAGGCGAAATCCTCTCAACGAGATTTTGGGGCGTCATAATACTTCGCTCAGGGATAGTATCTCTTGAGGTGCTCTATGTTCTATGGACTTATGAGCTCCATTCCATCCACGGTTCTTAAGTAGTAGGTACCAGGTCTGCTGACTTTGGTTACCACATATGGACCCTCCCATTTGGCAGCTAGCTTCCTATATTGGGAAATTTTTATGGCTAGAATAACTTTTCGGAGCACCAAGTCGCCCACAGTTAGGCTTCGGTGCCTGACCCTTTTGTTGTAACTCTTGACCATGTTCCTTTTGTAGGCATCTTCTTTGATCCGAGCTTATTCTCTTTTTTCTTCGAGGAGGTCTAAATTGGCTAAGAGTCCTTCGTCATTCCGAGCTGGGTCATGATGGTTGATTCTGTACGTTGGCATTCCCATTTCTACTAGAATCACGACTTTAGTTCCATAGGTCAGAGAGAAAGGAGTTTCCCCCCGTAGGCCCTCGGATCGTAGTCCTGTAAGCCCACAGAACATAGGGGAGTTCTTCAGACCAATTTTCCTTAGCGTCGTCGAGTCTCTTCTTCAGCGAGTTTAGGAGAGTTCTGTTGGTGACTTCTGCTTGGCCATTTGCTAGGGGATGGAGAGGTGAACGGTAGTGATTCTCTATTTCATGACATTCACAAAATTTCTATAGAGCCATTATCAGTGATCAGAATCTTTGGGAGGCCAAAACGACATGTGATATTTTTCCATACAAAACTTTGGATTTTCATAGTAGTGATGGTGGTTAGTGCCTCTGCCTTAGCCCATTTGGTGAAGTAGTCAATGGCTACGACTGCGAACTTGGTCTATCCTTTACCCAAGGAAAAAGGATCAACAATGTCCATCCCCCACTGAGAAAAAGGCCATGGGCTACTGACAGGAGTCATGAGCTCTGCAGGGAGCTGTTGGACATTGGCAAACCGTTGGCACTTGTCACAATTTTTTACTAGTTCCTTGGCATCTTGTAGAATGGTTGGCCAAAAGTAACATTGTCGTCCAACTTTGAGAGCTAAGGAACGAGCTGCCGGGTGCCCACCACACAACCCCTCATAGATCTCTAATAGGGTTACTTCCATGACTACATATATGTTGGAGATGTATTTGATCCTTTTGACTATCTTCTTTTCTTCTGGCAGAACTCCATTTGTGAGGTAGTCCAAAATTGGGTCAATCCAGCATTTGCAGACCTGTACTGGGGCTGCATCCACTTCTTCAAGCTCATTGATGGCTTTGCTTTCCAAATATTCAATGTGGACACCGCTTGGTGCCTCTGTTGATGAAGCTAGCTTGGCCAAGCGGTCTGCCTTGTTATTCTGAGCTCAAGGAATTTTGATGAACACCACGTTTGTAAACTTTCGAGCTTCCGTTTGAGTTTTAACTAGGAACTCAGACATGGTCTTTGGAGCCATTCTAGCTAAGGTCATTAAGCAGTGGGGGGAGCTTACTCCGTTCATAAATACGGCTACGGCCACACCTTCATTGACATCGTTGATCATGAGGCTTTCCTGGTAGAACTGGTAAGCGTACTCTTTCAGACCTTCGTTCGAACTTTGTTTGACTGTGGAAAGGTGGGTGGAGGGCTTAGACTGGTTTCTAGTCCCTAGAAAGTGAGCTATGAACCTCATACCAAGCCCTTTCAAGCTCTGAATCGAGCCTGGGGATAGGCTGTTGCACCACATCCGAGCCGCCCCCTTAAGGGTTGTGACAAAAGCCCTGCATATGATACCATCTGGGACATTCTAGAGCCCTATCATATTTTTAAATTGCTGCCAATGGTCCACTGGATCGGTTGAGCCATCATATGACTCTAGAGCAGGTAGTTTGAATCTGTCCGGGACCACACAGGTCTAGACGTGCGTTGTAAACGGGGATTTAGAATTCCTTACCAGAGTTGCTGCCGAGCTCCCTCCAACGTGGCCTATGATTTTCATCATTTCGGTCAGCTGGGCTTTCATTTCTGATCTGAGCCTCTCCTCTACTTCTTCAATAGATCTCTTGTTCAAGATCCTGTCGAACAAAGACCCTCGAGGACTGGCATTTGTCTCAAGAACTGGTGGAATGGGGGGGCAACCTCCTCTGCTCACACTTTGTCTTTGAGCATGTCCTTCGGAGCGTCTTTCTCGAACAACATTAACTTGTAGATTTCTTTATGGAGATGGTGGGGGAGCTATAACAGAGAACTCGTCATAAGAATATCCTTGTTCAGAACTGGATTGGTTGGCATCAGACCCACTGCGCCTGCTTCGACTCCTCCTATACCTCCGGCGGCGTTCTCCCAGCCTTTCAATGGCTGGGATTCGCACAGGGGCTAGGGGAGCCGGTGTAGAAACAGGGGTCGGAGGCGATCCATCTTTTGAATGTACGAAGGAGATTCTCTTTGAGCCATCAATATGTCAATCCGGACCTGGAGAGCAGTTTGTTGAGCCACTAAGGCTATCAGGGGATCTATTTGGGTGTCTCCTGACTGGGACATGGTGAATGTATAGTTTTTTTAGCTTTTTGAGAAGCGTATGACTTTAAGGAAATATATTTCCCACGGACGGCGCCAACTGATGGTGTCAAAATCTAAAAATAAATAATTAACCAATCAATATGTGAATATCGGTGAATAAAAAATAAATGCGGCGTAATGATGAACACATGACATTTTTTATTAAGGTAGGTTCCCCCGGTAGCGCTTATGCTAGTCCGGCAGTACGTCCTCCTTTTGTGTGTGATTGCCTCGTATTAGCTCAAAGGCAATCAATTTGGATGATAATACAAGCTACCAATCTCTCTCTATAATTCCTTAATTCTATTTATAAGTATAGACTTAGGATTACAAATATTTGAATAGAATAAATAATAAACTGTGGAGGAGAGAGAATGTATACGAGTTGCTAGTATTTTTTAGGGTATGAAATGAGAGAGTATAAGACCCTTCTAAAATTGGCTTGTATTTTTATTGCCAATGGCTTTATATCTCTTGGATGAGATGGATGGATCTTGGAAGAGAAGGATGGTGTTGGATAAGAAGAATGATATGTTTTTGGTGTGTGTTAAATGAGTGAATGAGGGGGTTATTTATAGGTAAAAATGAAGGGCAAAAAGGTAATTTTTGGTGGAGGTAGGTGAGGTGTCGTAGGTGTGGTAGGTGTGGAGGTAAAAATAAGATTTTACTGGAGGTAAAAATGGGATTTTACTGGCGGTAAAAGTGTTGGATTACCTTTGTAGGCCAATGGTAAAATTAGTATTTAACCCCATCAATCATCATCATCATTCCTGTTTACCATAGCCGCTACCGCCACCACCACGATCCAAATCATTATCCCTTTCCAAAAGAAGTATGACACTTATATTTTTGTTACTTCTTTACGTTTCATTTCATTCATAAATCATTAGATACAAACAAAAGCAAAAAAATAAAATAAAAAATAAAACAGAGCACAAAGAATGTTTACTCAGTTTCTAGGAACGGAATGTTGTTCATCATACTCGGCCAAAAAGAACCGAGTTTAACACATGTCACTCGGTCTTAAGGAACCGAATTAAGTTTTGCGTCATTTTTCCAATTCTACTCGGTTCCTTAGGACCGAGTGACATGTACTTTACTTGGTTCCTTTGGGACAAGTATGATAAACACCATTCGGTTCCTAAGAACCGAGTAAACCTTCATCCATGGTAGAACCGAGTGAACTTTCATAGTCTCTCTCTCTCTCTCTCTCCCCCTTCCCCTCTCTCTCACACATACACACATGGGAAAATGGGTAACACCATGCCACAAGTAGATGTAAACATAAGATATAGTAGTAGCATTGCATCAAATTAAACTGTGAATGATTAGTTCATTCGTGGAAAAAGAAGTTGGATAAAGAAGATTAAAGATGAGATTTGTGAGGTAGGTGGAGTGATTTAATTTATTTCTTTGAATTGTAGAGAGAGATAGAGGGGAGTGTTTTTAGATTAATATTAATTAAACTTAAAATTAGATGGAGTGTTAGAAGTGTTAGGAAGAGAGAATGCGTACTTATGGAGTGTTAGAGAGAGCTATAGTGTTAAAAAGTTAAATGGTGTGTGTCAATAATAGTCCCATGTTATTATTATAAAACTACCAATGTCAGATTCTTTGGGAGCATAAATGCTAGTAGGTGGTTGATAAGTTTTGGACTCTGCTCAGAATCAATCACATGCAATTGTTTTAATGGATACATACAATAAATAAATATGATAAGATGATGAGGAGAGTTAACTTGGTTGTGTATAATAACTAGGGTATGCCCGTGCCTGAAGGCACGAAATAGCGAAAAAATAAAATCTATATTTATGGACAACGAAAATTATTTATTTTCATCTACTGTACTTATAGCATGATAATTTATTGGTAGTAGACGCCTAATTTTTACTTTTTTTTTTCTAACGTAAAATTATAATAAACTCAAAACTTATTTGTGTTTTAGTAAATTGTGTTTTAAAAAAAATAGTTAAAAAAATAAAAAGAAATAGTTTATAAAAAAAACACAAACTAATTAAAATTAAATAAGTTTTGAATGCCCTCAGGCACGAGCATAACATAAAATTGTCTGTGATTTATATATTTTATTCACTTATCGCAAATAACAAAATGATATTACATTGTCGATCACTTTCTAACCGAATTGATCATGATCAGTTTAAAATTAACTCAAATCAATAAATCGTATTTGTATTCCAATGTCCACATTGACATTGGTAGGTTTGGTAATGGTTGCGTGTTCAGTCGTATTCAACTTGGTTATCTCGGATTATTTGTTAAAATAACAAATATAGTTTCAATATTATTTGTTCACTAAGGAAAAGAAAGTCATTCATTTAAATCCGAAACGATAACATCTAAAATTCGATAAAGGACCATATGAACACGATCCAAATCAACTATTGACATGTTTAGTGAAAATACCAATTAAGAAATACCAAATGGTTAGTAACCATTTGGGTTTGATATATTTCACACAATAGAAAATATTTTACTTATTTTACCACTAATCAATCTACATTTGTATTACTTTTTTTTGGTTTCAAATTAAGTCTCACTTTTTTTTTCTTATATCTCAAATTAAGGGTTTCGGATAAAATCTATCATTTTTAGGAAATACTCATATTATTATATTAATTAAAATTTTACAATTTTAAAAATTATACGCAAGGGGAAAGAGGGGGGAGGGGAGAGTGTGGGGTTGGGGGTAGGTGATAAGTGTAAGTGAAGAGAGGTAATGAAGTAAGAAAAAAAAAAGTGGAGTCTCTAGAATATATATATATATATATATATATATAAATAAAAATAAGTGATGTGTGATTTTAATTATTGGATTAGATGAGAAATATACATTTTAACCTTTAGATTGTCCATGTATAACAATAGTCACATAAAATATCCTTCATTAACTCTCTTTACTTAATGCTGGTTAAACTTAATGGTTGAAAATGATTAATTTATCAAAATCCCAAAAAAGTAATTAATCGGAAGAAATCGAAAATAAGAATAAAATCACGTGTAAAACAAATAGTGGTTTAAGGTTGAAAACAAATTATCTAAATTGTATGTATTTGAATTGAGAGATTCAATGAACAAAAATATAGCTTTAGTGTAATTAAGTACATTATATCTTATTGGTTCAACATTTCAGAAATGCCATTGAAAGAATTGAAATGTTAACCAGAAAAGTATCATTTCAGAGTTAGAATAATCAGTCATAGCAATAAAATCAACTGTAAAAAAATAGTTATTTAAGGTTGAAAACAAATTTCCATTGAATAGAGATGTTCAATGAACTAAAACACAGTTTTAGTGTAATTATCTTCTATGTAAAATTAACTATTTTATTAGTTTTATTTTCTTTTTCTTTTTTATTTTTTTAACTATTTTTTTTATAAATTTTATTTTTTGTGTTTTGGTTATTGGCAATTTTTTTGTTAATTGAGTAGATAAAACTTAAAGCGAAGCTAAGGGAACCGCAACTCAGATATAATAATAATTTTATTTCATTTTTAAAATTTTTAAAATTATACTAAGTTTAATCTAACTAATTCCATAAGATAATATTTTTTTATTTCTTTTTACCATAAGATTTTAGTACATTAGTTATGTACGTTAAAAAAAAAATTAAGACACCTGAAAAGGAAAAGAAAAACTGTAAATTAGAGCATAACTAATTATTCTTTCAAAGGCATTTTTCAATTCTTTCGATGGCATTTCTGAAATGTCAAACCAATAAGATATAATATACTTAAAAGTATGTTTCAGAGTTAGAATAATCAGTCATGTTATAATCATTTATGGTAAAAGTAAATGCATGGAAGGAGAAAATTGAGGTTTTTAATTTTACATTCTTCTTCAAATAAATAGTACACATATATACCTGATAACCAACCACAGGAAATGGAACAGGGAAATAGGATTCCTTCAAAAATGAATAATATAAATTATTAAGTCACTATATTTTTTTTTGTAAGTCTATCTCAATTGGTGGTTAAACTTAATTAATGGTTGAGATCGATCAATTTAATGAAATTTCAAATAGAGAATTAATGGTAAGAAGTCGAGAATAGTAGAAAAATCACCTATAAAAAAATAGTTATTTAAGGTTGAAAACAAATTTCATTGAGTTTTTTATGGAATTAATTAGATTATCTGAGTTTTTTATGGAATTAATTAGATTAAACTTAATATAATTTTAAAAAGTCTAAAAATGAAATAAAATAATTAGTATATCTGAGTTACGGTTTCCTTAGTTTCGCTCTACATTTTATCTACTCAATTAACAAAAAACAAATTTGCCAATAACCAAAAAAAAAAGAGGTTAAAATATAAAAATAATAAAATTGTTAATTTTACGTAGAATAAGATTTAAAGAGGGTGTTAAATAGATATCCTTATGCTTAGCTCTTGTATCAAAATAGTAAATTACCTTATTAATTTTAAATTATGAGTTTTACTTTCTATTCCAAAACATAACTAAATAAATAAATATTTTAAATGTATTAATTTTGTAAGTTAGAGAGGAGAACATAACTAAATAAATTACCTTATTAATTTTAAAATTGTATCAAAACATAATTAAATAAATTAATATTCTAAATGTATTAATTTTGTAAGTTAGAGAGGAGAACATAACTATATAAATTAATATTCTAAATGTATCAAATTATGTACCATTGGATTGTTAAATCAATCTTGACCATTGGATTGTTGAATTGATTTATGACTTTTGAATTAAAAAAAATAGTGGTCAAATCAATAAATAGTATTTCTTTAATTTGTATTACAGATATTAAGAACACTGCTAGCATGACAGACTGTAAGTTTCAAAAAGACTTACGGCCCGTTTGCTTTGACAATTAACCTTAAGATTATTCCACACAAATATGTTTCCAATGCATAATTATAAAAGAGTACTTAGACATGTACTTAATATTTAATAGGTCCTTACATTAATTGATCCGATCAGTGATTTACTGATTGTGCAATCCAGGTTTTTTTTTTCCTTAATCTTTTGATAGATGGTTCTTGTTTCAAAATTGAATAACCAATTGTTTTGTTTAGTTGTAGGTATAACCAATTACTAGCCCTAATTTGAGAACTGCATTACAATCGAACTAAATTGAGAGACTTGTATATATACTAAAATAAGTTTTTATTCTTTTACTTTTAATTAAGTGTGTCTATTTAGCATCACAATAATTTAGGCATTTTTTTAACAGAAAAGGAAAGGGGAATTGAGAACTAAACGTACTAAACCAACCCTATAATCAAGTGTTGGGTTTGTTCAATTTTATATCCGACTCAATTATGATTTTAAAACCAGATAATTAAATCATCAACCCAAACATTAGCTTCAAATAATCTAGGTCACCAAATGTAGTACTCCCTCGCAAACGAGATTGTCATCGGACTTGTAGCGTGTTGGCCTCCTCATTATTTTCATCATAAAGAAATCTTGAGTTTCATCCATACGGACGTGGTTATCGAATCCGTTGTTGTGTCCACCCAAATAAACGCGGTTATTGAATCGTTATTGTGGTCACAAGAAAATATTGTCACTACCACTTGGTCTAGGTTTTAATTAAAGAACAAAAACACATGCCAAATAGGCATACAAATTAATTTTCTAAAAGTGGACACAAAAGTAATATTAATTATGGATTTCGGTTAATAAATCTTGATGGGTGTTTTTTAAATGACAATTAACTAAAAGGTTCATAATTAAAAAAGAAGTAATTTTTTTTTTGTTAAAGTTTTGAAAAAGGGGTTTTAATCGTTGTCGTAAGAGAAAAAATAAAAAGCTAGCTTGGTCCTAGAGAATTAATAAAAAATTTAGTCTCAAATGTAAATAGTATAAGTAATCATCACAATCACCAAATACTTCTAAACCTAGTGCACTACGGTCTTGTTTAGTTCACGGAAGGGAAATCAATTCTCTTATCTTTCCCATGGATGTGAGAAATTAAATTTCTTGTTAAATTTCCTTTCTTGTGTTTGGTAAAGCATGGAAAGTATTTAGGTACGTAAGGGTATTATTGTCTAAAATTTTTGAAATAAATGCTTGAAAATCACATGGGAAAATCAATCCCATGTATTTTGAGAGGAATGGTTTTATCCCCTACTTTCCCCTCTCTCGGGAAAGTATTTCCGGAATTTGTGCTTACCAAACAAAGGAAAGGAACGACTTTCCTTTTCCGAGTATTAAAATCCGTGAATCAAACGAGGCCTAAATGCGAGGCTGAAAATTGTCCTTAACTTTCACAAAAGTTACGGACGGTTATGCAGTCATTTTCCTAATAGAACGTAATGCAAAGGTAATTGAAAGGAAAATGATTATGTGACTGTTTAAGTTTTAGCAAAACTTACAGACTCATTCTCGGCCACATGTTCGGATTAATACATTTTAACTAAAAAAGTTTTCTAACTTATAATTAGTTAATTTTATCCCAATCGTTGCATTAGTAACATTTTAACCCATGTAAGAATACTTAGCACACAACATACAATATGTGTACATGCTCCTTTTTTATGTATACTGATATTTAAGTTAAAATAACAAATATTTAATAAATAAAGAATTAACCACATGAAAATGTGATTTCTATTTTAACATAGACTCGTGGATTTAGGTCCTGCCAAATAATTTTTCATTTGAAAAGTAAACACAAGAGTAAAATAGGAAAAACACTAATAAATCGGTGTCATAACCGAATTCAAAATTTAAGTAACAGTTTTCTATTATTTCGTTTATCAGTTAAATTAATTAGTTTTTATCAAAAAAAATAAAAAATGATTGAACATAACATATTTATAATTTGTTTTTTTTTTGATGTCCTAAATTAAAAATATTTCAGTTTCCTTTTTAGGCATAATCTACACACCAAATTTTATAATAAAACAAGCTTTAGTTTTAACAATTTATGAAGTCAAAATTAGATGAATATGTATACATATCATTAATAATGAGTGAAAGTCAAACCTTATTTTTAATTTGGGATAAAGGAGTACAATTTATGTTAGAAAAAGGCCTTTCTAAAAGAAACTTTTAGGTCATGAATATTTTATACCTTATATTTGCAAAAAGAAGTATTTTAAACTCCAACTATCAAACTATTGTAGAAGAACGAATTACTTTTACGTGAGAGAGCCAAAGACGCATTCACCCACCCTCTATTTTAAACAAAATCGTAAAATGCTATGACATGAAAGTTCAAAATTAGATTATCAATTAAAAATATTCTCGTGTTCAAACCAACATGATAATACGGCACGACATGAAATAAAATTGATAGGAAAATGAAAAATTAATTTCTAAGACATCAAAAAAGTATAATGAAATCTTAATTTAGGATATCCAAAAGAAATCTCATGAATATATCACGGTCAGTCAGTTTTTTGATAAAAAATAATTAATTAATATGATAAATTAAAGAATAAGAAATAACCACTTAAAATATGTTTTAAAGTATAATGGGCTAAAATGTTAGTAATACAAAGATGAAGTAAACTTTGGCAATTATAGAAACTTAAGTTGAATACAGATTAGTCGGGTTGAAGGAATACGTGGCTGAGAATTGTCCATAAGTTTTTAAACTTACGAAGTGTTATGATACCAGTGTCCTAATTGAAATACTTAATATTCCAATTAATCAAATTTTCATTTTTACCCTTATTATTACATTGGAAAAGAATATGTTATTAATGAAGGGAGACATGAAATTTAAAGGTTAAATATAAAATTCTTTAACCATTGTGTAAACAATAATTTTATTTTTTATTTTTTCTATTTTAAATTAAAACTATATGTACATCCGTATTGTATGTGCGTTAATTTTTAGTGCTAGAAATAGTACAAACATCATAGTTATTACCGCATCGAGTTTATCTTTGGGGTTAACCGGGAGCTTCCCAGATCAAACTCACTAGATTGAACTCAGGCGAATGCAAAAACATTTTATGACCAGCAACTAGTGTAGTTTAAGTTGCAACGAATAATTAGTTAAGGTGCATGAAAGTTGCCTTGAACACCACTCGGTGTAAAAAAATTAGTATAAACACATCTCTCAAAATAAAAACAAATTAAGAGCAACATAAGTGGTATATCACACCCAATATTTTTAGCAGGTGTTATTTACACCCCTCAAATAAACATCTCCCTTCAAAATTTAACTAAAAATACATTATAACACCCCGCCCCCCCCCCCCCCCGCCCCCCTATTTATAACAAATACCCCCTCCATTGCCTGGTGTTAGGCGAGTACTTTGCAATACATTCTCCCTATTTGAGTCAAGTTTATGTAAGTACACTCACTTCTAATTGTGTGGGTTTTATTTGGAAAAACACTCCAACACTCCATTGCCTGATATTAGGTGAGTTCTTACAAACAAACTCTCATCATGTATGCTGAATGTATGTAACTGCACTTACCTCCAATTAGTCAAGCATTAGGGGGTGTTAGTGATAAATTTTTTATCATAGATGAATGTTTGTGACAAAACATGTGTTTGCGAGAAATATGACGGGGCGTAAATAACATTGTCCATATTTTTTGTAGTAAAAATGGTGGTGATATTTTCATCCCACAAAACACTTAGTTTCACTTCCAGTTTTTATTTAGTCTTTAAGAATCAAGTAAAGTATCTGTTATTTAATTTTTAAAGACTAAATATAAACATAATCATTTTTTTTAACCTATAAATATGATGTATATTAGAATATCTCCAATGGTATAATCAAAATAACAGTTATAATCAATTTTAACAATGTTAACTAAAAACATTACCTCAGTGGCATAATCAAATTTTAGCAACCTTTTAACCAAGAACCAAATATACTCCTTTTATAATCAAAGTTAACAACCTTGTTCAATAACCAAATGAGTAGAGCTGGACCTGAGGTGGGCCGCAATAGGCTCTTGCCTCAGGCCTCAAATTTTTTAGGGCTCCATAAATTTTTAAAGTTTGAAGTTGGGAAAGTTAATTGATCAAAAAATCTTATATGTTATAATTGATCAAAAAATAAGTAGCGATCATTTATGTAGATTAATTTAATTTTATTTATTTTTTTTAAATTTGGATGCTTAGAAAAAAAAAGACCTAAAAATTTGAAGACGGATGGCCTCATTGATAAATTTCACTTCAGGCTCCAGAATTCTGAGGTCCGGCCCTGCAAATGAGGGACCCACTAATTTTATTGGTCAAAAGAAAATCTTTTCAAATTCTAGAAATTAGGTAGAAGGGCTTATTATACATTGATTTTTACCAAAAATCCAATGAATAATATTTTTTTGAATGAAGGGCCTATTTTTAATTGGTAATTTGAATGAAGGGCCTATTTTTAATTGGTAATTAGTGTAAGAGGCCTATTTTGTTTTATATTTTAAATGAATGTATTTGAATAAATTTAAATATCATTTAATTAATAAAAACATGTTATGTATTACCTAAATTACCCCTTTTTATGAAATTTTCACAAAAAATATGGATTGCAAAGTTCATATTGCAATAAAATATGGACTGCAAAGTTCACATTGCAGTAAAATATGGACTGCAATATGAACTTTGCACTAAAAATATGGACTGCAAAGTTCACATTGCAGTGAAATATGGACTGCAAAGTTCATATTGCAGTGAAATATGGACTGCAAAGTTCATATTGCAGTCCATATTTTAATGCATATTGATATTTTTTTAGTTTATTTTAAGGGTTGGGATGTCATTTTATAATGAAAAAAAAAGACACATGTCATATTATCAATAAAATAAAAAATAGGCCCTTTATTTTAAAAAAAAATTATTCCTTGGCCTTAGTGTGAAAATCTTTCTCTAATAAGCCCTTTTTTTTAATTGCCCCTTTCAAATTTAAATCTTCTTTCCATTCTTTTTTTTTGAAACAAAATTCAAATGAATTAATTTATGGCCCATCAATAAAATATACCTCGCAAATTTGGTTATTGAGTAAAAATAACTATTGGGAAGGCTTCTATCGTTGACTTGAACAATTTACTAAATAGATAATCAAAAATTATTTTAATTATTTAATTTTAATTAGTTCATTGGAGATGCTCTTAGCTTATATTCAACCTTAACCAATCGAATAACGCAAGTAGGCCCGGCAATTTATAACACGACACGATAACACAATATGAAATCGACACGAGTGGTTTGGGTAAACCCTTAACGGGTTCAGGTCATAATTGGATTGACCCGCCAAACCCGTTTATTTAACGAGTCAAGTCGATTTCGGATGGTGTAAAGCCATTTGTAACCCGTGTAACCCATAAATGATAAATAAATATTTACCTAAGGTTTTTAAAAACTTTTAAATTTTCAACACAATTATAATATACGATGGTTTTTAATTGTTGTTGTTACTATATATATAAATTATTATGTGTGTATATTTTAATGATTAATTACTTAGTTGAATTATTAGCGAGTCAATAAATGCTATTCGTAAAAGACCGGAATTGAACCGTTTATCGTAAACGGGTTAAATCAATCGGAACGTGTCATTAGTTAATTAAACGAGTCATGTATAAATTTAAATTTTTTACCCATTTATTAAACAAATTATATATAAGTGTTGGTACTTTTTACTCGACACAATTTTAACTGAACATAAAATCAATCCTTACACAACGTGCTAAAAGTAGTATAAATACGTCGGTCAAAAAAAAAAAAAAAGTTGTACAACAAGTGGCATATATCACTCAACGTGCCAACCACTTCCACTGTCATTCACGTGCCTAACAGGTGCACATAAATAGATCTAGGCGTGAATAATACTCTCAGGTCAAAGAATACTAACCTACTATACTACTATACTGGGCGCACAAAGTGTATAACATTAAAACCAAAAAGCTGAACAAAGTCCAAAGTACACAAAATTACAAACATCAGCCAAATTAAAAGTTTACCAAAAACATTTTTTCAATTTTAATAATTCTGGAACTTTTAAAAAATAAATTATTAAGTAATTTGAGAACTTACCTGAACTCCCGGAATTTTAAGCTAGTTGAATTTGATGACAAATTTTATTATACTTGTGTATACTTTTAGACCAGAACGAATTATTTTGAATATGCATGTTCAAAAATTCTAAAAGCTGAAACGTTGCACTTTGGAGAAGTTTTGGTATGATTTTTTTATATCGCAACAAAACACATATACTCATAATATATAATAAGTTAAATTAAGAAGTTTTAGTATGTTTTCTCATACATGCATTGTCTTAAATTTCGTTGCAACCTTTACATGCAATAAAACATAATCATAATAAACAATTATTTTAAATGTGTATGAAATGTTGAGAAGCAATTTTTTAGCCATGCTTGATAATTATATGTATGATTATACTATTGTAGAGTATGCAGCAAAAATATCCACTAAACTATTAGTAAGCTTCATTTTGGCCACTAAACTTTAATTTATTTCAATTTACCCACTAAATTTTTCAATTGTTTCAATCAACCTACTCCGTTTACCTCTGTTCACATTTGTGCCGTTAGTGAGAATATTTCTTCATTTCAACTTTAAAACACTTAAGTTGTTTCAATTTACCTCTAAACCTTTTAATTGTTTCAATTATCCTACTAAACTATTGGTTTTGTACAAAATTGTGTTTGAATTCCTTTTTTTATAATAGAATACATTTTCATAGTAAAACACACATTATGTGAAAAAATAAAAGTTGTATTAAATTTTTTGGAGTACATTTTTTTTTTTATTTTGTGTAAAGTTAGCTTTACCGTCTCTACTTTCTACCAGATTTAATTATTCATTTATTAAGTCTGCTACGTATATTTTTGCCTTCATATTTTTTGGGACCTCATTTTATTTACAATAAATCAACATATTTTGTTCACTATAATTTCTTTAAAAATTACAACTATAAGTAACTTATTCAACTATATCATTGCGGAACCTATTATCATAATTTAACTTCTATAAATAGAGTGACTGAGAATCCTATTTTCACAATTGTATCAAAGCCCTCCAGCCAAGTTTCAAAAAGATTGAGCACATTTGTTAACTTGTGTTTTTTGTAAGTATATCCCAATTTTGTTTTGTATATCTATATTTGTACATTTTGGATTATTGAAGACGGCGTATCCAAATTCTTTGGCGAGGACTAGTACAATTGAGATTAAATATATCAACAAATTCTTGATTTGAACTCACCCCACTGATAATCCATTTTTCTTGTTTACTCTACTATTATATATAATGAAGATGGATTTCAACCACTTTGAAACTGTATCATATTTTTGATTTCTAATTTTGCCTTCGCAATTGATTTTTTTCACTAAAATAAGCGAACGCTGCATTTATTATTCTGGCTAGTTATTTTCTTCAAAATACATATATAAGAGTTGCATACAATGTTTATATCAAGTGTAATGTGTCGCATACATATGAAGGATATAGGATAGGCTATAATAAATATATATATAGGGGAAAGATCTAAAAAGGACTATTTTTTTGTCCTTAAATGCGGACCAATCATTTTGAGAGGGTGAACGGATGATCTTTTTTGTAAAACTTGGTGAAGATGATCTCCATGATTAGTAGATCATCTCTGCCAATTTTCATCAAAAAATTCAACCGGAAAGTGGATTAGATAAACATCTTAAATTTTAACGGCAAAAAATGCACATATATATCAATTTTTTAGTTAACCCACTTCCCGATTAAATTTTTCGATGGAAATTGGCGGAGGTGATCTACTAATCATGGAGATCGTCTTCACCAAGTTTCATCAAAAAATTCATCCATTTACCCCTTCAAAATGACCGGTCCACATTTAAGGACAAAAAAATTGGTCCACTTAAGATCCTTTCCCATATATATATGTACAATTCACAAATTATCCTCCATAAGTTGGTATGACAATTGGAACTCCAAGTGATAAACTAGTCCTCTAGGACTCTAATATCCATCATAAGTATAAATAAATTGTCCTTAAAAATTAAAAACTAAATGTCACTAAGGATCATATTAACGTACTAAAAGATTGATAGACTTAGATTAATGTCAATAGCTATAGGCAAGTTATATTGGGATAATTTGGATAAATAAAAAATTTTGGGATCGACAGCCTAATCCAACTTCTCAACATTTCTTGACATCGTTCCCATAGAATGTGTTAATTATATTGGAGGCGGGTAAATTATAAGAAGAACGAATTTAAGGAAGTAGTGACAAATGAATGCAACCAATCACACAATACCAAGACATAACATGGTTCGGCAATGTGTCTACTCGGGTTCTTGTACTTCTTCAATGAAAATTCATACCTGTTACATGATAAACGAGCCTCTTTATATAGGTGTAGAGAGGCATAATTTAATTACAATTGAAATTTTGCTAGATAACTATACATATTAGTGCATTTATCCATAACTATTCTGTTGTCTTCTCTTAGAATTATTCTTCTTTGATTGTAGGAGTCCTTATTAATCATACTTAGATCCTCTCCAATACTCCGTTAATCTAATTTTGTCCAATAGGGTCTACTTTGAGAGCTAAACATGTGATTTTTTATAAAACATAGAGAATCGCTCGGATGAGTAAATCATCTTTACAAAATTTCATTAAAAATTCACACCGGCTAGTGTAATAAAAATTCAATATATATATGTTCGATCATTTTCGTCCATTGATATTTTAGATGATTATTTCACCTACTTCTAAATTGATTTTTTTTATAAAATTTTGTAGAGATAATATACTCGCTATAAAAATTATCGATCTCCACTAAATTTCATTAAAAAAATAATAAAAAAATCCATTCATTAAATCCTTGAATTGGAGAAGCTAATCCTATTGAACAAAAGGAAATTGATTTGATCCCCTTGCTAATGCTGAGTTGCTTCTTTTCTTTTTTTCATTTCACAACCACCGGCCCTAACATCTTATTCGTTTTCTCTATTTTGTTGTTGTTGTTGTTGTTGTTGTTGTTGTTGTTGTTGTTTATGATCTCCAAATACAAAATTTAACACTATCACAAATATTTAATGAGAAAAAAATATAAATTAATTATTTCCAAAACTATGTTTTATTTTCGACCGCTAATTGATCATATACATTTGATTTAAATTTTAGATATTCTAAAATCAAAATTAAATTTCTAAAATTATGAATCATTCATTATTGACGCCGCTAAAATAGCGCGTTGCGATAGAGCCCAAGTGCAGGCACGTCAAGTTGTAATATAGTCTCGGAAGTCCGAGTGTCGAACCACAGGGATAAGTGAAAAGGGATGGAATGGATTACGGATTAAAGTGTTTTCTGATTCTTGTAAGTTGGATTTGTTGTGAAACAACGGAAATGTAAAACGGTTTGAAAATTAATAAGAAAGCACTAAGGTAAGTGGAGGTTAGTTACGATTTAAGAGACGGTGATCACTAGCTCATACAAAGATTACAACACTAGGTTTCTCAAGATATGGGAAATGTTGGTGTTTCTCTCAATAGCAAAGGGTGCGACGCTAGGCGACTCATTCCCGGGTTGAAGCTATATCCGAGAAAGAGACAAACAACATTCAACCAAAAACGAAGCCACCATTCCTATCTCTTAGCTACGGGTGTGAAGCAAGGCAACCCATTCCCGATGAAGCTAATCCGAGATAGATATGACAAACTCATCATTAAAAGATTTAACATAAAGCAAGTATATGTAATCTCATGGTTTAAAGAATGAAAATTAGAAAGTGAATCCTAACAATGAAACGGAATGAAGTTTATGAGATAAATTTGTCAACTCATCGTTTATCACTTATGGTAGAAAATAAAGAGTCTAAGTATCACATAAAGTGTAAGAAGCACTCAATATATCAATAAATGAATCAAAGATAAGCTAAACAAATTTATAATCCATCTATGGAGTTTTAAGAACTATTCATAATTTCTATGAAGAGGGAAAAACTCCATGGATGGGGGAAAGAGACTACAAGCTTTCTAGAACCATATAAATATGTTGTATGTTCATTAACAACCAAGAACTAAATATACAAGGCATATAAAGTCTTAACTTAATATGAAAATACCTAGAAAGCTTGAAATAATGGAAGATATGATGAAAAAGAAGAGGATTCACACATATTTATCAAACCTTAAACATGGATTGAGCCATTAATCACCAAAAAATCATATCGCAAACAACCTCCGTAACCTTAGTAATAGACTAATCCATAATAGATGCAAGAACAAATATTATAGAAGAAGAAATCATTCTTACAAATTAAAAACTTACAAGAGAAATGAAGAACAATCAACAAGTGAGCTCTCCCCTCTCTCTAGAACTCTAAGTGTGTTCAAAACTAGATAATATCTCTACTTTAAGGTAAAAGAAATAATATATATTAAAAGGTAGAAAAATATCTAACTAAATATCTAAAATAGCTTGAACCACTAAAATAGCCCATTTTGGGTGTGAAATGGCCAAGTTGCCAGGGCCATGATCGATCATGGCCAACCCATGATCGATCATGGGGTCTTCTGCTTGAATGCCAGTTTGTACCATGATCGATCATGGTTAACCCATGATCGATCATGCTTCTGGGAAATTCCTCAGATCAGCATTTTGCGAGCTTTTCACTAGCGCTTGATCAATCATTCGAAGGCCATTGCATCCTATGCCTATAAACACATAGAAACACAACAAAAGCACACCTAGCGGGACGATGTTAGATACAAAACTCGCCAAGACACTAATCTCGAGATAAGTGGATAATTAGGCAGAATTAAAGCAACAAACGCGACATGCGACTCCGAGAAAGAGCTTATGCATGACAATATTATGCATTTATCAACTCCCCTCAACTTATCTCTTGCTAGTCCCTTAGCAAGACAAAAAAAATTATAATAATTACAAAAGCACTACGCTATACAAAAAGTTGTTAACTTCTAAGTTCCCAAAGAAGACGAGTTGCATCTCGTGAAGGTTTTCAGAAATGATACCTACAAACATTAGGAGTTTGATCATGATGAATGATGAGAATGAAGATTCAAGTTTCAATTTGCAAAGCAAAAGGCATTACTATCAATTTTCCAGAACAATGGACTTTTGAATGATCATCTAATTCGCCTATCTCCTTTAGAACACAATCCCATATTCTCCAATGCTCACATACTAGACTTTGATTCAAGCAATTCAATATAAACACAAAGAGTCATAGTCATTTGAGAAGGAAGAGAGAACTTTTTCAAAAACAAAAGCTCCGAGATTTGTCAATTCTAAGCACTTTCTTTATCTTTTCTTAGAAATTTTTGCTAAATTAGATCAGGGCGGTTTTCATCTCTATGAGGGGCAGCGGTCTCCCTTATGAAATTTCATTACTGCTCATTCATTGGAGCTTGAAGGAAGCTATTCACCCTTTCCCATATGGTAACCTTTACCCATCCGTAATATTAGACAAAGAGACTTAAGATTTAGTCAAGTGAAGCTTTAAGTCAATATTAGGATAAAAGTCATCCAAGTTATCAAAGTGCTATGCTTTTGTCCTCTCATTGGAGGATCTTTTCGAAAAAGTTTCCATCACTTTTGGACAAAAATTTCTCTTCTCTCAATGAAAATAAATCTAGGTGTTATTATCGAATTGGAAACAACCGAAGCAATCTAGCATGTGGAACAGGAGAATATATCGGGATATGAGTCTAAGTGGAGCAAGGCAATTTAGATTATCATTCAAACTCCTATCTAGATCAAAGAATTCATGCCAAAAGCTAATGAAACAAAAGTCTTCATTTGAACAAAATATCAATCAATCAATCATTTTTCAAACTTCACAAAAAAATATTAGAACAAAAGTTCTAATCCCATGGAATTTTTACAAGCATAAATAGAAAAGCCAACCAAACAAAAAATGAAAAGCGTTTTGGAATACGCGTACCCCCCAACTTGAAGAAGACATTGTCCTCAATGTGAAGAGATTGGTGAAAAGTGGAGGAATCCACTTTGGCTTTTCTAAATCCATTTAGATAACGAGCTTGAAAAGTTCCTAAGAATGGATGCTTTAAATTGCTCGGTAATGGCTTTAGCTTGATTTTTCCTTCAAGCTTTTTGGTGGACGTGGGTGTGTTTTCTTCTTGATCATCGGATGAATTAACCTGTTTATCCAACAAAGAAAACACTTGCATACATTCCTCGGGTTCCTCGAAAGTGGTTAGAAAACCTTCCGTAGAATCCGATTCTACGTTGGCAACAAAGTCGTCTTGGACCAAAGATTCTATCATGTTGACGTGTTCACTTTCTTCATCATAATCATCTTTTTGATTATTTAAACGGAACACGTTAAGGTCTAGAGTCATGTTACCAAAAGCTAACTTAACGATTCCATTCTTGCAATTGATAATGGCATTGGACGTCGCAAGAAATGGTCGGCCAAGGATGACCGGAATCTCGTTAGCAGGATTCGACACGGGTTGCATGTCGAGGATGATAAAATCAACCGGAAAATAAAACATGTCAATTTGGACAAGTACATCCTCGACTATCCCTCTTGGGATCTTAACGGATCGGTCCGCTAATTGGATTGTAACCCTCGTGGGTTTCAACTCACCCAACCCCAATTGTTGATATACAGAATATGGGAGTACGTTCACACTCGCTCCCAAATCCAACAAAGCATTCTTGATCCTACAGTTTCCTATGATACACGAAATTGTGGGACAACCGGGGTCTTCGAACTTGGGGGCTCTCGTGCCTTGCATGAGGGAGCTCACTTGCTCCGCCATAAAGGCCATTTTCTTGACATTCAACCTTCGTTTGGTAGTACATAAGTCCTTGAGGAACTTAGCGTACGAAGGTATTTGCTTGACCGCGTCAAGCAATGGAATGTTGATTTTCACTTGCCTAAAGACATCCAATATCTCGGTGTTAGATTTGGATGGTTGGTTCAATCTCTCCGGAAATGGGACTTTGATCCCATTTTTGATCTTTTCAAGATCCTCCTTCCCTTGTCTCTCTTCCTCTCTCTTCTTTTCTTTACTCACAACTTTTTCAACCTCCGACTCCTCAACACTAGTAGATTTAACTATGTCCGCCACCTTGGGGGTTTTAGGAACAATAGTCTTGTCTACCTCCTTTCCACTTCTCAGGATCGTGATAGATTTGAGTTCTTCTATCTTGGTGCTAGACTCTCCTCCCTCTATGACTTGAACTTTCCCTCTAGGATTAACTAAAGGTTGAGAGGGGAATTTTCCCTTCTCTTGAGTAGCTAGGGCGGTGGTGAGTTTAGACATTTGAGTTTTTAACTCACCTACATCACGATCCGTTTTGTCCACAAATGACCTCAACAAAGCTTCCAAGTTTTGGTTGGGGTTTTGATTTTGAGGTGGAACAAAAGAGTTTTGAGGTTGTTGTTGCCTTTGGTTCTGATGATATTGGTTGTGGTTCTGACTTTGATTTCCTCCCCAACTGAAATTGGGGTGATTCTTCCATCCCTCATTGTACCTTTGAGAGTAAGGATCATTTTGGTTACGATTTTGGTTGCTATTTTGGTTGTACTGGTGCAAAGCATTGACTTGGGCGGGATTTTTGAGGACTTCCCGAAAAGCGGGAATGGTAGGACAATCCTCGGTAGTGTGTCCTGAATTTTCGCAAATGACACACAACTGACTCGAGGATACTACATTGACCTCCTTAAGCTTACTTGCTTCCATTGCCTCTACCTTCTTAGACAATTGGAATAACCTTGCCCCCATGTCATCCTCATTGGACACTTGGTACAACCCACCCCTTCCTAGAGTTTTGGCTTTGGGTTCCTCGGAATAGGTGTTCCAATTTTGAGCACCTTCCGCTAATTCATCAAAATACAATAAAGCCTCCTCGGGATTATTACTCAAGAATTGACCATTACACATGGTCTCAACAAACGTACGCATCTCAGGGGTGAGAGATTCATAGAAAAAACTAACAAGGCTCCACGTTTCGTGACCATGGTGAGGGCATGCATTTAGAAGGTCCTTGTATCTATCCCAACATTTATAAAAGCTTTCATGTTCTTTTGGTGAAAAATTTGATATCGCCCTTCTTAAAGCATTAGTTCTATGAACGGGGAAGAATTTTTTTAGAAATTCCGCTTGAAGCTCTTGCCAAGACCGAATTGATTGCGGTCTTTGAGCATTTAACCAAATTTTTCCTTTGTCTTTTAGGGAGAAAGGAAAGAGTTTTAAACGCATGACATCCTCGTTAACATTTGCCTCACGAAATGTGGAGCAGACTTCTTCAAAGTCTTTCAAATGCAAGTATGGGTTTTCCGACTCCATACCATGAAAAGAAGGGATATGTTGAAGCATACCTGGTTTGAAAGAGAACGCTCCGGCTTGGCCAGCAGGAAGCACGATGCATGAGTTTGAAGTTGCCCGAGGCGGTTGAAGGTAGTCTCTCATGGTCCTAACAGGAGGAACATTGTTGGCACCTTCCCCTTCATTATCACTCTCGTGATCTACAGCCCTTCCTTGGTTTGCCATTCTTGGTGAAGGAGGAGGGCTTATTCTTGGCGAATGAGGAGGGCTTATTCGAATGTCCACGAACAGTTGCCCTTGCATGGGCTTGGACAACGATTCGAATCGCTCCTCGGGAATTCTACAAAATCAAACAAAAATAAGGGAGAAAAATAAATTAATTAAATGGAGAGAAATACTTACAGAATGGTTTTGTACCAAACCCGAAATTCGCCTTTTGCCTTATCCCCGGCAACGGCGCCAAAAACTTGACGCCGCTAAAATAGCGCGTTGCGATAGAGCCCAAGTGCAGGCACGTCAAGTTGTAATATAGTCTCGGAAGTCCGAGTGTCGAACCACAGGGATAAGTGAAAAGGGATGGAATGGATTACGGATTAAAGTGTTTTCTGATTCTTGTAAGTTGGATTTGTTGTGAAACAACGGAAATGTAAAACGGTTTGAAAATTAATAAGAAAGTACTAAGGTAAGTGGAGGTTAGTTACGATTTAAGAGACGGTGATCACTAGCTCATACAAAGATTACAACACTAGGTTTCTCAAGATATGGGAAATGTTGGTGTTTCTCTCAATAGCAAAGGGTGCGACGCTAGGCGACTCATTCCCGGGTTGAAGCTATATCCGAGAAAGAGACAAACAACATTCAACCAAAAACGAAGCCACCATTCCTATCTCTTAGCTACGGGTGTGAAGCAAGGCAACCCATTCCCGATGAAGCTAATCCGAGATAGATATGACAAACTCATCATTAAAAGATTTAACATAAAGCAAGTGTATGTAATCTCATGGTTTAAAGAATGAAAATTAGAAAGTGAATCCTAACAATGAAACGGAATGAAGTTTATGAGATAAATTTGTCAACTCATCGTTTATCACTTATGGTAGAAAATAAAGAGTCTAAGTATCACATAAAGTGTAAGAAGCACTCAATATATCAATAAATGAATCAAAGATAAGCTAAACAAATTTATAATCCATCTATGGAGTTTTAAGAACTATTCATAATTTCTATGAAGAGGGAAAAACTCCATGGATGGGGGAAAGAGTGACGCCGCTTAAATAGCGCGTTGCGATAGAGCCCAAGTGCAGGCACGTCAAGTTGTAATATAGTCTCGGAAGTCCGAGTGTCGAACCACAGGGATAAGTGAAAAGGAATGGAATGGATTACGGATTAAATGGTTTTCCGATTTTGTAAGTTGGATTTGTTGTGAGACAACGAAAATGTAAAACGATTGCGAAAATTAACAAGAAAGCACTAAGGTAGGTGGAGATTAGTTACGATTTAAGAAACGGTGGTCACTAGCTCATACAAAGACTTCAACACAAGGTTTCTCGAGATATGGGAAATGTTGGTGTATCTCTCCATAGCAAAGGGTGTGACGCTAGGCGACTCATTCCCGGATCGAAGCTATATCAAGAAAGAGACAAACAACATTCCACCAAAGACAAAGTCATCATTCCTACCTCTTAGCTACGGGTGTGAAGCAAGGCAACCCATTCCCGATGAAGCTAATCCAAGATAGATATGACAAACTCATCGTAAAAAGATTTAACATAAAGCAAGTGGATGAAATCTCATGATTTAAAGAATGAAAATTAAAAAGTAAATCCAAACAATGAAACGGAATGAAGTTTATGGGATAAATTTGTCATCTCATCTTTTATCATTTATGGTAGAAAACAAAGAGTCTAAGTATCACATAAAGTGTAAGAAGCACTCAATGTATCAATAAATGAATCAAAAATGAGATTAACAAATTTATAATCCATCTATGGAGTTTTAAGAACTATTCATAATTTCTACGAAGAGGGAAAAGCTCCATGGATAGGGGGAAAAAGACTACAAGCTTTCTAGTTACATATAAATATGTTGTATGTTCATTAACAACCAAGCACTAAATATACAAGGCATATAAAGTCTTAATTTATTATGAATATACCTAGAAAGCTTGCAACAATGGAGGAAATGAAGAAGAAAAGGATTTACAACTATTTCTCAAACTTTAAACATGGATTGAGCCATAAATCACCGAATATTATATCGCGATTCACCTCCGTAACCTTAGTAAAAGACTACTCCATAATACTCGAAACAAGAATTATAGAAGAAGCATTCATTTATTAAAATCAAAGTAAACTTACAAGAAGAAGAAGATATTACAAGGTTTTAGCTCCCACTTCTCTCTAGAACTTGTACAAAAACTTAGATATCTTAGCCAAGAAGCTAAGAGAAATAAAATATATTACAAAGTTGCAAAATATCTAACTAAATATCTAAAATAGCTTGAACCACTAAAATAGCCCATTTTGGGTGTGAAATGGCCAAGTTGCCAGGGCCATGATCGATCATGGTTATGCCCATGATCGATCATGGGAGTGTTCTGCCAGAAAAAATGGTTCCATGATCAATCATGGTTATGCCCATGATCGATCATGGACATGCCTATGATCGATCATGGTTCTGGAATTTCTTCACTCAGCACTTTGCAAGCCTCCAAGCTTGCTCTTGATCACTTCATGCAATGCCATTGTATCCCAATCCTACAAACACATGGAATACTACAAAATACACACCACTTTGGCCATGTTAGATACAACACTCGCAAAGGCATTAATCTCGAGATAAGTGGATAATTAGGCAGAATTAAAGCAACAAACGCGTCAAGCGACTCCGGGAAGGAGCTTAGACATGACAATATTATGCGTTTATCAACTCCCCTCAACTTATCTCTTGCTAGTCCCTTAGCAAGACAAAAATATGAAAATTACAAAAACACTATGCTATACAACAAAAATTGTTAACTTCTAAGTTCCCAAAGAAGACGAGTTGCATCTCGTGAAGGTTTTCAGAAATGATACCTACAAACATCAGAAGTTTGATCATGATGAATGACGAGAATGAAGATTCAAGTTTCAATTTGCAAAGCAAGAGGCATTACTATCAATTTTCCAGAACGACGGACTTTCGAATGATCATCTAATTCGCCTATCTCCTTTAGAACACAATCCCATATTCTCCAATGCTCACATACTAGACTTCGATTCAAACAATTCGATATAAACACAAAGAGTCATAATCATTCGAGAAGGAAGAGAGAACTTTTTCAAAAACAAAAGCTCAAAGATTTATCGATTCTAAACACTTTCTTTATATTTTACTTGGAAATTTCGCTAAATTAGTTCAGGGCGGTTTTCATCTCTATGGGGGGCAGCGGTCTCACTTATCGAATTTTCTCATTACTGCTCATTCATTGGAGCTTGAAGGAAGCTATTCACCCTTTCCCATATGGTAACCTTTACCCATCCGTAATATTAGACAAAGAGACTTAAGATTTAGTCAAGTGAAGCTTTAAGTCAATATTAGGAAAAAAGTCATCCAAGTTATCAAAGTGCTATGCTTTTGTCCTCTCATTGGAGGATCTTTTCGAAAGAGCTTCCATTATTTTTGGACAAAAATTTCTCTTCTCTCCATGAAAATAAATCTAAGTGTTATTACCGAATTGAAAACAACCGAAGCAATCTAGCATGTGGAGCATGAGAATATAACGGGATATGAGACTAAGTGGAGCAAGGCAATTTAGATTATCATTCAAATTCCTATCTAGATCAAAGAATTCATGCCAAAAGCTAATGAAACAATAATCTTCATCGAACAAAATATCAATCAATCATCAATTTTCAAACTTCTAAAAAAAAATTGAACAAATCTCTTCTACTCATGGGAATGACTGATAGCAAGCCAAACAAAATAAACACAAAATAACGTACCCCCCTCCACTTGAAACACACATTGTCCTCAATGTAAAGAGAACAACAACAACGCACGGAAGGGCTACAATGGCTTTGCTCTCCATGAGACAAAAATAAGAGATAAACAAAAACTATTCACAAAACGGGTTAGAATTAGAATTCAAAAGCAAAAACTATAATATTCAATCATTAAAACCAAGTTCTAGAGTTAACATCAAGTCTCAATTCTAATACAACCCAAAAGAAATAAAATAAAACTAAGCATAAATATAGGTACTTAAAGAGTTTTCAGGCTATCACATCATCATCACATATCAGAAGGTGGGGGTGGTGGAAAACGACCATACAACGCCTCGAACTGCTGGCGTATGAACTCCTGCTGGGTCGTCATCTGAGCTGCAACTCGTGCCTCGACCTGAGCTGCAATATCTGCCTCCAAATGGTCCTGACGCAATACCATAATCTCTACCCTCTCGTTGACGCTAGCAAACCCGGTCTGCATCAAAGCAGTCATCTGCTCAAACTGCTCTCTAATGAACTCCCTATTGTCATCCACAGGCCCAGAGCTTGCCCTTCTTCTACGCCTTGACTGACCCGGAACATCCGCTCCTGCTTCCTCTGCCCCTTCTTCTTCGCTATCCCCCTGTTGTGGTGCGGCTGTGGAAGAACTTGGCCTATTTCTCAGTTGTCCGGCGGCTCTAGCCTGGGTGGACCTGTTTATCGGGGCCCACTGTATCTTTCTGACATCGGCGTCCCTTTCTTGGACACCCGCCTCCAAACAAATGCAGGTCAGAAGCACACCAAATTTTATCGTTTCGTTATGGGCTACCGTGTCATAGACTTTCATGATTTTTCGCATTATGTAGCGAACCAAACAACACGGCCTATTGCGAGCAATTACATATAGAACATAGGCATGATAGGTGTACAAATGTTGAATGTGCGAGGTGGGATCTAACGCATTGGCTACAACAAGCCACAGGGTCCTGAATTGTGGTGCTAAATTGTTCCTATCGAATTGCGTGCCAATCCAAGTCATTGGACGACCAGCTAAGAACGTAGCCAACTCGTCATCAGTGGGGTATATAATACGGGCTGAATGAGGGAGGTCATAGCTGCCATCCGGCAATGCCGGAATCCCCGTGACTCTACTAACAACCTCGAGGTTGAAAGGAACAGTTCTCCCACGTACGTGGGCAACATAGGCATAAGCAGCATTGGGCACACGCACCAAACTTGCTACAAATTCACGACATAGAGTGAGATTACATTGATTACCTGGTTGTCGCAAATATTGAACCCACCCCTCGTGTCTTTCGAATGTTCCCATTTGAGGGAAATCGTCCAAGGCACCAATAATCACAGGCCTCTCGATCATCACAGCCCGGTTCCTGAAAGCGTAATTCCACCAATCGTACTCCTGACGGCTACGGAACCCGCGGTACCCACCCCTCGCGGCTTGAAGCTCTTCTGGCTTGTTAACTGGAGTAATGGCAGCCATTGATGTGGGGAGAGGGGAGAAATAGAGAGAAATTTCAAAATTTTGGGGAGTAGGGCTCGAAATTGGGGGTTTGGGGTTTTAGAGAGAGAAAGAGGTGTTGATGGTAGATGGGTTTGGAGTTTGGGGGTGAAATTGAGAGTTTATGGAGGTGGAAAGGCTAGGGGAGGGTTTGATATGATGATTGTTGAAGGTTTGAAGAAGGGAGATGGAGAGAAATGGGAGTTAGAGAGAAAATGGGGCACGATTTTGGGGTTTAGAAACGGCTGCTCTGTTTTTAAGAGGGACCATGATCGATCATGGCTTTGCCCATGATCGATCATGGAAGTCTACTGCCGCAGGAAAATTTCACCATGATCGATCATGGTGTTGCCCATGATCGATCATGGAAGTGCACTGCCTCCTCAATTTGATCCCATGATCGATCATGGGTATAACCATGATCGATCATGCCTTCAACAAAAATTCTCCCATGAGATTTCTTCACTTGAAACACCTTTCCACTCCCCCCAACTTGGTCCAGCTCGATCCAATCTCGCCCAAAAATTCCTGAAACTCAAAAATACTACAAAAAACATTATTTACAGAATCGACCTATGCTTGTTAGGCATAAGTCGGGTCTTCGAAAGGGGTGGACTCCTCTCGAATTGGGAATTCTAAAAATGGCTTTAAACGTTGTCCATTTACTTTAAAAACATAGCCGGTTTTGGGATCCTCAACTTGCACAGCCCCAAAAGGAAATACATGACGGACAATGTATGGGCCGGTCCAACGAGACTTCAATTTCCCGGGGAAGAGATGCAGACGAGTATCATAAATAAGAACTTTGTGCCCAAGTTTGAATTCTTTCCTTAAAATAGATTTATCATGAAAAATTTTGGCACGTTCCTTGCTTATCTTCGCATTATCATATGCATCTCTTCTCAATTCCTCGATTTCATCAATTTGCAACTTACGGTCAAGCCCGGCTTTTTCGAAATCACAGTTAACCATCTTAGTTGCCCAGTATGATTTGTGTTCCAACTCTACTGGCAAATGACATGGTTTTCCATATACAATGCGATAGGGAGACATATCTAGAGTTGTTTTGTACGCAGTACGGTAAGCCCAAAGTGCATCAGTCAGTCTTAACGACCAATCCTTGCGGTTCGGGTTTACCGTTTTCTCTAGAATCTGTTTGATCTCCCTATTTGCCAGCTCGGCTTGACCGTTAGTCTGAGGGTGATAAGCGAGCGACACTTTGTGATTTACACCATACTTTTGCATTAATGATTGAAATGGTCTGTTGCAAAAGTGAGTACCACCATCGCTTATTATTGCCTTGGGCGTGCCAAAACGTGCAAGAATGTGTTCTTTCAGAAATCGGATCACCACTTTGTGATCATTTTTCTTACATGCTTGGGCTTCCACCCATTTCGAAACATAATCTACGGCAACTAAAATATAAAGATTACCGTAGGAGGATGGGAATGGTCCCATAAAATCGATGCCCCAGCAATCGAAGATTTCAATCATCAGGATTGGATTGAGTGGCATCATATTCCTCTTGGAGATCCCTCCAAGCATTTGGCATCTTTGACATGCCTTGCAAAAGCGTTGTGCGTCCTTAAAAAGCGACGGCCAATACAATCCACTTTGCAGAATCTTCGCGGTGGTCTTCTTTGCCGAGAAGTGTCCTCCGCAAGCCTCAGAATGACAGAAAGATAGAGCTCTCTCCACTTCTTCCTCTGGGATGCACCGTCTGATAATCTGATCCGCACAATACTTAAACAGGTACGGTTCATCCCAATAGAATCGACCCACTTCACTCAAAAACCTTTTTCTATCTTGTGCGCCCCATGACTTTGGTATCTTGTCAGTTACAAGATAATTTACAATGTCTGCATACCATGGGAGCGTCGAGATTGCCAATAATTGTTCGTCTGGAAACGAATCTTGGATCGGGCTTTCTTCAATGTTGTTCGTAAAAGTGAGTCGAGACAGATGATCGGCCACCACGTTCTCGACTCCCTTTTTGTCCTTGATGCTTAAATGGAATTCTTGCAATAAGAGTATCCACCTCAAAAGCCGCGGCTTGGCATCTTTCTTTGTGAATAGATACTTCAATGCCGCGTGATCCGTGAAAATCACAATTGGCGATCCTATCAAATAGGATCGGAACTTGTCTAGGGCGAAGACAATTGCTAGAAGCTCTTTCTCTGTCGTGGTGTAGTTCATTTGCGCATCATTCAAGGTCCTACTTGCATAGTATATCACACCCGGTTTCTTGTCTTTTCGTTGACCAAGAACCGCTCCCACCGCATAGTCACTTGCGTCGCACATAAGCTCGAATGGCAAGCTCCAGTCCGGTGTCTGCATAATCGGCGCAGTAGTAAGCATATGCTTCAGAGAGACAAAGGCTTCCTCGCACTTGGCATCCCACTGAAAGGGTGCATCCTTGAGAAGTAGACTACACATGGGCTTGGAAATGGAACTGAAGTTCTTGATAAACCTCCTATAAAACCCGGCATGTCCTAGAAAAGATCGAACATCTTTGACATTCTTCGGTGTAGGAAGTTTAGCAATCAACTCAATTTTAGCTTTATCCACCTCGATTCCTTCTGAAGAAATGATGTGCCCCAAAACAATTCCCTTGGTAACCATAAGATGGCACTTCTCCCAGTTCAATACCAATTGTTTTTCCACGCATCTTCCCAAGACCTGTTCCAGGTTAGCCAAGCAATTGTCGAATGACTTACCATAGACGGTAAAGTCATCCATAAAAACTTCCAAAGTCCTTTCCACCATATCGCTAAAGATACTTAGCATGCACCGTTGGAAAGTGGCCGGTGCATTACATAGACCAAAGGGCATTCTTCGATAAGCGAAGGTACCAAAAGGACATGTAAAGGTGGTTTTTTCTTGATCATCTAGGTCAATCTCAATTTGATTGTACCCGGAAAAACCATCGAGGAAAGAGTAATATTCATGACCCGCTACCCTCTCTAGAGTTTGATCCAAAAAGGGGAGGGGGAAATGATCTTTACGAGTAGCCTCATTGAGTTTACGGTAGTCAATACACATTCGCCACCCGGTGGTGACTCTTTGTGGAATCAACTCGTTTGAGTCGTTCTTGACCACCGTAAGACCCGATTTTTTCGGTACCACTTGAGTTGGACTAACCCATTTACTATCCGAGATTGGATAGATGATCTTTGCATCCAATAATTTCAACACCTCGTTCCTTACCACTTCTTGCATGTTAGGATTCAACCGGCGTTGAAATTGCCTTGATGTTTTTGCCCCATCCTCCAAGTGAATTTTATGTGTACAAATCAAAGGGCTTATTCCTTGGAGGTCGGCAAGAGTCCAACCAAAAGCTTTTTTATATTTACCAAGCAAATGAACTAACCTTCCTTCTTGGTCATCCGAAAGTTCGGACGAGATGATAACTGGGAAGGTATCTGAAGCTCCCAAAAAGGCATACTTCAAATTGCTCGGCAATAGCTTGAGATCCATTTTTCCTTCAAGCTTTTTGGTGGGAGATTGTGTGTTTTCCTCTTTCTCCAAAAACTCAACCTGTTTGTCACACAAGGAAAACACTTGCATACAATCCTCGGGTTCATCGGAAGTGGTTAGATAACCTTCCATTGACTCCGATTCGAAATTTGCCACAAAGTGGTCTTGGATACATGACTCTATCATGTTCACGTGTTCACTTTCCTCATCATCATCGTCGTCTCTTTGATTACTCAAAGAGAACACGTTTAGCTCTAAAGTCATGTTTCCAAATGCTAACTTCACAATTCCATTCTTGCAATTTATTATGGCATTAGAAGTAGCAAGAAATGGTCGCCCAAGGATAACTGGAATCTCCTTAGCGGGATTCGACACGGGTTGCATGTCGAGGATGATAAAGTCAACGGGAAAATAAAACTTGTCAATTTGAACAAGCACATCTTCGACTATCCCTCTTGGTATCTTAACGGATCGGTCCGCTAATTGAATAGTAACCCTCGTGGGTTTCAACTCACCCAACCCCAATTGTTGATATACAGAATATGGGAGTACGTTCACACTTGCTCCCAAATCTAGCAAAGCATTTTTGATCCTACAATTTCCTATGACACACGAAATTGTGGGGCAACCGGGGTCCTTGAACTTAGGGGCTCTCGTGCCTTGCATGATGGAGCTCACTTGCTCCGCCATAAAGGCCTTCTTCTTAACATTCAACCTTCGTTTTGTCGTGCATAAGTCCTTGAGGAACTTAGCATACGAAGGTATTTGCTTGACCGCGTCAAGCAATGGAATGTTGATTTTCACTTGTCGAAACACATCCAAAATCTCAGTATTAGATTTGGATGGTTGGTTCAATCTCTCCGGGAAAGGGACCTTAATTCCGTTCTTGATTTTCTCAAGATCCTCCTTTCCTTGTCTCTCTTCCTCTCTCTTCTTCTCTTCACTCACAACTTTTTCAACCTCCGACTCCTCAACATGCGTGGGATTAACTATGTCCGCCACCTTGGGGGTTTTAGGAACAATAGTTTTGTCTACCTCCTTACCACTTCTCAAGATTGTGATAGATTTGAGTTCTTCTATCTTGGAGCTAGACTCTCCTCCCTCTACTACTTGAACTTGACCTCTAGGGTTCGCTAAAGGTTGAGAGGGGAATTTTCCCTTCTCTTGGGTAGCTAGGGCAGTGGTGAGTTTAGACATTTGAGTTTTTAACTCACCCACATCACGATCCGTTTTGTCCACAAATGATCTCAACAAAGCTTCCAAGTTTTGGTTGGGATTTTGATTCTGAGGTGGAACAAAAGAGTTTTGAGGTTGTTGTTGTTGCCTTTGGTTCTGATTATATTGGTTGTGGTTCTGACTTTGATTTCCTCCCCAACTGAAATTGGGGTGATTCTTCCATCCTTCATTGTACCTTTGAGAATAAGGATCGTTTTGGTTACGGTTTTGGTTGTACTGGTGTAAAGCATTGACTTGGGCGGGATTTTTGAGGACTTCCCGGAAAGCGGGAATGGTAGGACAATCCTCGGTAGTGTGTCCTGAATTTTCACAAATGACACACAACTGACTCGAGGATACTACGTTGACCTCCTTAAACTTACTTGCTTCCATTGCCTCTACTTTCTTAGACAATTGGAATAACCTCGCACCCATGTCATCCTCATTAGACACTTGGTACAACCCACCCCTTCCTTGAGTTTTTGCTTTGGGTTCCTCGGAATAGGTGTTCCAATTTTGGGCACCTTCCGCTAATTCATCAAAATACAATAAAGCCTCATCGGGATTCTTACTTAAGAATTGACCATTACACATGGTCTCAACAAACGTACGCATATCAGGGGTGAGAGATTCATAGAAAAAACTAACAAGGCTCCACGTTTCGTGACCATGGTGAGGGCATGCGTTTAGAAGTTCCTTGTATCTTTCCCAAACTTATAAAAAGTTTCATTTTCTTTTGGCGAAAAATTAGATATCGCCCTTCTTAAAGCATTGGTTCTATGAACGGGAAAGAATTTTTTTAGAAATTCCGCTTGAAGTTCTTGCCAAGACCGAATTGATTGTGGTCTTTGAGCATTTAGCCAAATTTTTCCTTTATCTTTTAGGGAGAAAGGAAAGAGCTTTAAACGCATGACATCCTCATTAATATTTGCCTCACAAAATGTGGAGCAGACTTCTTCAAAGTCTTTCAAGTGCAAGTATGGGTTTTCTGACTCCATACCATGAAAAGAAGGGATATGTTGAAGCATACCCGGTTTGAAAGAGAATGCTCCGGCTTGGCCAGCGGGAAGCACAATGCACGAATTCGAAGTTGCCCGAGGCGGTTGAAGGTAGTCTCTCATGGTCCTAACATGAGGAACATTGTTGGCACCTTCCCCTTCATTATCGCTCTCGTGATCCGCGGCTCTACCTTGGTTTGCCATTCTTGGAGATGTGGGAGGGCTAATTCGAATATCCACAAACAATCGCCCTTGCATGGGCTTGGACAATGATTCGAATCACTCCTTGGGAACTCTACAAAATAAAACAGAAAATAAGGGAGAAAAACAAATTAATCAAATAGAGAGAAATACTTACAGAATGGTTTTATACAAAACCCAGAATCCGCCTTTTGCCTTATTCCCCGGCAACGGCGCCAAAAACTTGACGCCGCTTAAATAGCGCGTTGCGATAGAGCCCAAGTGACGGCACGTCAAGTTGTAATATAGTCTCGGAAGTCCGAGTGTCGAACCACAGGGATAAGTGAAAAGGAATGGAATGGATTACGGATTAAATGGTTTTCCGATTTTGTAAGTTGGATTTGTTGTGAGACAACGAAAATGTAAAACGATTGCGAAAATTAACAAGAAAGCACTAAGGTAGGTGGAGATTAGTTACGATTTAAGAAACGGTGGTCACTAGCTCATACAAAGACTTCAACACAAGGTTTCTCGAGATATGGGAAATGTTGGTGTATCTCTCCATAGCAAAGGGTGCGACGCTAAGCGACTCATTCCCGGATCGAAGCTATATCAAGAAAGAGACAAACAACATTCCACCAAAGACAAAGTCATCATTCCTACCTCTTAGCTACGGGTGTGAAGCAAGGCAACCCATTCCCGATGAAGCTAATCCAAGATAGATATGACAAACTCATCGTAAAAAGATTTAACATAAAGCAAGTGTATGAAATCTCATGATTTAAAGAATGAAAATTAAAAAGTAAATCCAAACAATGAAACGGAATGAAGTTTATGGGATAAATTTGTCATCTCATCTTTTATCATTTATGGTAGAAAACAAAGAGTCTAAGTATCACATAAAGTGTAAGAAGCACTCAATATATCAATAAATGAATCAAAAATGAGATTAACAAATTTATAATCCATCTATGGAGTTTTAAGAACTATTCATAATTTCTACGAAGAGGGAAAAGCTCCATGGATGGGGGAAAAAGACTACAAGCTTTCTAGAACCATATAAATATGTTGTATGTTCATTAACAACCAAGCACTAAATATACAAGGCATATAAAGTCTTAATTTATTATGAATATACCTAGAAAGCTTGAAACAATGGAGGAAATGAAGAAGAAAAGGATTTACAACTATTTCTCAAACTTTAAACATGGATTGAGCCATAAATCACCGAATATTATATCGCGATTCACCTCCGTAACCTTAGTAAAAGACTACTCCATAATACTCAAAACAAGAATTATAGAAGAAGCATTCATTTCTTAAAATCAAAGTAAACTTACAAGAAGAAGAAGAAATTACAAGGTTTTAGCTCCCACTTCTCTCTAGAACTTGTACAAAAACTTAGATATCTTAGCCAAGAAGCTAAGAGAAATAAAATATATTACAAAGTTGCAAAATATCTAACTAAATATCTAAAATAGCTTGAACCACTAAAATAACCCATTTTGGGTGTGAAATGGCCAAGTTGCCAGGGCCATGATCGATCATGGTTATGCCCATGATCGATCATGGGAGTGTTCTGCCAGAAAAAATGGTTCCATGATCAATCATGGTTATGCCCATGATCGATCATGGACATGCCTATGATCGATCATGGTTCTGGAATTTCTTCACTCAGCACTTTGCAAGCCTCCAAGCTTGCTCTTGATCACTTCATGCAATGCCATTGTATCCCAATCCTACAAACACATGGAATACTACAAAATACACACCACTTTGGCCATGTTAGATACAACACTCGCTAAGGCATTAATCTCGAGATAAGTGGATAATTAGGCAGAATTAAAGCAACAAACGCGTCAAGCGACTCCGGGAAGGAGCTTAGACATGACAATATTATGCGTTTATCAAAGAGACTACAAGCTTTCTAGAACCATATAAATATGTTGTATGTTCATTAACAACCAAGAACTAAATATACAAGGCATATAAAGTCTTAACTTAATATGAAAATACCTAGAAAGCTTGAAATAATGGAAGATATGATGAAAAAGAAGAGGATTCACACATATTTATCAAACCTTAAACATGGATTGAGCCATTAATCACCAAAAAATCATATCGCAAACAACCTCCGTAACCTTAGTAATAGACTACTCCATAATAGATGCAAGAACAAATATTATAGAAAAAGAAATCATTCTTACAAATTAAAAACTTACAAGAGAAATGAAGAACAATCAATTAGTGAGCTCTCCCCTCTCTCTAGAACTCTAAGTGTGTTCAAAACTAGATAATATCTCTACTTTAAGGTAAAAGAAATAATATATATTAAAAGGTAGAAAAATATCTAACTAAATATCTAAAATAGCTTGAACCACTAAAATAGCCCATTTTGGGTGTGAAATGGCCAAGTTGCCAGGGCCATGATCGATCATGGGGTCTTCTGCCTGAATGCCAGTTTGTACCATGATCGATCATTGTTAACCCATGATCGATCATGCTTCTGGGAAATTCCTCAGATCAGCATTTTGCGAGCTTTTCACTAGCGCTTGATCAATCATTCGAAGGCCATTGCATCCTATGCCTATAAACACATAGAAACACAACAAAAGCACACCTAGCGGGACGATGTTAGATACAAAACTCGCCAAGACACTAATCTCGAGATAAGTGGATAATTAGGCAGAATTAAAGCAACAAACGCGACATGCGACTCCGAGAAAGAGCTTATGCATGACAATATTATGCATTTATCAATTATTTGTTTCTTTTTGAAATTGATGTCCCATTTGATCTCATATCTAACTTTTCTAAAAATGGTAATCAAGAAATTATGTTATGGTTTTTTTTATATTGTAACAATACATAGACATAATAAATACAGTTATTTTAATTAATAAGTTATGCTATATTTTCTCATATGCTTTGTCTTAAATTTTGTTTGCAAATAGAACCTTCTTGCAACATTTACATATGTATGCAATAAAATATAGTCACAATATACAGTTACTTTGTCTTATATTTGGTTTGAGTTTGGGATTCCTTAATTTTTACCCTGACCGAAACCGAAAACACCCCTAATCAAGCTAATTCTACCAATCCTCTATCCACCGTAAGTATGTAGTTAACCAAAAGGAAGAGTCTTTGTAATAAGAAAGTGAAATGCTCAATCAGGAGCCACTGTTCAATACAAACTATTTGTAATCGAATACAATTTGTCGCTAATACGTAAAAATTAAATAGTACAAAGGAGTCACTGTAATTTAATCAGGAGCTCAAAATTAAACTTAAAATGAAGGGGTTTTGCTTATAGTTCGGTTTGGTTCTATTTGATTTTGCACCAGCATACCTCATATTCAACTTAAATTTATTCGATTTCAGTGTTCTTTTTTTTCTTCTTTTCCACCAATTGGTACGAATTGGTTTGGTTTGGTTTGGTTGGTCAATTTTCGGATTCACCATATTAACTCTAAATAAGCACGTCCGCACAAGATCCACAGTAGTAAAATAGGATTTGCTTTGGTTCCGTCCAACCCCCCTCCTCCCCCCCCCAACACACACACAAATATGGCTGGCAAAAATTATCTAAAAACCTAAACTGACCGATTTTTCGACATTGTGGTAAACCGACAAAATAGGGTGGTTTTCTAAACAGACTGGTGGCTGGCGGTAGCGACAGCGGTTTGCATTCCACATAAACCGTTCCGAACTGAACGGACTAGAATTTTAAATTAATATTAAATTATAATATCTTATATATATATATAGGGTGCATTTCCTACGCGGACCAATCCGCACGGATTGGTCCACTTTTTGCCGCGTGCAGCTCACTTTCTCAACATAGAAAAAAAGACATGTTTTCTCTCTCTCTCTCTCTCTTCTTCTTCTTCTTCTCTCCTCTGTTTTTTCTTCTCTCTTTTCATAGATTTCTTCTTTCCTCTCTCTCTCTTCTCTTCTTTACTCTTCTCTCTCAACGAACGTGGTATTTCACTCTCTTCATTCCTCCTCTACTTCCCTCTCCGTTCCTCTCTCTTTCTAATACCTCAATCTCTCAATCCAAACTCAAGAAATTTCTCAACCCCCAACCCACGTACATCTCTCAAATCGAATTGAGAGAGGAGCCTTAACATATAGTATTTTTTTTTTCACATTTTCAAGCTATGATTGAGTTTGATTTGGGTTTAAAGGGAGACGAAAACTGATTTTGGTTTAAATGATTTGGGTTTTAAGAAATAAAATTAAGATTTATTAAAATATTAGATGTAGTATCGGTGTGATTCGAGTGTTTTTGGAATTGCTTTTTGAAAAAGAGAAGAGAGATATGGGGAATTGCAAGTTCAAATTATCAACTTGATACCAAATGATCTGTTTTATAGGCTCAAAACATGACCAAAAAATCAAGAAACCCAAAACCTAAGAAAAAACAATCTTCCTCACTATCACAAAACCCAAACTATTCCCATGTCAATAGAGTTAACAAAATCTGTAATTCCCCCAAAAACCCAAAAGCCATACACTTATTTCTTTGACCCACCAAGAAAATCACACAGAAAATCTAGAAAAATCCATTTACAAGCCCACCTCCTCTGTTTCTTCAAAACAGAGCAACCCACTTGATTTCCCTTCACCGGAATTCGATTCGATCAAAAAAGAAGAAGAAGAAAGATTGAGTAAAGAAGAGAGAGAGGGGAAAGAAAAAACCTATGAAAAGAGAGAAGAAAAAACAGAGAGAAGAAGAGTGAGAGAGAGAGAGAGAGAGAGAGAGAGAGAAAACGTATTTTTCTTCCTAGGTTGAGAGAGTGAGCTGCACGCGGCAAAAAGTGGACCAATCCGTACGGATTGGTCCGTGTAGGAAATGCACCCTATATATATATATATTTGTATATATAAATGTATATATTTGAATGCTGCATTGAGTCACGTGAAAGGACTAAGAACATTTCCAATGTAATCATAAATTGGATGAAAATGAGATGCCACGTAGGATTGATAAACAAGAAGCTAATAAAATACTCTAAAATACAATCATGAAAAGATAAAAATAGACATTATAAAAATGACTCTATTTTTAGAGGGTCTCATAGATAATATCTTAGTGCCGCATTGAGCCACGTGAATGTTGAGAAAATAAAGCATTGAGCCACGTGAATGTTGTGCTGCATTAAGCTGCTTGTTAGCAGAGAGAAAAAAGAGCATCGTCCATATATCCCAGACTAAACCAACTCTCCATATCTCCCAAACTAAACCTAAAATAGATCTCTGATTCTCCATTTCTTCCTCATTCAAAACATCAATCAATAGAGGATTAGCAGCTCATATATATCTTTTTTTTCTCACTCATTCACCGAAGTTGAAACTGCTGCTTCTTCTTCCTCTTCGGCAGAAGATCATCATATTCATAGTTGGAAGTACGATGTATTCTTAAGCTTTCGAGGGGAAGATACTAGGAAGACTTTCGTTGATCATCTCTACTCTGCTCTTAAAAGGAGTGGCATCTACACATTCAAGGATGACGAGAGGCTCGAAACAGGGGAATCAATCTCACCCGCCCTCCTCAAAGCCATCGAGGAATCGAGCTTTGCCATCGTTGTTTTCTCCAAAAACTACGCTTCTTCACAGTGGTGTTTAGATGAGCTTGTGAAGGTCATGGAATGCAGTAGTAAATCACCAAAGGGACAAACAACTATCCCAATCTTCTACAACGTCGAGCCCTCGGATGTATGGAAACAAGAAGGGCATTTTGGAGAAATGTTTCGCAAACACGACTCGGACAAGGTCCATATCTGGAGAAAAGCTCTTATAGACGCAGCAAACTTAGCTGGATTGGAATTGAACAAAACTGCGGATGACTACACTAATCCTGCTCCTCTATGCTCATGCTTCATAATTAACTTCAATTAATATACCCATACTAAGGAAAGGATCTAAAGAGGACCATTTGTTTGGTCCTTAGACGCGGACCAATCATTTTAAGGGAATAAATAGATAGAATTTTTTTATAAAACTTGGTAAATATGATCTCTATGATTAGCAGATCATCTCCACCAAATTTCATCAAAAAATTCAACCGATATGTAGTTTAGCTAAACATCTTAAATTTTAACGGCCAGAAACACAGATATATATCAATTTTTTAGTTAACCCTCTTCCCGATTGAATTTTTTTATGAAATTTGGTGGAGGTGATTTGCTAATCATGGAGATCATCTTTACCAAGTTTCATCAAAAAAATTCATTTATTTAACCCTTAAAATGATTGATCCCCATTTAAGGACCAAAAAGTTGGTTCTCTTAAGATCCTTCCCCTATATATATATTCTATTATTTATTTATTTAAGGTGCCCTTTGATTGTACTTAAGTCTTAAATGGTGGTCCATTCAGAATTATGAGATTTTAAATCTGTTTCAGATCCGAATACATTAACTAACCTTTTAAGTTTTGAAGACTTAATAAACTCACCCCACCTTGAGGGTGCCCTTTGATTGCACCTAAGTCAAAAATTGTTTCTTATATATTAGCCTATTAGGTAAGGTTGCGGCTTTAATATTATAAAGAGATGGTGGTAATACCAATTTTGTCCCTCCAATTTTGTGTTTCTTATTGATATCCTTTATAATATACAGGCATGAATCAAAGTTTGTTGACCTGATTGTCCAAGAGATTTGGAGTAAACTCCCATCTAAAATTAAAGTTGAAGATAAGGTTCTATTTGGAATGAAGTCCCGTATAGAGAAGGTGACTTCGTTGTTGGTTGAAGAGTCCAATGTTGTTCGCACTATTGGCATATGGGGATTGAGTGGAATAGGCAAGTCAACTTTAGCAAGGGCTGTTTATCGTCAAATTGAAGATCAGTTCGATGCTTCCTGTTTTCTTGATGAAGTTGGAGAAGCATCAAAGAAGTACGGCCTCCGAAGTTTACAGCCGCACCTTCTTTCCAAAGTCCTGGGGATGAAGGATTTGCAGCTAGCGAGTGATATGGATGGAATTGCACTAATGATGACAAGGCTGCGGTCTATAAGAGTTCTTCTTGTTCTTGACGATGTTGATAGTTTAGAGCAATTAGAAAAATTAACTGGAAGTCATGAGTGGTTTGGTCTAGGGAGTAGAATTATAATAACAACTCGGGATAGAAAATTGCTTCTTGCGCGTGATGAGGTCCAAATACATAAGGTGAGTGTATTAAATCATATTGAAGCTACTGAGCTATTTTGTAAGGCCTTTAATGATTTGTATCCTCCAAAAGATTTCAAGGAGCTCTCAGATCAAGTTATATATTGTTGTGGAGGGCTTCCTTTAGCTCTTGAAGTCTTGGATTCCGTACTAAACCATGAAGACTTGGATGTTTGGAAAGATTCATTGCAAAAACTAAGGGAAGCAAGCCTGGATGGAGGTATTCTTGAAAAACTAAAAATAAGTTTTGATGGTTTAGATGTAAGTGTGCAAAATACATTCCTAGATATTGCATGTTTCTACAGTGGAAGGAAAGAAGAATCTCTAACAAGAATACTGGACAGTTTTCGTTTTTACCCGAATATTTCCATAAGTATTCTTGGTCATAAATCATTAGTACATCATTCATGCGGCTGCGTTTGTATGCATCAATTGATACGAAAAATGGGTTGGCATATAGTTCGTCAAAATTTTCCTCGACAGCCTTGGAAGCATAGATTGTGGGGTACCAGCGATGTTGAACGTGTATTAACAAGAAGCACGGTGAGAAGTTCTTTAAACTATAATCTTTGATCATCCATTTGAATTGCAATTAACAAGAAGTAAATATAATAATAAATGAATGTATTAATAGTTATATGTAATTGTATATGTTTCTTCGCTTACTAATTATATTTATTATGGATTTTCTTTATTTGTGGTTGTTAGGGTACATAAAACATTGAAGGCATACTGCTGAATCTCGAACACTTAATGCCTTTAGAAATGGGGACTAAAGCATTTAGAAAGATGTCCAAACTAAGATTACTGGAAATTCATAACACCTGCATTCCTAAAGGTCCTGATCATCTTCCGAATGAGCTACGGTGGATTGATTGGGACGAATATCCTTCAAAATATCTACCAACAACGTTTGAAGCAGACTTTCTTGTTGGACTTCGACTACATTACAGTTGGCTTAAAAACTTTGGGAGGGAAGAACGGTAAAAAATTTCGATTAATCTCCTTTTTAACAACCAATGTGTGACATCCTCACTGATATAATTGATCATTTCATTGCAGCAAATCTATATATTTTTCTCTAAATAATATAATCGCGGCTGTAAGAGTCATAAATACAATTATTTTTCATGCAAGCCAATCAAATGCACCCTTAGAAAAAATTCGTAACATTTTTTTATCTAAATATAATCAGGATTTTACAAAGCCAAAATAATTGTTGGAATAAGATATATAAATTTGTATGCGTGAGAAGTGAGAGGCATACGTGTGTATGTATGAAAAAGTAAGGGGTATAAGTGTAATTGCCAGCAAGTGAACGAGGCTTATGTGTAAGAAGTGAGAGGTGTATATATATATGTGTGTGTGTCTGTGCATGCGTAAGCCAAGTGGGGGCACGTGCCTCTATTGAACCCTTCTTGTATCTGCCAATCCAAAGGACTATGCATCTTCCATGTGGTGCCTCGATGAACTCATGATGATCATCAAACGAAGGATGACTTCTAAGCATGTAGTTTTACTAGTGTTCTATGGTGTGGATCCATCCCAAGTTCGGAAGCAAACAAGGAGAACGGCAAAAGCGTTTGCTAGGTACGAAAAGCAATCAGATACAGAAAGATAAAATGGTGGAAATCAAAAGTTGCTGGTTTAATTGGACTAGACTTGCAAAACCAAGTTGATAGGTACATAAGTTCCCATTGTTTTCATATATATATATGTGTGTGTGTGCGTGTTTATATAAATATAGAGTAGTGTAATGGTAGGTACTTTATGCTGTTGACTACGCTCAGAAAGTGCACGCCCAAATGCAAGCGATCAAGTTATAATATACTTGGGAAAGTCCAAGGTCGAACCACGGGGAAAGTAAGGAACCTATTTATTCTAATTATCTCTGTCAGGGGAAAAAAGGGAAAAGAAAAGAAAAGATTATTGAAATGGGAATAAGGAAGGAAATAAGAACTAAATTAAAACTAAAGGCAATTCTAGTCCTAGGGTGGAAGATTAAAGGGAAAGCAGGTTTCCTAAATGCACTAAGGGAGTATGCAAATAAAAAATAAATAAATTGAATAAAATAGCATACTAAATGAATAAAACAAAATATTAAATGAACTTAAACCAACAAGAAATAAACGTTAGGGGTATTCGTAGTTAGGGAATACGAAATTAGTCCAATCGGGTAATCCAAATCTAAGTTTAAATAAGATTTTCCTCTAAGATTCAGCTCCTAGACTATCCTACCATCCAATTATATTACTACAAGTATATGATAGCCCATGCGTGACAAAGACTATATAGATTAGTTTCGAGCAATATAATTCGATAGTGAACCTTTATGACTTTGAAAAAGCGTATTTTAAGACTTAGTATTGCTAGTACGTAAAAGTTATAAAATACATGTCATTTATTATAAGTGTCGGGTAATTTTTTTCCTTTTAGTATTCTTTTGGCGCTGAAATAAAAATAGCGGGCCTTATTTTCCCTCGCAGACTAACAAAACACTTTTACTCTACTTCCTCTCACAAGCCCTCTTCACCATTTCTACTTCCTCTCACAATCCCTCTTATACACCACTTCTATTACATATATCTATTGCTCCCCTCACAAGTTCATCTCATCGTTCGTCTTCTAAATCTCACAGTACTTTCTTAATCAATTTTCTCTGCTACACTTCGCATCCTCTAGTTCGGCTTCTAGGGCTCGAAACATCCCCAATTTAGGGCTTGAAGAAAACTCAATTTGGGGCTTGATTCTGTGTTCAAAATCATTGCACGAGTTTTAGATCCAGTGGCTCCCAATTTAGGGCTCGATTTTGGGGTGCATTTTTTAATTTAGGGCTCGATTTTGGGTTTGTTTCTTCAGCTTCAAAGGAACTTCGTTTTTTAGCTTTTGGTAAGTTTTTTCCCCCATTTTCTATTGTCCTAATTTCTTTTTTCTAGTATGTTTTCAATTACAACATCATAGTTTGAATAACTAAAAGGAAGAAGAATAAAAAAGGCAGGTCCTTTGTCATTTGTCAATACCACAATAAGACATAAGTTGTTTGTGTTTGTTTTCGCTTTTTTTTTCTTTTGTTAATCGGTTGAAAACTCCCACTTCTGAAAAAAAGAAAATAAAGATATCTCATGTGTTTTCAATTTGGGCTCTTCTCCATTAATGCCCAACCTCAGGTGATCTATGTTTTTCTCTAATTTGGGTTACCCTTTTGTTTAATTTATTATGTTCTATGTTCTTGATTGTCTTTAATGGGTCACTAGTTTCATTTGTGTTTTATTTAAATGAGTATTATAATTTATATTGCTTATCTGGGTATTGTCCATATGGTGTTTGATAAATGTCTCCTTAGAGTTTAATCCTATAGATAATTATATGATAGACTGTGGATCCTCTATAAATAAATTATTAGTTCTAAATACATGCATTAGCTACATCTTAAGCTTTACTATTGGTTGAATTTTTGTTTTGGTTTTATTTTTTCAAATAGACCTGTGATTCAAGAATTTGGGCAGACCACACTTCCAGCGCCTCCTCCACATGCCCCCTACATTAGCGACGACCTTGTTAATCAGATTCCCTTTTTATGGTAATAATAATCATTACTTTGGATTCATGGTTTTTTTAATCCTCATGTTTTATCATATTGGTTTCCTTCTTTGCGTAAATTTTATCACTAGTTTTGTAATTTTATTCTTTATTTTCTGCTTTGATGCTCAATTTTTTGTTTTTGTAGTTATAGAGTGTTATTTTAGGTTATACTTTTAGATTTTTTTTTAGCATATTGGTTTATCTTATATTGTTTATGTGTTATTCCTTATATTGTAATTAGTTATGATAGATTTAGAGATTTAGTAATTTATTTTATGAACTTAACTGCATGCATAAGTGCAGATTCTGAGTAACTTAAGCTTGTCATGAAAAGTATGTTATATTGTATGGGGTTTAGACCATCGAATTTGTGTTATTATAAAAAAAAAAGATTATAGAATTTGTTAATTACATGACTAAAGGTAAAATTTAAAGTATTACATTGAAATATTCTTGGGAACTCGCAGCTTGAAACTGATTTTTCAAACCTCCTGATGTGGATTGAAATTGAAAAAGTAAACGTTGTATAGATAGTGGCCCACTCCACACAATACCATAAAACAATAAAAAAAAAGGATGTAAAATTGATTAGAACACTACAGCCTCTTTTCAATCAAAATGCTATAGGGTAGAAAAAACAAAGCCCCATTGTTCTGTCTCTCAAGTCTCACCTAAGGATTTTCATAATCTCTCTTTCACTCATGGTTAGTTTATATCCCTCAAATTCCAAATTCTGGGTAAGATTTGAGAGGAAATTTTATGTTTATAAAAGGTCCTTGAAATTTTTGTTTTGTTTTCTTTAGCTTCCACATTTTTTTTTCATTTTAAATGAATATTAAATTTTGAGTTAGGTTACTCGGATTACATTTTATATGTTTTATTGAATTCTTTTCTTCTTTCTTGACAATGAGATAGAAAGAAATTTGTATGCTGTCATAATCAACTTGATGGTTGAACATTGGGTTCAAAGCTAGTCTTAAAACATAATATCATTCCCACCAATTGGTTGAAAATTGAAATTCGGTTCAAATTTGGTTGAAAATTGTTATTTGGTTAAAATTTACAATAGAGAACATAAAGATAGAAAAACAAAAAACTAATAAATAAATGTATAAAACAAACCCCCACCCTGATCAATCATCTTTCTCTATCAAAAAGGAAAACTCCGCTAGAATTCAATCCCAAACTTTACTATCTAGAAAGCTACTTGAACAACGTAAATCCATGTCTTTGCACAGGAAGATTGATGAACCACAATTGATATTAAAGAGAGTGAAGAGAGAGGGGGGATTTGGATTTTGGGCGTAAGTGCGATTGAAGAGAACGAAAGGAAGCAGACAAGATGGAGAGAGGGTTTGGAAGTATGATGAGTTTGAGAAACTTGGGCCCGCTCTTCCAATTTGACTTGCTTTTTCTAATTTTAATTTTACCCAACTAGTCTCTATCATCAATTTGAGATACTCTATTACTATTGTTTGTCAACCAAAATTTTGGTCATAGTTGCTCGATTTTTGTCAAAGTTTGGTCTTTTTAAGGAAAATAAAGATGTAATTTTATAAATGAATACTAAAATCACTTGGTATATTTCATCACTTAGAGAGCTCCTTAGTAGTTCAGTTTGTTACTTCTCTTCTACTCTCTATAACCTCTTCAATTCTACATAATTGAGGCAAAAAATTTGCATAATACTCCAGTGAACGAGAGCCTTGAACTTTATTAAATTGAAATATAAATAAGACGACAATGAGCTACAAATTCGCAGCAATGTATGCATCAAATGTGCAGCAAATTTACATCAAAAAATTCAATAACTGTGCAGCAAATTCACAGCATTAGATGCAACAAATTTGTTGTAAATTCACAGCACCTAATGTAAAAAATTTGTAGCACCAGATGCAGCAAATTCTCAGAAACAAATGCATAAAATTCGCAGCAACAAATGCAACATGGTTGCTGCAAATTCACTGCGTGTTACTCAAAATCAGTACTTATGCACATAATTTTTCTCAAAGTTTCATCCTTCCTATTATGAACTAATTAGGAATTTAAGCATTCTGATTATAATATTCTTATTGTATAATGTCCAACCTTTCGAACTATATATATATATTTCATTATAATTCAATATTATTATAAAATATTCATTCGTAAATATAGATTGTTAAGTTAAATGTTTTTTCATTTTATTTTCTTTCTTCGGGAAATACCCATAGACTCAACTCATGGCTCAGATACATAACTCATATTTTATGTCAGGTTGAATACACATGGACAAGACTTGGATTGGCATACGAAATAGATGTGATCCTTCGTACGAGAAAGGAGAAGAGGATTTCGTCAGGTTTGCTTCCAATAATAGGCCAGAAGCTACAACAATTTTATGTCCAATATGTTATTCATGAAGAAAGATGATGTGGTAGATCATATAATTGTGAATGGCTTTATAATGAGCTACACATGTTGGACTTTCCATGGGGAGTCTAGGTCTTCTACTTTTCGTAATTCGGAGTCTATTATTAATGATGAAATGCAAGAGATGATACAAGATGCCTTTGGTATTTCTTCTTCCATCCCATTTAGTGCCATGGATGATCATAGCGAGCATCAACATAGAGAGGGTTCAAATTCAGAAGCCAAAAAATTCTTCAAATTAATAAAAGAAGCCGAACAGGAGTTGTACCCAAATTGTAAGAAGTATTCAACCCTTTCTTTTCTTGTTCAATTATTGCATATAAAGTGCCTAGGTGGATGGAGTGACAAGTCCTTTACAATGTTGCTTGAGTTGTTGAAGGATGCATTTCCCAAGGGAGAAACATTGCCAAATTCTTTTTACCATACTCGAAAGTTAATTGGAAATTTGGGGTTGGAATTCACGAAGATACACGCATGTCCAAATGATTGCATGTTGTATTGGAAGGAAACAACAAATGATACCGAATGCAGACGGTGTCATACACCAAGATATAAACAATTAAAGGGTCATTTAGATGACGATGATAGTGCCACTAAAGATCGAAAAATTCCGGCTAAGGTTTTAAGATACTTCCCCTTAATACCAAGACTTCAACGATTATTTATGTCATCAAAGACCGCATCACATATGAGATGGCATGCCGAAGGGCGCACTAATGATGGAAACTTAAGGCATCCTGCAGACTTTCCGGCTTGGAAAAAATTTGATCAGATCCATCCAGAATTTGCCAAGGACTCGCGAAATGTTAGACTTGGCTTATCCACTGATGGATTCAATCCATTTAGGAGCATGAGTATTTGTCATAGCACATGGCCTGTTATTTTGATGCCATATAACTTGCCCCCATGGCTATTTATGAAACAACCAAATATGAGTTTATCATTAATTATCGATGGACCTCGGGGACCCGGAAATGACATTGATGTTTTCTTACGCCCTTTAGTTGATGATTTGAAGGAGCTATGGGTTGGGGTGGACACATATGATGCCTCTACCAATCAAATGTTTAAAATGCGTGCGTCATTGCTATGGACAATAAGTGATTTTCCTGGGTATGCAAATTTGTCAGGGTGGAGCACAAAAGGTAAACTAGCTTGTCCTTGTTGTCATAAGAACACTCGTTCTCGTTGGTTGTATAAGGGAGGTAAGCATTGCTATATGGGTCATCGTCGATGGTTACCAGAAGGACATAAATTTCGAACAGATAAAATCTCTTTTGATGGCACAATAAAGTTGGATACCAAGCCCACTCGACAGTCAGGGGATGAAGTTTATGAGGAAGTGAAAGAATTCAATAAGAAGTTTGGAAAAGATCAACCTGTGAGACGTAAGAATCGAAAAAGAAATGATGATGAGGATCAAGATTTGTATGAAGATGAAGAAAATAATGTTGTAGGGAATTTAACACAAAATTGGAAAAAAAGAAGCATATTCTTTGAGCTAGATTATTGGAAGGACAACTTGATACGCCATAATCTCGACATTATGCATATTGAGAAGAACTTTTGTGACAATTTGCTCTTTACATTGTTCAGTGTTGATGGGAAAGGCAAATATAATTTAAATTCTCGTCTTGATCTACAAAATATGGGCATTAGAAAACCTTTGCATCCTCAACAACAGTCCGGTAATTGATTATATTTGCCACCTTCATGTTTTACATTGGATAAGAAAGACAAGGAGTTAGTGTGCAAAGTGCTGAAAGAGGTGAGAGTCCCAAATGGATATGCTTCGAACATATCACGGCATGTAAATCTTAAGCAACGAACTATATCCGGACTCAAGAGTCATGACAGTCACATCCTAATGCAAGAACTACTTCCAATCGCTTTAAGAAGGGTTTTGCCTAAGAATGTGCTTGAACCATTAATTGAACTAAGTAATTTTTTTAGGCAAATTTGCTCAAAAGTCATGAATGCAAATGAGTTAGATCGAGTACAATCTCGCATCGAACTTACGCTATGTCTTCTAGAAAGGATATTTCCCCCATATTTTTTTAACGTCATGGAGCACTTGGTCATTCATTTGGCTGAAGAAGCTAAGCTTGGGGGACCACCACAACCTCGGTGGATGTGGCCTATAGAGAGGTATGACACTAGTCTACTAATAATATATTCATTTATTTATCTTTATAATCATATTATAATGAACTAAAAATATCCCCCTTAGATATCTCTCCACGCTTAAGGGCTATGTGAAGACTCGAAGAAATCTAGAGGGCTCAATTGCACAAGGGTATTGGGTAGAAGAGTGTGTCACCTTTTGCTCAAGGTATTTGCATGATGTTGAAACAAAGTCCAATCGACCAATTCGGAATTATGACGGGGGAGATCATTATCTTAACCAAATATGTGGCCGTAAGTTAGGAAAATCAAAAGGATTTTTGCTTGATGATATTTCATATGTACAAGCACATCGGTATGTGCTCATCAACTGTGATGCAATAGCCCCATTTCGAGAGTAAGTATTTTACCAAATTAAATTATTAAGTTTCTTAGACAATTACAAATTTGTCATTATATGTTTATGGATGCAGCATTCATCGTTCTTCAATCAAAAGGGCTCATCCTCGTCATAGGCCACATGACATAGATCGCATTCATACTGAAACATTTCATTTGTGGCTTAGAGATCATGTAAGTAATATGATTCTTTTGAATTAATATAATGAATTAGTTTAAGTTTATATATAATTAACGTACAATGTTTGTCTCTCTTAAAAATAAGTTGGAAATTTGCTTGAGACCGGTAATGCTGAGATATCACAAGAAGTTAAGGCGAGAGATATAAATCCTATATCTGGAGATATCAATTATTATGGGGTTTTAACAGATATCATTGAGTTGTACTACTCAAAGGCCTATGCACATGTTTTGTTCAAGTGTGATTGGATTGATTTTAATAGAGGCGTCATTAAAGACGATAGTTTTGGATTTACACTTGTAAATTTCAACCACTTGTTATATCGTAGACAACAAATAACAGATGAGCCTTTTATCTTGGCATCTCAAGCACAACAAGTATTTTATGTTCAAGATCCCGTTGATGAAAATTGGCACGTTGTTGTTAAGACAAAGCCTAGAGACTTTTTTGATATGTCTGAACAACAAAATATAGAAGAAAATAATACCCATGAGCAAGTTCAATTATTGAGAGAGCAACATTTGGATGACTCAATCTTTACATGTGATGATGATGTTGGTTGGGTTAGGCAAGACATGGATGGAATTGAAGTTGAGGCAACACTAAGATATGCTATATCATATTGTTATGGGGTTTTGCTCGGTGATATTACGAGTGCCAATTTAATTCTATTATTTTGTGAGAATTTATCTTATGTAAAAACACTTAATTGTCCCCTTTTTTTTATCTTTATTAATGTTTTTGTTTTGTGCACTGTGAATTGGAAAATATAAAGTTATTGACAATCTGTTTGTTCTTTTACCACATATGTCATAGATTAAAAATTATACTTTTTTTTTCATGTAAAGGTTTTTTGTTTTGCATTATTTGATCATTTTATTTGGTGAGTTTATTAAACTAGGGGCTTATGTGTTTGTGTTTCTAGGTACTTCTTCATTGTATTGATATTGATTTTCCTTTACTCGTCCTACCAAAGAAAGGATCTCAAACTACATTAACTTCATTCTCGGCCTGGTAAAAATATTCATACTTTTCATCTACTTGTTTGTGCTTATTTCGACAAGTAATTACTAGGGTGTAGTGCTCTAGTTTGAGGACTGTTTTTGAGTGAATTTGTTAAGTTTGTTCCTTGGTGTTAATACAATGTTTTAGGTTTTTTTTTGCTGGAAATTAGTGATTGTTTTTGCTGCTATATACATTGGTTTCAGATTTTGTGATCAATGACGACTAGTCGGTGCCGAACCCACGGCCAACAAGAAATGATGCCAGACCCAGAGCTAATTGAACAAGAGGAAGTAGCACCCAGTGCTAACTCTAGTATGCCTGAACCTCCACCAAATTGGCCTCCTGTTAGTACCCGCAGTAGTTCACAATTGGATCATACATCATCGGAGACTACCCAACAAAGGCAAGAAGAATAGTTGGCAGGTACCACTTTACATGAATATAGTATAAAAGTTCATCACCATGTTAGGATTGTAATATCATTGGCCATTGATTCTTAGGTCCAAGTTCGACTTCAGTTGAAAATACGCAAACTCGAGGCCCTACTCTAATGCATAGTGGTTGGGGAGAAGATGGAGGAATCTTACAGATTACTGTCAACAGATTGGGCCAACCCATATTAAAGCCTGCATCTAGGCTTGCTTCAAATTTGGGGGTTCTAGCAAGAAATGGAATATTAGCGCCACTTACTTATTTTGATTGGAGGATTGTTCCTTTACATATTAAGGACAACATTTGGTCTCACATCAAGGTATATATAATAAAATAAAGTTAACAGATTGCATATAAGCTTGCTTGACTTTTAATTTTTGTAATGAATGTAGGAAAACACGAATGCCACGGACCAGATGCGTGACTTTTTGATGCAATCTGTTGCAAGAAAATGGAAAGAGTGGAAGGCCACTGCAAAAAAACAAGGCTATACTCCATACAACACTACTCAGGAACGACTATCACATCGTCCACAAAGGGTTGAGGAAACACAATGGAGACGACTTGTCTACTATTGGGAGGGTGAAGCAGCAAAGGTATATAGTATTTTTAATATTTACTCATTTGGTATATTATGAAGTAGGAAATCTTTTACTCAACTGCTCGTGACATAACTCTTATTGGACTTGTTAGCTCAAGAGTGAAAAGAACAAAGCTAGTCGTGCACTTTTGACGATGCCTCACACAGCTGGTAGAAAGAGTTTACCTCAAGTTAGAGAAAGAGGTAGCACTATTTTGGTTGTAATTGCTTCATGCATGTAATGTAGTAAATGTGTTGATGTGCAACAAATAGTCAAAGTAAATAAAACAGATTTGTTATTAAAAATGTAATAAATTTACTGCAAAATTTGAAGTAATCGAAGTGCAGTAAATTTTCTGCATTAGCTGCTACAAATTTGCATTATTGGCTTCAAGTTCGCTGCATTTTCTTATGCAAATTTGCTATATTTTATGCTTCAAATTGCTTGCATTTGTTGTAGAGAATTGGGTGCAAATTGGTTGCATTTGCAGCTGCCAATTCGCAGCCAATTCAAAGCATTTACAGTAGCCAAAATGCACAAATTTCCTGCTACAAATTTGCATCAGCGGCTTGCATTTGCTGCTTCAAATTGCTGTAAATTGGGGTGCAAATTTGTTGCATTTGTGGATGCGAAAATGAGCAAGTTTGCTGCTGGAAATTTGCAGCAATTGGATGAATTTGTTGCTTTAAATTGGTTTCATTTTATGGAACAAATTGGCTGCATTTGTGACTGCAAATTTTAACAAATCTTTTTACTTATTATATAGTTGAAGGAAAAGAATAATGGAGTTGAACCAACACGTAGGGAAGTATTCAAGGAAACACATTTCAAGGATGGAAAAGCGTCAAGTGAAGCAGCGGCTCAAGCTATTGTTCGTAAATTTTTGGATATTCAATGTCATTTATATTGAAATAATTTTTAAGATCGATAAGGCTAAACTTATGCTCTTAATCTTTGATTGTGTAGAAGGACATGGATAACTTGCATGCACAAAATCCAGAGTCACCAGAGGCCAGTCTTATTCGTAATGACATATATGGGCAAGTCATGGGACCCGAGAAGCATGGACGTGTGCGGACTCTCGGGCTTGGTCCTACTCTGAGTACGATCTTCGGCCGATCATATAGTCAGTTTGAAACTCAGAGAAGAGATAATGAGTTTCGGCATCAACAGGAGTTGGAGAAGATTCGAGCTAATATGGAGGCTGAAAATGAGAGGATCAAAGCTAATATGGAGGCAGAGATTCAGAGGGTGCGAGATGAGATGACTTTTCAAACTCTACAAAATGAAAAAAATCGAGCTGAAATTGAAGGAATGAAAGAAAAAGAATCTGCTACGCGGGTTGAGATCGAGGTAATGCAAGCCCAAATGAGAGATTTGATGGCACATATACGAAATATGACATATTCAGTCCCATTTCCACAAGATGTGTCTTCTGGTACCGGGCAAGTAAGAAAAGCCTAAATGGTTAAGATATTCGTAGTTCAATGTATTATTTATTGCAGAATGCTTAGTATGACATTTGGAATACTTTTATTGCAAGGTTCCTGATCGATCAAGTGGTGATCATTTAGCACCAACTGAGGATCAAATGCAACAGCGAACGGAGTCACGGGCAATCAAAAGGCCACGACTCATTACACAAAGTCAACTGCTCAACTATCGTGAGGTATATTTATATGTTTATATACTTAAACACACCCATCCATTTGATCCAAGTTCACATTTGTATTGTTTTTAATTCGAGCTTCGAGGAATAAATCATATGTTAATGTATTTATTGTATTTTTGAATTACTCTTTCTTTGAATTTAACACCATGTTCATGTTAAGTGAAATAATACTAAGTCATAAGCCATGACAATTGCACTATCACCATTCAAAAGACATCTTAAGTCTCAACAACACAATTCTTTATTCTAATATATTTTTAAGATTCAAAAACCATTGCCCCTTATTATATAGATATTTATATAATTGCATATATTTTTATTCTTAGCCCCAGACACTTGCACAAAGATATATACTTATGGAAATGTAAAGACATATATGTGTATATATCCTTGTATATAGACCATGAGAAATATTATATGTGTTCGTCTGGGTGATAAGTGGATACGAAGTTAATTGAGATCGAGTAAGTTAAGTGTGGTTGCTTCATAAACATCTTTTTGTTGCTTCCTCTGTTTTGGTGATATTTTTATTTAATTTGTAATTGGAAATGATTATTTGTTCTTAATTTGATAGATAAGTGATTCAAATTTATTAGTTATGTATTGTCTAAAAGGTTATGACTGGATATATTTCTTTATTGAAGTTAAATGCATATGTTGTTCATTGATGAATCCTTTTACCATTACAATTGTTGGAAAGGGAATGAGAAACATGGAAATTAAGAATTTAACTTATGTCACTCATTTCAGGATCGCATTGCAAAAAAGACAAGGAAGCAGTACTAGGCTACAAAATTGTCTATTAGGTATGTGCTAAGTGAGTTTCCTAGCTTGCTAGTATTTTCAATCCTATTTAGCCTTTAATGTATTTTCTGTTTTTTATATTATTTTCAGGTTTTTTAAGGCATATTTCAAAAGATGGATTTTACAAATCAAATCTAACAGAAGCTTCATGATATCGTCTTTTTTGGGGATTTTTGATATGTTGATAGTGATATGTAAATATATATATATATATATATGTGTGTGTGTGTGTAATTAAGTAGTGTTAAGAATGTTTGAGATGTTAAGACGATGATATATTTTGGTTCACTTTGGTAAGACTTATTTGATTATGATAATTGCATTTGACTATTATTTTGTTTAGTTATTACTTTGTGCAATTGATATTTAATTTTTTTTGATATTAAGTGTGTTTAGTAAATTTTAATTTTGTAATGAATATGAGTGCCTGCAAATTATAGAATGCTTTTGCCGACATTTTTAATAAATGTGGCACCTGGTAAGATTATATAATTATCATGCTTTTCCAGACATTTATGCAAATGTGGGAAAACATATGACTGTTGTGCAAATTTTCCGACATTTAATAAATGTCACAACAAACGTCGCCATATGTTCCCGACGTTTAAAAAAATGTCGTTTAATTCCCGACATAGGAAACACCGACGTTTGTAAAAAATGACGGATAAATGTCGGCGTAACATACGCCGACGTTTATCTGAATTTTCCCGACATTTATAAAATGACGCCATAAGCTATTTTTCTTGTAGTGTATGATTAAACTCCTCAAAAATCAGTAGCTTAACACTCTTATAAGGTTTGAATATGTTTGAACGTGATTCAAATCAAATCCGTCTTAAAAAGAATGTTGAAAGTCAAAACTAGCACTTTCTCGGCACTTACGTGAACAAATGCCAAAACAGCGCTAAATTAGATAATTCACTTAAGAAACTAACCCAACTAATTAGAGGATAAATACCATCCTTAAATCAGCCACGTTAGGGTTTTGGTGAGAAAATCAGTGAATTGACGTTTTACAGTTCTTAATCCAATGGAATTTATGAGCTAACTTATGGAAAGATGTTTTTAAGGCATGAAAAGATAATAAAATACTCATACATTCATTAGGTGATCTATAACTAATGGAAAAAATCAAATTCAAACTTAAATTGGATTACATTCAAAGATTAAGTTTGCATCCTTTATTACGGACCCCTAACTAACGATTTAGCTAGACATAATCAAATTAAACATGAAAATAGGATTTGAAATTATGAAAAATATTAGAAATATACCTAATAACATAGAAAATCAGATTACTACCCAAGAGAAGGGAAAATTTCCCTCTCAACCTTTAGTTAATCCTAGAGGCCAAGTTCAAGTCATAGAAGGAGGGGAGTCTAGCACCAAGTTAGAAGAACTCAAATCTATCACAATCCTAAGGAGTGGGAAGGAGGTAGACAAAACTATTGTTCCTAAAACCCCTAAGGTGGCGGACATAGTTGAGCCCACGAATGTTGAGGAGGTTATGAGTGAAGAGAAAAGTAGAGAGGAAGAGAAACAAGGAAAGGAAGATTTAGAAAAAATCAAAGATGGGATCAAAGTCCCATTTTCGGAGAGATTGAACCAACCGTCCAAATCTAACACCGAGATTTTGGATGTTTTTAGGCAAGTGAAAATCAACATTCCATTGCTTGACGCGGTCAAGCAAATACCTTCGTATGCTAAGTTCCTCAAGGACTTATGTACTACCAAACGAAGGTTGAATGTTAAGAAAAAGGCCTTCATGGCGGAGCAAGTGAGTTCCATCATGCAAGGCACAAGAGCCCCCAAGTTCAAAGACCCCGGTTGTCCCACAATTTCATGTGTCATAGGAAATTGTAGGATAAAAAATGCTTTGTTAGATTTGGGAGCAAGCGTTAATGTGCTCCCATATTCGGTATATCAACAATTAGGGTTGAGTGAGTTAAAACCCATGAGGGTTACCATTCAATTAGCGGATCGATCTGTTAAAATCCCTAGAGGGATAGTCGAGGATGTACTTGTCCAAGTTGACAAGTTTTATTTTCCGGTTGATTTTATCATCCTCGACATGCAACCAGTGTCGAATCCGGCTAACGAGATTCCGATTATCCTCGGACGACCATTTCTTGCCACTTCTAATGCTATAATAAATTGCAAGAACGGAATCGTGAAGTTAACTTTCAGAAACATGACTCTCGAGCTAAACGTGTTCTCTTTGAGTAATAAAAAAGATGACGATGATGAGGAGGAAAGCGAACACGTGAACATGATAGAGTCATGTATCCAAGACCACTTTGTGGCAAACTTCGAATCGGAGTCAACGGAAGGTTATCTAACCACTTCCGATGAACCCGAGGATTGTATGCAAGTGTTTTCTTTGTCTGACAAACAGGTTGAATTCTCGGAGAAAGAGGAAAACACACAATCTCCCACCAAAAAGCTTGAAGGAAAAATGGATCTCAAGCTATTGCCTAGCAATTTGAAGTATGCCTTTTTGGGAGCTTCAGATACTTTCCCCGTTATCATCTCGTCCGATCTCTCGGATGACCAAGAGGTAAAGTTGGTTAATTTGCTTGGTAAATACAAAAAAGCTTTTGGTTGGACTCTTGCCGACCTCCAAGGAATAAGCCCATTGATTTGTACACATAAAATTCACTTGGAGGATGGGGCAAAAACATCGAGGCAATTTCAACGCCGGTTGAATCCTAACATGCAAGAAGTGGTTAGGAACGAGGTGTTGAAATTGTTGGATGCAAAGATCATCTATCCAATCTCGAATAGTAAATGGCTTAGTCCAACTCAAGTGGTACCGAAAAAATCGGGTCTTACGGTAGTCAAGAACGAATCAAACGAGTTAATTCCACAAAGAGTCACCACCGGGTGGCGAATGTGTATTGACTACCGTAAACTCAACGAGGCAACTCGTAAAGATCATTTCCCACTCCCCTTTTTGGATCAAACTCTAGAAAGGGTAGCGGGTCATGAATATTACTCGTTCCTCGATGGTTTTTTCGAGTACAATCAAATCGAGATTGGCCTAGATGATCAAGAAAAGACCACCTTTACATGTCCTTTTGGCACCTTCGCCTATCGAAGAATGCCCTTTGGTCTATGTAATGCACCGGCCACTTTTCAACGGTGTATGCTAAGTATTTTTAGCGATATGGTGGAAAGGACTTTGGAAGTTTTAATGGATGACTTTACCGTCTATGGTAAGTCATTCGACAATTGCTTGGATAACCTAGAACATGTTTTGGAAAGATGCGTGGAAAAACAATTGGTATTGAATTGGGAAAAGTGCCATTTTATGGTTACCAAGGGAATCGTTTTGGGACACATCATTTCGTCAGAAGGAATTGAAGTGGACAAAGCGAAAATCGAATTAATAGCCAAACTGCCGACACCCAAGAATATCAAAGATGTCTGATCATTTCTGGGACATACTGGGTTTTATCGGAGGTTCATCAAGAACTTCAGTTCCATTTCCAAGCCGATGTGCAATCTATTGCTCAAGGACGCACCGTTTGAGTGGGATGCCAAGTGCGAGGAAGCCTTCGTCTCTCTGATGCATATGCTCACCACTGCACTAATTATGCAAACACCGGACTGGAGCTTGCCATTCGAGCTCATGTGTGACGCAAGTGACTATACAATGGGAGGGGTTCTTGGTCAACGGAAGGACAAGAAACCGGGTGTAATATACTATGCAAGTAAAACTTTGAATGATGCACAGATGAATTACACCATGACAGAGAAAGAGCTTCTAGCAATTGTCTTCGCCCTGGACAAGTTTCGATCCTATTTGATAGGATCACCAATTGTGATTTTCACGGATCATGCGGCATTGAAGTATTTGTTCACAAAGAAGGATGCCAAGCCGCGGCTTTTGAGGTGGATACTCTTGTTGCAAGAATTCAATTTAAGTATCAAGGATAAAAAGGGAGTCGAGAACGTGGTGGCCGATCATCTGTCCCGACTCACTTTTACGAACAACATTGAAGAAGGCCCAATCCAAGATTCATTTCCAGACGAGCAGTTGTTAGCAATCTCGACACTCCCATGGTATGCAGACATTGTAAATTATCTTGTGACCGACAAGATACCAAAGTCATGGGGTGCACAAGACAGAAAAAGATTTCTGAGCGAAGTGACTCGATTCTACTGGGATGAACCGTACTTGTTTAAGTATTGTGCTGATCAGATCATCCGGCGGTGCATTCCAGATGAAGAAGTGGAGAGAGCTCTATCCTTCTGCCATTCTGAGGCTTGCGGAGGACACTTCTCGGCAAAGAAGACCACCGCGAAGATATTGCAAAGCAGACTGTACTGGCCGTTGCTTTTTAAGGACGCACAACACTTTTGCAAGGCATGCCAAAGATGCCAAATGCTTGGAGGGATCTCCAAGAGGAATATGATGCCGCTCAACCCAATCTTGATGATTGAAATCTTTGATTGCTGGGGCATCGATTTTATGGGACCATTCCCATCCTCCTACGGTAATCTTTACATTTTAGTTGCCGTAGATTATGTTTCAAAATGGGTGGAAGCCCAAGCGTGCAAGAAAAATGATCACAAAGTGTTGATCCGATTTCTGAAAGAACACATTCTTGCACGTTTTGGCACTCCCAAGGCAATAATAAGCGATGGCGGTACTCACTTTTGCAATAGACCATTTCAATCATTAATGCAAAAGTATGGTGTAAACCACAAAGTATCGCTCGCTTATCATCCTCAAACTAACGGTCAAGCCGAGTTGGCAAATAGGGAGATCAAACAAGTTCTAGAGTAAACGGTAAACCCGAACCGCAAGGATTGGTCGTTACGACTGACCGATGCACTTTGGGCTTACCGTACTGCGTATAAAACAACTCTAGATATGTCTCCTTATCTCATTGTGTACGAAAAACCATGTCATTTGCCAGTAGAGTTGGAACACAAATCATACTGGGCAACTAAGATGGTTAACTGTGATTTGAAAAAAGCCGGGCTTGACCGTAAGTTGCAAGTAGATGAAATTAAGGAATTAAGAAGAGATGCTTATGACAATGCAAAGATAAGCAAGGAACGTGCCAAATTTTTTCATGATAAATCCATATTGAGAAAAGAATTTAAACTTGGGCACAAAGTTCTTGTTTATGATACTCGTCTTCATCTCTTCCCGGGAAAGTTGAAGTCTCGTTGGACCGGCCCCTACATTTTTTGTCATGTATTCCTTTTTAGGGCTGTGAAAATTGAGGATCCCAAAACCGGATTTATGTTTAAAGTGAACGGACAATGCCTTAAGCCGTTTTTGGAATTCCCACCTCAAGAGAAGTCCACCCCTCTCGAAGACCTGACTTATGCCTAAAAGGCATGGGTCGATTTTGTAAATGATGTTTTTTGTTAGTATTTTTGAGTTTCAGGAATTGTCATCGGAGATTCGGGTGTCATTGAGTCTGAACGGATCAAGTTGAGGGGAGCAATAAGGTGTTTTAGAGCAAAGAGGGCAAAGAAATTTTTTCTGGCAGATTGGTCCATGATCGATCATGCCCTTCCCATGATCGATCATGGTGGAAAATTTTTCTCAGGCAGCATAAGGCATGATCGATCATGGTATAGCCATGATCGATCATGGGAGTTGAGTAGTTGGGCAGAGGGCAGCATGATCGATCATGGTTGTACCATGATCGATCATTGTACAAAAGTTCAGTTGAGCAAAATGACCCATGATCGATCATGGTCGCGAATTAAAACAGGGGCGCCGTTGCTTAAACCCCCATTTCTCACTTCTCCTTCTCCCAAATCCTCTCCAAACCCTAGCCCATTTTCCCCCATTGATCCCAAACCTTCCCCAAACACCATTTCCATCCTTCCCCACCTAGAATTAACCATCAAATCTTCCAATTTCGAACCTCAATCATCAAAACCATCCCAAAAATCCCCCTTTCCCTCTCTCCTCACCAATTTCGAGCCATACCAAAACAAATCTCGAAATTTCTCATCTCTCCCTCCTCTAAAGCATCACATTACTCTTTTATGGCTTCCTCTAACCCTCCCACTAAGCCAGTTGAAATTCAAGCCGCAAGGGGTGGCTACCGCGGATTTCGAAGTCGCCAAGATTTCGAATGATGAAATTACGCTTTCAAGACGAGGACGATAGTAATTGAGAGGCCGGTCTACATCGGTACGCTGTACGATTTCCCTCAACGAGCAACGTTTGAGCGATATCCGGAGTGGATTAACTACTTGCGTGAACAAGGTACTCAATGTAATCTCACCATTTGTCGTGAATTTGTCGCAAGTTTAATTCAAGTTCCAAATACATCATATACATATGTTGCTCATGTTCGAGGCAAAACGGTCCATTTTAACCTCAATGTGTTGAGTGAGGTCATGGGCATCCCGGCGTTGCCACACAACGCCCACGACCTCCCTTATTCAGATGGTACCCCCTATGTAGAGCCATCGGCTAACGATCTAGCCTCATTTTTAGCCGGTAGACCCATGGAATGGATTGGAACTCAATTTGATAGGAGCAATTTACATGATAGCCTTAGGACGTTGTGGCTTGTAATTGCTAATGCTTTGAACCCAACCTCTCATATCCAGCACCTGAATCCTTCTCAAGCGTATGTACTATACGCTATTACAACAAACAAGCGCTGTTGTTTGCTTCGTTACATCATTGGGCGAATTACTAGAATCATAGACTTGGTCGCCCACAACGAAACAATCAAATTTGGGTCGTTGATCACTAGGGTGTGTTTGCGAGCGGGAGTGAATGAAAGGGATGAGGATTTGAAGAAAATGCTTCGAGCACCACTTAACCGATCCACCCAAACTCGAGCCGCTGGTCAATTGAGGAATCGGCCAAGTTCTTCAGCCGCGCCTCCTCAAGTTGAGTCTGAAGAAGAGGGGGCAGAAGAAGTAGGAGCAGATCTCCCAGGCCCCTCAAGGCGGAGAAGACGGGCAAGCTCTGGGCCGGTAGATGACACTAGGGAATTCATGAGAGAGCAGTTTGAGCAGATGACTGCTTTGATGCAGACTGGGTTTGCTAGCATAAATGAGAGGGTAGAGATCATGGTGCTGAGGCAGGATCATTTGGAGGCGGACATTGCAGCTCAAATTGAGGCTAGAGTTTAGGCACAGATGGCGACCCAGCAAGAGTTCATACGCCAGCAGTTCGAGGCGTTGTATGGTCGTTTTCCACCACCCCCACCTCCCGACATGTGATGATATTTGCAAATCCTGGAAACTCTTTAAGTAGTTATATTTATGCTTAGTTTTATTTTATTTCTTTTGGGTTGTATTAGATTTCAGACATGATGTTAACTTTAGAACTTGGTTTTAATGGTTGAATGTTATGGTTTTTGCTATTAGATTCTAATTCTAACCCGTTTTGTGTATAGTTGTTGTTTATCTCTTTTTTTTCTCATGGAAAGCAAAGCCAAAGTAGCCCTTCCGTGCATTTTTATTGATTCTCTTTCCATTGAGGACAATGTCTCTTTCAAGTTGAGGGGGGTACATTATTTTGTGATTATTTTGTTTTGGCTTGCTATTGTTTATTTCCATGAGTTGAAGAGATGTGTTCAATTTTTTTTTGAGAAGTTTGAAAAGTGATGATTGATTGATATTTTGTTCAATGAAGACTATTGTTTCATTAGCTTTTGGCATGAATTCGTTGATGCGGATAGGAATTTGAATGATAATCTAAATTGCCTTGCTCCACTTAGTCTCATATCCCGACATATTAGCCTGTTCCGTATACTAGATTGATTTGGTTGTTCCCAATTTGGTTGTAACACCTAGATTGATGATCATTAAGAGAAGAGGAATTTTTGTCCAAAAATGATGGAAGCTCTTTCGAAAAGATCCTCCAATGAGAGGACAAAAGCATAGCACTTTGATAACTTGGATGACTTTTATCCTAATATTGACGTAAAGTTTCACTTGACTAAATCTTAAGTCTCTTTGTCTAATATTATGGATGGGTATAGGTTACCATATGGGAAAGGGTGAATAGCTTCCTTCAAGCTCCAATGAATGAGCAAGTTATGTAAATTTTTTAAGTGAGACCGCTGCCCCCCATAGAGATGAAAACCGCCCTGATCTAATTTAGCAAAAATTTCCAAGAAAAGATAAAGAAAGTGCCTAGAATCGACAAATCTTTGAGCTTTCGTTTTTGAAAAAGTTCTCTCTTCCTTCTCGAAGGATTATGACTCTTTGTGTTTATATTGAATTGCTTGAATCAAAATCTAGTATGTGAGCATTGGAGAATATGGGATTGTGTTCTAAAGGAGATAGACGAATTAGATGATCATTCAAAAATACATCATTCTGGAAAATCGATAGTAATGCCTCTTGCTTTGCAAATTGAAACTTAAAACTTCATTCTCATCATTCATCATGATCAAACTTCTAATGTTTGTAGGTATCATTTCTGAAAACCTTCACGAGATGCAACTCGTCTTCTTTGGGAACTTAGAAGTTAACAACTTTTTGTATAGCATATTAATTTTTGTAATTATATACTTTTTGTCTTGCTAAGGGACTAGCAAGAGATAAGTTGAGGGGAGTTCATAAACGCATAATATTGTCTTGTATAAGCTCCTTTAGAGAGTGACTTAACGCATTTGTTGCATTAATTCTGCCTAATTATCCGCTTATCTTGAGATTAGTGTCTTAGCGAGTTTTGTATCTAATATCGTCCCGCTAGGTGTGCTTTTGTTGTGTTTCTATGTGTTTATAGGCACAGGATGCAATGGCCTTCGAAGAATTGATCAAGTGTAGCCAAAGCTCACAAGAATGCTGATTTGAGGAATTTCCCAGAAGCATGATCGATCATGGGTATACCATGATCGATCATGGTGCAAATTAATCTTCAGGCAGAGGACCCCATGATTGATCATGGGTTGGCCATGATCGATCATGGCCTGGCGGGGACAGTCACCAACTCCTGCTTTTAGCCTTATTTCGGGGGTTTTGGTTCCTAGATATTTTCTTTTGTCTATTTTATTAATTAAAGTACTCCTTTAGCTATTGTTTTTAGTCTAGGGGATGGGATATAGATCAAAAAAATCTAAGAGAATAAAGGAGTTCTAGAGAGAAGGGAGAGCTAAAGTGTAGTTTGTTCTTCATTTTCCTCTTGTAAGTCTTTATTGTAAGGATGATTTCTTCTTCTATAATATTTGTTTTTGCTTCCATTATGGAGTAGTCTTTTACTAAGGTTATGGAGGTTAATCGCGATATAATTTTCGGTAATTAATTTCTCAATCCATGTTTAAAGTTTGTTAAATATTTGTGAATCATTTTCCTTTCGAAACCCTTCATTCTACAAGCTTTCTAGGTATTTTCATTGTTCGATTAGACTTTTCATGCCTTGTATGTTTAGTGCTTGTTGATTAATGAAAATACAACATATTCATATGGTTCTAAGAAGTTTGTAATTCACTTCCCCATTTATGGATTTTTGTTCCTCGTTGTAGAGATCACAAAAAGTTCTTAAATTTCCATAGATGATTTATAAAATTGTTAATCTAGTTTTTGCGTTGCTTTATGATATTTTGAGTGCTTTGTACACTTTACGTGATATCTAGACTCATTATCATCTTTTTAAAAGTAAGAATTGGCTAGTTGGTGATTTTATTCCATAAACTTCGTTACGTATCATTGTGATGATTCGCTGCATAATTTTCATTCTTTTAAACCATGAGATTTCACACACATGCTTATCATAAAACCTTATTTTGATGAGAGTACCATTTCTCTCTCGGATTAGCCTCAATGGGAATGAGTTGCCTAGCTTCGCACCCTCGGCTAAGAGATAGATATGACATTCCCACCTTTGGTGGAAGTTCGTGATATTCTCTCTTGATATAGCTTTAACCCGGGAATTAGTTGCCTGGCTTCGCACCCTTTGCTATTGAGAGTTATCACAACCTTCTCCATTCATGGCAACTTTGTGTGAAATCTATGTATGAGATTGCAATTACCGTCTATCGTATCGTAGTTAACCTCCACCTACCTTAGTGCCATCTTATTAAGTTTCGCAACCGTTTTACATTTCTGTTGTTTCATAACAAATCCAACTTACAAAAATCTGTAACCATTTAATCCGAAATCCATTCCACTCCTTTTCACTTATCCCTGTGGTTCGACACTCGGACTTCCGAGACTTTATTACAACTTGACGAGCCTGCACTTGGGCTATAACAACGCGATATTATCGGCGCGTCAGTCGCATACATATCAAGTATATAGGATATGTTATAATAAATATATATATATATATGTACAATTCACAAATTATCCTCCAAAAGTTGGTTTGACAATTGGAACTCCAAGTGATCAACTAGTCCTCTAGGACTCTAATATCCATCATAAGTATAAATAAATTGTCCTTAGAAATTAAAAACTAAATGTCACTAAGGATCATATTAACGTACTAAAAGATTGATCGACTTAGAATGTCAATAGCTATAGGCAAGTTATACTGGGATAATTTGGATAAATAAAGAATTTTAGGATTGACAACCTAATCCAAGTTCTCAACATTTATTGACATCGTTCCCATAGAATGCGTTAATTGGAGGCGGGTAAATTATAAGAAGAACGAATTTAAAGAAGTAGTGACAAATGAATGCAACCAATCACACAATACCAAGACGTAACATGGTTCGGCAATGTGTCTACTCGGGTTCTTGTACTTCTTTAATGAAAATTCATACCTGTTACATGATAAACGAGCCTCTTTATATAGGTGTAGAGAGGCATAATTTAATTACGATTGAAATTTTGCTAGATAACTATGTTAATGCATTTATCTATAAATATTCTGTTGTCTTCTCTTAGAATTATTCTTCTTTGATTGTAGGAGTCCTTATTAATCATACTTAGCTCCACTCCAATACTCCGTTAATCCAATTTCGTCCAATAGGGTTTACTTTGAGAGCTAAACATGTGATTTTTTTTATAAAACATAGCAGAGAGAATCTCTCATACGAGTAGATTATTTTTACAAAATTTCATTAAAAATTCACACCGGCCAGTGTAATAAAAATTCAATATATATATGTTCAATCATTTTTGTCCATTGATATTTTAGATGATTATTTCACCTAATTCTAAATTGATTATTTTGATAAAATTTTGGGGAGATAATATACTCGCTATAAAAATTATCTCCACTAAATTTTATTAAAAAAATAATAATAAAAATTCATTCATTAAATCCTTGAATTGGAGAAGCTAATCCTATTAAACAAAAGGAAATTGATTTGATCCCCTTGGTAATCCTTTAATTCGTTTTCTCTATTTTGTTGTTGTTTATGATCTCCAAATACAAAATTTAACACTATCACAAATATTTAATGAGATAAAAATATAAATTAATTATTTCCAAAACTATGTTTTATTTTCGACTGCTAATTGATCATATACATTTGATTTAAATTTTTGATATTCTAAAATCAAAATTAAATTTCTAAAATTATGAATTATTCATTATTTGTTTCTTCTTGAAATTGATGTCCCATTTGATCTCATATCTAACTTTTCTTAAAATGGTAATCAAGAAATTATGTTATGTTTTTTTTTATATTGTAACAAAACATAGACATATTATATACAGTTATTTTAATTAAGAAGTTCTACTATATTTTCTCATATGCTTTGTCTTAAATTTTGTTTGCAAATAGAACCTTCTTGCAGTTCGGAGAATGTTTTCTGAGAATATAATAAGAAAATCAAAATGAGAAAATGAATTTTCTGAGAATGAAAATAGTGAAAACATTTTCCGAGAACGAAAACAGTGAAAACGAAGATTACAAGAGTGAAAATGGTGAGAACGTCATTTTGGCGTTTTTGCGTTTTACGCTTTAAACGTGAATTCATTCTCCGAAAACGTTTTTCGTGTTTTTGTCAACATCCTACCGAATGCATTTTTTATCCGTTTTTGAACTCAAAAAACAAAAATGGGTCTCTAAAAATGCTACCGAACGGACCCTTAATTTCTACCCTGACTAAAACCGAAAACACCCCTAATCAAGCCAATTCTACCAATCCCCTATCCACTGTAAGTCTGTAATGAACTAAAAGGAAGAGTCTTTGTAATAACAAAGTGAAATGCTCAATCAGGAGCCACTGCTCAATACAAACTATTTGTAATCGAATACAATTTGTCGCTAAGAGGTAAAAATTAGATAGTACAAAGGAGTCACTGTAATTTAATCAGGAGCTCAAAATTAAACTTAATATGAAGGGGTTTTGCTTATAGTTCGGTTTGGTTTGATTAAATTTTGCACCAGCATACCTCAAATTCAAATTAAATTTATTCGATTTCGGTTTTTTTTTTTTTTTTTTTGCACCAATTGGTACGAATTGGTTTGGTTTGGTTGGTCAATTTTTGGATTCACCATATCAACTCTAAATAAGTGCATCCGCACAAGATCCACAATAGTAAAATAGGATTTGCTTTGGTTCAGTCCAACTACCCCCCCTTCCCCACGCACACACACAAATAGGGCTGGCAAAAATTATCAAAAAATCTAAACTGACCGGTTTTTCGACATTGGAGTAAATCGACAAAATAGGGTGGTTTTCTAAACCGACCGGTGGCTGGCAGTAGCGACAGTGGTTTGTGCATTCCAAAGAAATGGTTCCGAACTAAACGGACTAGAATTTTAAATTAATATTAAATTATAATATTATATATATATATTTGTATATATAAATGTATATATTTAAATGATGCATTGAGTCACGTGAAAGGATTAAGAACATCTCCAATGCAATTATGAATTTAATAAAAACGAGATGCCACATGAGATTGATGGATAATGAGTTAATAAAATATTCTTCAATACAAATATCCATAATGACCATGAAGATAATGCGGTAAAAATAAAAATAGATATTATAAAAATAACCCTCTATTTTTAGATAATATACAATGTCTTAGTGCCACATTGAGCCACGTGAAACTTGAGAAAATAAAGCATTGAGCCACGTGAATGTTGTGCTGCATTAAGCTGCTTGTTAGCAGAGAGAAAAAAGAGCAACGTCCATATATCCCAAACTAAACCAACTCTGCATATCCCCCAAACTAAACCTAAACTAGATCTCTCATTCTGCATTTCTTCCTCATTCAAAACATCAATCAATAGAGCAAGACATGTAGTAGTAGATCTATTAGAGGGAGTTCGATCCACATTTATATATATATATATATATCTTCTTTTTCTCACTCATTCACTGAAGCTTTTAGCTTTAAAATTAAGCAAAAGTATGGTCAAAATTGAAGATGTTTCGGAAGTTGAAGCTGCTGCTTCTTCCTCTTCAGCAGAAGATCATCATACTCATAGGTGGAAGTACAATGTATTCTTAAGCTCTCGAGGGGAAGATACTAGGAAGACTTTCGTTGATCATCTCTACGCTGCTCTTAAAAGGAGTGGCATCTACACAGTCAAGGATGACGAGAGGCTCGAAATAGGGGAATCAATCTCACCCGCACTCCTCAAAGCCATCGAGGAATCAAGCTTTGCCGTCGTCGTTTTCTCCAAAAACTACGCTTCTTCACGGTGGTGTTTAGATGAGCTTGTGAAGATCATGGAATGCAGTATTAAATCACCAAAGGGACAAAGAATTATCCCAGTCTTCTACGATGTCAAGCCTTCGGAGGTACGGGAACAAAAAGGGCATTTTGGAGAAATGTTTCGCAAACATGACTCGGACAGGGTCCAAACCTGGAGACAAACTCTTACAGAAGCAGCAAACTTGTCTGGATTGGAATTGGACAAAACTGCGGATGGGTAAACTAATCCTACTCCTGTATGCTTATACTTCATAACTCCAATTATATATATTCGATTATTTATTTATTTAGGTGTCATTTGATTGCACTTAAGTCTGAAATGGTGGTCCATTTAGAATTAAGAGGATTTAAATCTATTTCAAATCTGAATACTTAACATACCTCTTAAGTTTTGAACACTTAATAAACTCACTCCACCTTAGGGGTGCTGTTTGATTGCACCTAAGTCAGAAATTGTATCTTATGTATTAGGTAAGTTTGCGGCTTTAATATTGTAAAGAGATAGTGGTAATACCAATTTTGTCCCTCTAATTTTATAGAAAATATAGTATTAGTAATAAGTTTAAATATAATAAAGTTTTCAAAAATGCTGAACCTCCAAAAAACAAACCATTTCACATATAATCGTTTTGTGTTCCTTTACTGTATTTTCTTATTGACATCCTTTATAATATACAGGCATGAATCGAAGTTTATGAACCAAATTGTCCAAGAGATATGGAGTAAACTCCCATCTAAAATTAATGTTGAAGATGAGGGTCTAGTTGGAATGAAGTCTCGTATAGAGAAGGTGACTTCGTTATTGGGTGAAGAGTCCAATGTTGTTCGCACTGTTGGCATATGGGGATTAAGTGGAATAGGCAAGTCAAGTTTAGCAAGGGCCGTTTATCGTCAAATTGAAGATCAGTTTGAAGTTCACTATTTTCTTGATGAAGTTGGAGAAGCGTCAAAGAAGGACGGTCTCACAAGTTTACAACAGTACCTTCTTTCCAAAACCTTGGGGTGAAGGATTTGCAGATAGCGAATGATATGGATGGAATTGCATTAATGAAGACAAGGTTGCGGTCTAGAAGGCTTCTTCTTGTTCTTGACGATGTTGATAGTTCAAAGCAATTAGAAGCGTTAGCTGGAAGTCATGAGTGGTTTGGTCCAGGGAGTAGAATTATAATAACAACTAGGGATAGAAAACTGCTTGCTTTGCGTAATGAGATCCAAATACATGAGGTGAGTGTATTAGATTATGTTGAAGCTACTAAGCTTTTCCGATGGAAGGCGTTTAATGATATGTGTCCTACAAAAGATTTTGAGGAGCTCTCAGTTCAAGTTATAGATTATTGTGATGGCCTTCCTTTAGCTCTTAAAGTCTTGGGTTCTGCACTACACGGTGAAGACTTCGATTTTTGGAAAGATTCATTGCGAAAACTTAGGGAAGTAGGCCCGCATGGAGATATTCTTAAAACACTAAAACTAGGTTTTGATGGTTTAGACAAAAGCGAGCAAAATACCTTCCTAGATATTGCGTGTTTCTTTGAAGGATGGCAGAAAGAATGTGTAACAAGAATACTTGACAGTTTCAATTTTTACCCGAATGTTTCCATACGTATTCTCGTTCAAAAATCATTGATACAGTGTTCAAATGGTATGGTTTGTATGCATCAATTGATACGAGAAATGGGTCGGCATATTGGGAAGTATAGTAGGTTGTGGAATACAAGTGATGTTGAACATGTATTAACAAGAAGCACGGTGAGAAGTTCTTTAAACTATAATCTTCGACCCTTCATTTGAATTGCAATTAACAAGAAGAAAATATTACAATAAATGAATGTATTAGTAGTTATATGTACGTGTATATGTTTCTTTGGATACTAATTATATATATATTGGATTTTGTTTATTTGTGGTTGTTAGGATACAGAAAACATTGAAGGCATATTGTTGCATCCACCCCTTGAACAAGAATACACTATTGAAATGGCCACTGAAGCCTTTAGAAAGATGGCCAAACTAAGATTACTAGAAATTCATAACACTTGCATTCCTAAAGGTCCTGATTATCTTCCGAATGAGCTACGGTGGATTGATTGGGACAAATATCCTTCAAGTTCTCTGCCAACAACGTTGGAAGCAGACGTTCTTGTTGGACTTCAACTACATCGCAGTAGGCTTAAACAACTTTGGGAGGGAAGAATGGTAACATTTTCAATTATATATATATATATATTCCCTCCCTCTCTCCATCTCAAATTAAATACGTGTTCATTTTGAGTTCGACACTTTTTAAGAATTATTTTTAATTTTTTTTTACTGTAGTAGAATTTGCTACATCAATTATGTCACACCATACGCTAAGCTAGTTTCTTGTCAACATGACAGACATGTATGATTAAAATATAAAGCAATTTGTTTTAGAAAAATTTAAAAAGTATTAAACAATTCTCCGGGGTAACAAACTATGTTGTAAAGGTAGTTTGTTTCGGGGAAAAGAATAAAAGATAATAAGTTGAAAATTGGAAATGAAAAATATAACAATGCTTACGATAATAAGTTGAAAATTGGAAATTAGACTTGAGACAATAAGTTGAGACTTATAACAATTTCAATTTTTAAAGATTCAGCGAAAAGTAGATATAGATTTATATATTTAGTCTCTAGAAAGGGCTTCCTTTTTTTAACAAAATAACGAACTTCCTATTTTGAGAGGGTAAATGGTTGAGATTTAGATAAAATTTGGTGAGGATGATCTCCATGAACTTTACCAAATTTCATCAAAAAATTTAATTTTTGGCTATTTAAAATTTAGATTTTTAGATCATCCACTTCCCATTTGATTTTTTTTATGAAATTTGGTTGAATTAATGTACTCATCATGGAGATCGACCTCACTAAATTTCATCAAAAAACTCAACCATATACCTCCTTAAAAAGGGAAATTTGTTCTTTAGTTAAAAGAATGAAACTCTATAAAATATATATATATATATATATATAAGTATATTGACTTTGTCATATTATAAACAAAATATTATATTTTAAAAGCCACAGTATGACTTTTTAAGTTTGGGGGAAAAGATTAATCATTAAATCTCCTTTCATAGTACTAACCATTAATGTTTCATGTTTTAAAAGATTAAAAAATAAAACACTACTCTACTATTATTGGTGTTGGTTATCTTTTTTTGTACCTAATTTTTGAAATTTTTCGAGTCATTACACCCCACTCCTGCATGTGTGGTTCATAGAAGAAAGCAGTAAGAGTAGTATACAATCTATTATGAGATTTGGTACATACTCTTTTTATTTATGATTTTTTGAAAGATAGAAGAGAGCTTTTAATTAATTTTATGCCGGAGGAGTATGAAAAAAGATAATTGAAAAAAGTTACCTTAACATGCCAAGTACAAAATAAAAAATAATAATAAAAAAAAGAATATGGTGATATAATTAGTACACGTTACAAGAGAAAAACAAATCCAATTTACTTGGTTTAGTTAATTCAGGTACGTACCTTGACTGAAAAAAATAATAGAAAACCTGTTAATTTTTTTACTCCCAACTATTTTTTCATATGTTCATATATAATAGAAGAAGAAGAAGCTGAGAAATCTTAAATACGTCGACCTTAGTTATTCGCGAGACCTAGTCGGGATTTCACACTTGGGAGAGGCCTGTAATCTTGAGGAACTGATTCTTCAAGGGTGTAAGAGTTTGTGCAAGGTTGACTTGTCTATTGGAATTTTTAAAGAGCTTGTTTGCTTAAATTTTGCTGGGTGCAAAAATCTTGTGATTCTTCGGAGTACCCTTTACACGCTGAAAGGTCTAAAATCACTCATTCTCTCGGGCTGCTCAAAATTTAAAAATTTACCAGAGGAGATGGGGAGCTTAGCATGTCTGGAGGAGCTTCTTTTAGATGGAACTGCTGTAACAGAGCTACCACCCTCCATTGGATATTTGAAAAATCTCAAGAACTTATCCTTGTGCAAGAGCTTATCTCAATCACCGACTTCAATTTTTCAGTCATTGATTCAACTGAGCAAACGTCAAAAAACCACGGGGAGTTTGGTGTTGGCTCCAATTTGGGGTTTAACTTCGTTAACACAGCTAGATCTCACTGATTGCAATTTGTCGGATGGAGCGATCCCCGGTGATCTTAGGTCATTGTTCTCTTTGAAAAGTTTGTATCTTGGAGGGAACAATTTTGAAAATCTGCCAAGCCTCAATCAACTTTCTCAACTTGAACACCTTCAGTTGAATCATTGCAAACTGCTTCGAGAATTGCCGGAGCTTCCTTCGAGAATAGTGAGTTTGTCTGCAAACGACTGTGCATCATTGAGAGTCTACGCAGATCGATTGGCCGTGTGCGAAATAGAATATGGTTGGTTCCAAAATTGCAGGAAATTGCTCGATTATGGAGAGAGTGAGATTGTAGCTAGTATGTTATTGCAGCAAAAGATTCAGGTTTTCTATTAACTTCTGTATAAACTAGTATATACATATTTTTGGTGCGAGTATATATGCAATATTTATATATGCATATAGTGTTTTTACTATTGAACGGCTTCACTGTATTATCTTGGTACCTGCAGGGAACTCCGAGGTGGAACTTTACTGGTAGCTTTCAAAACACCATACTTCCAGGAAGAGTTATTCCAGAGTGGTTCTGCAATCACACTTTCACGGGGCCTTTTGTTTTGCTGAAGCTTCCTCAAAATTGGTATTACAATCCTAAATTCAAGGGATATAGCTTTTTTGTCATTTTGGAAGTGATAAATAAAGCCAAATCATGTAACTTCCCTGTCGGCGATGACAAAACACACCATCGACAGGATTTACGCTGGTCGGGCCTGCAACCTTACGGCCCAATTAGGACCGTCGGAGTGGAGTTATCATTCAGGGAGCCTGGTCATGACCATTCACTACAGAAAAAAGGAATTTACCTCAAGAATACAGACAACATTACTTGCTTGGAGCATACAATTGTGGGCTACCAATCTTTCGACATTTATCAAACATGCCAGAACTGCCGTTGGTATGAGCATGGTGGAATTGAGGTAGGTATTAGATCGATGAAACCAGACACAGTGGTGGTGAAAAAGTGGGGGGTACGTCTAGTATTCATATAGGTCTTATGTAATATATCTTATGTAGTATATAAGTTAATAATTTCCTAATACATAATGCTTTAAGCATTTCATGTGTCGTTGAGTACGCCTTTAAAATAAGAAACCATTGGTATTTATATGATGAGTCGTGTTACTGTAACTTTTGAGTAGAGTTGAATCTACTTATAACTTTTGAGTACATGCAAGTCTACCGGTAGATTCTTAAATTTTGCATTATTAAAAAATTAGTTAGCCGAACAAAAAACTAAATACAATGTACAATATTTTTAAAAAACAAAAGTGCTTCCTGCTATCAGATTCGCTGATACCATTGTTATCAGAATTTCATGAACTTGTTCGTGAAGAGCTTCCAGCAGGATTACCTCCCTTACGAGATATTGAACATCAAATCGACCTCATTCCTGGGGGTAGCTTGCCTAATTTACTGCACTACCGTATGAGCCAGCAACAATATGAAGCTTTACAGAATCAAGTTGAAGATTTGTTGAAGAAATGATTAATACAAACCAGTAACTTTCTTTCGGGGCATTATAGAGAAAAATGTACTATTGGCAGACAATAGTTAAGAATAACCTCGCTGGAATTGGGCTGAATCAATACAAACCAGGATTATAAATAAATAAATAAAAACACAAAACAGGTAAAGGGTAAATTACAAGAAGGCCCTGAAGTATTGCCCATTTGTAATTTGTTCCTTTAAACTAACAAAGGAAGTGAAAACAAATTCCAACATTCATTTTTTCACACTTGTTCCCATTTTTATCCAAAATTAGCTAAAATTTAATTGATTGGCATATATAAATATACGGTCCGGTTCACCTACGGACCACTATTCACGGACCGTCCGTACGGACCGGCCCGTTTGGAACGCTTCCCGATGGAATTTTTTGATGAAATTTTGTGGGGATGTTTTTCATCGTGTGTAGAACATCTCCACCAAATTTCATCAAAAAATTCAACCGGGAAGTAGGTTAACTACATGATTGAAAAATATTGAATTTTATATATCTATTTCTGGACCAGTTTTTTTCAATCATGTGGTTAACCTACTTCCCGGTTGAATTTTTTGATGAAATTTGGTGGAGATGTTCTACACACGATGAAGAACATCCCCACAAAATTTCATCAAAAAATTCCATCAGGAAGCGTGCCAAACGGGCCGGTCCGTACGGACGGTCCGTGAATAGTGGTCCGTAGGTGAACCGGACCCTATAAATATATATGTTATCAATTTATCATACAAAGACAAAAGGTCGTTTGGTACATTGAATAACTCCTTACCACTTTTTGATTAGAGGCTAAATTGCCTGAAGCTACAATTTTTCCTACGAATGCCAAGGAAGTGAAAGCCAATTCCTAGATTCATTTTTTTTCACATTTGTTCCCATTTTTATCCAAAATTAGCTAAAATTTAATTGATTGGCATATATACATATATATGTTATCATACAAAGACAAAATGTCATTTGGTACATTGAATGTTGATGCCCTGCAAGATATGCAAGTGTAAGACTAAAACCCTTGCCTCCTTACCAATGCCAGGTTTTGAATGACTCCTTACCAATGTTGGAATAAATATATTATATATTCATTTACAAGTTTTATCTATAGCAAAACAAACATGATCCATTATAGTTAAAGAATGCATTTATAGTGAAACGGTCATGAGATTCAAATACTTTGTTGTGTTTTATATTCTCAAATGTACGGAAAGGTTAGAAGAAGAAAGTGAGTTTAGAGAGAAAAAGTGAGCACTTACACATAATTTTTATATTTTTCTATTTTGTAATTCAATTGTTCTTTGGCAAACTTATAAAATTATCGAATTTATGTTTATATTCTAAATTTCTCTTTTTTTAGACATAATTTTATCGTCACAATTGATCTTATTTTATAAATATCGGTAAGTCAATTTAATGTATATAAATTTGATAAAAATGAAAATAAATATCGTCACATAATTTTATAGTATTTTAAGGTGTTTAAAAGTTTATAAGAGAGAAAATTGAAAATTGATGGGACATTTCAAATTTCAATCCAAAGGCCTAATATATTTAAATCAATTTGGCAAAAAATTTTACCATTAGATTGGTTGACTTTTGTAAGTGTAAAGGGTTGAAAAATCGTTCCTTATTATATAATTGTATATACATAGCCTATATTTAAATATTAAAAGAATGGATTTATACTAAATTTATTTGATATTCATAAGTAAAAAAATTGCATTAACATTAAATAAGAATACAAAATTTTGTGGACCAAAAACCAAAATTGCGTGTATAAATAAATTGTGTTATATTCCATCATATTCAAATTTTTAATCCGAAGCAAAACCAAATGTACAATTTATTTAATTATTGTCTGACTAATATTTTATCATATCAAAGTTCGCGTATTCTTTCTCTTAAATGATATTTAGTGCCAGCGTTATTACTTAGAGCATCTCCAATGTAAAAATAGATTGGATACTTCTTTACTATAGACATATAAGCATGTCTTTCCTATGCGGCATAAAAAAGTCTCTTGATGAATAAGTCTTACAAAAACTTTTTCAAATAGAATTTCCCAAGAGAATGTCTATTAATAAATTAATAATTTTATATGTAAAATGCGTCTTCTTTGATAGGTCTTAATTCATACTTTTTAATATGTAATTTTTATTAATAAAAAAATTATAAAATTACAAATAAAATATTTGAAAGCTTAAAAAAATATGTGGATAAAAATAATAATGTGACATTAAGATATTATTTAAAAAACTATCTAAAAGTAGAGAGTTATCTTTAGAATATATATTTTTATTTTTACTACATCATTTTTATAATCATTATGAATAATTGTATTAAAATACATCTTTTTAACTCATTACCATCAATCTTATATAGCATTTCATTTTCACTCCCAACGCCCAACGCAAAAGTCGATTTTGTGATGCAAATCGCCCAACGCAAAAGTCAAGTTCCAATAGCGTAAGATGGCTTCCTCCTTCACATAATTGGATTAAAATAAATTTTGATGCAACAGTACCGTATGATAGGCCGGAGGTGGGGATTGGACTAATTGCTAGGAATGAGAATGGTGAGTTTGTGGCAGCTAGAAGTAAAATCTTGCCGAGCTCGACTAATCCGGCACCCGCTGAAGCTCTCGTAGCTTATCATGCCGCCCTGTTTGCTCTCAACTGTGGTTTCAGGGATGTGTGTTTTGAAGGAGATTCATTAGTAGTAATCAACGCTATCAATGGAGTTGGGGGAGAGTCCGGGCCTTATGGTCATATTATTAGTGATTTAAAAAAGCTCGCCAATGATTTTATATCGTGTAGATGGTCTTGGGTTCGCCGAGATGGCAATGTTATTTGTCCATGTCTAAAACTTGGATGGAGGAAGTGCCGACATTCTTGTTACCTCCCCTCCGTTTTAATTTTAGATAATTTTTCCGTCTGCCTTAAAAAAAAAAGAAAAAAAAAGCATTTTCATTCTCACTCCATCCATAATTGTATCCGAAATGCTCTTGTTACCCGGTCTTCTCTTTCCTAAATGACTTCTTACCAAAGTTATATTTTTTTAAAGAAATCCCGCTATGTAATTGGAGGAAAACTTCCCCAAATTATTTTACATCAGTCACCCACCTCAATATCCGAAATTAACCAAATTCTGCCATTTATCATCTTTTTTAAAATCACAATATAATTATATATATACATATATATATAGTCCCCTCTCTCCATCTCTCTCACACCTACCATCACCATCACCACCAAAACCACCCACCACCACCGGCGGACTCCACCGTCGCTCCGACCTCCGTCAGTATGGTGGTCGCCGCCTCCATCGCTGGAGAGAGCATCGTGGTCAGGGCGGAGCCACCCCACCTGGCCCCACCCGGACTTTTTAAGAATTTTTAGAGAGTACAAGGGTCTATGTGCGGGAAGGAAAAGTTGAGGGGCCATTGTGTAATTAGCTGTTAATTTTAGGGGCAAGAGATGTAATATTTGTCAAGCAAGCAGTGTTAGGCGAGGCGCGGGGGTTTGTGCAATTAGCCTTATAAGTTCAGGGGTTTAGTTTGTAATATATATTAAGTTTTCACTTTCTTTCTTTTCTCATTTAGTAGCCGCTTTTCACTACCCTTTTCTTCTTTTTTCTTTTTTTTTCTCTGAAACACAGTTCTCATTTTTTTTTGGATTATATATCAAAAGATAATTTAAAATATATAATTAATTTTAGTCTATCATTTTTAAATTTTTCAAAATATTGAAACAGAATCGAGAAGTATTTTAGTAAAAAATTGGCCTGTAAACATAATTATTAAATTTGATTTGGTTTAAATTTTTTTTGGCCCCCCTAAAAATTATTCATGGCTCCGCCACTGATCGTGGTGGTGGTGATGGCGATGGTGGATTGGGTGCGACAGTGGGGATGACCTCCGTTGGTGTGGTGGTCGCAGCCTCTGCTGCCGGATAGAGCGTCGTGGTGGTGGTGGTGTTGGCGGTGGTAGATTGGGTGTGATGGTGGAGTCCGGTGGATTGGGTGCGACGGTGGGGATGACCTCCGTCGGTGTGGTGGTCGCCGCCTCCGTCGCCGGATAGAGCGTCATGGTGGTGGTGTTGGCTGCGATGGATTGGGTGCGACGGTGGAGTCCGATTTGAGTCCGGCTGTGGTGGTGGTGGTGTTGGCGGTGGTGGTTGTGGTGGTGATGGTAGCTGGTGAGAGAGATGGAGAGAGCAAGAGAGAGAGGAGGGGGAATTTGATTGGCTTGGGATATTAAGCTGGATGGCTGATGTGGAATAACTGTGCCAGGGAAGTTTTTCTCCTGGAATTGAGTCAAAACTGTGGCAGGCTGACCATGCTGAATCACCGTGCTTGACCTTTTTACTCTCTGAAGGTATCTCTCTGCTCTCAACTCTCATTCTTCAACATCTATTATTACACTATTATGGGTCTACCTGTTCTCTTGCTGCTCTAAATAACTATTTTTTTATTAATTTTTTTAAATCCTATTGAGATTTGATCTCCTTTATCTGCATTCCTAATGTTAAAGTTAGTATTGTCATGTTTATGTTGATGCTCTCATTAATAAGCCTCTGTTTGTAGTGGATTGTCAAGTTTATGTTGGATGTTTAGCAGTTGTTTGATAAAATTCCTTTAATAAACAAGGTGTATTACAATTGATGCCAAATGATCGTTTGTAGAGGTAAGAGAGAGATTTTTGTTTTTTTGGAATGCATAGTGCCTAAATGGTGTTTGATTAAATTTCTAAGAAAAGTAGTAATTCATTACTTTAACATTAAAATCTTTTGTTAGTGTGTGTGATGAGTGCCCAGGTTACTTCTATTTCATTCTTCTCTTCTATAGCCAGAACCAACCTTAGGCATCAATCCCTCATCGTTACCAACCTTGGTCATCAATCCCTCATCGTTACCAACCTTAGGCAATGTGGTGAACACACTATTATAGACACCAACACTACAATTCACAAGAGGTAGATACTCTGTACTTTTTGTAAGTTAAGAACCCTTTTTAAATGGATTAGAACCATTGGGTTTTTGCTTTACATTGTTTGAAATCTTAAAGCTTATATCCTTTTTGTTGGAAAGTAGTATATAATTCATTACTGCAACTTTAGAATCTTTTGTTTGTGTGTATGACAAGTGTTCAGGTTACTTTTATTTCATTCTTCTCTTCTCTAGCCAGAATCAACCTTAGGCATGAATCTCTCATTCACGCCAACATTGTGCATGAATCTCTCATTGACACCAACCTTAGGCAATGCAGTGAACACACTATTATAGACGCCAAACACTGCCAGAGGCGGATTCAGGAAATTTTAATGGGGGGGACCATTGAATTTTCAACAACGTAACATACTTAATATAAAAAATATAAAGTTGCATTACAAAATAAAAAAAAATTAAAATTGCACTACAAAATACATACCTTTTGAACAATCAATATTGCTAGAATTGTACTCGACGTTCTTTCAAGTCACGGAATCCATCAATGATTGACTCGGTACTAATGTTTCTTGCAATTTCCCTTTCAATGAAGATAGTCAAAGAATTTATAAGAAAATCGTCTTCCATTTTACTTCGAAGTTTGGATTTAACAATACTCATAGCCGAGAATGCACGCTCCGTGGTTGCGGTAGAAACTGGAAGGGTAAGAATCAACCTTATCAATCTATCGATTAGAGGATAAACCAAGGACTTTCTACTTTTTACCATCCATTGACATAGATCAGAGATAGTGCACAAATTTTGAAATTCTGAATGCTGGAGTACGTCAAGCTCATAATGTTGTAATTAAACCTGCAGTGAATCTCTTTCATAATCCGTGAAGTCATTTGGATAAAATTCATTGACAAGATGGCAAGCGTTATCTATATTGAAAGACAACCGCGAATTGCGAGGGTCAAACATAGAACTAAGAACAAGTAGCTTCACCGTATGCTCACTAAACCTATTATTTAACTCTTGCAATTGAGAGTCTATTGTAGCAGTAAAAATATTGATACGATAATGATCTTTAATTGTAAATAGATTTTGTTTGTTCCGAGCTCGACCTCCTCTTTCAACATATAAAGCATTCATATCCGGAATATCTATCGCACGACTTTCACAAAAAGACTTTACCTTGACAAAGAGACTATCATACCCATCATCTCTCAAAATGTATTTTGACCGAAGCTTCGAGTCGTAATCGATTTTTTGCAATTTGTTCGGAACTTTGTTTATCAATAAGCTTTCGGACATGTTGTGCTTGATTCATTAGGTCCTCACATGACTTCTCAGCAATTTTATGTAATGAATTCGGATCTTTTCCTATGTGATTCAAAAACGCACAATCTTTCCCATTCCTTACTTTCTTCCAATTCTTAAAGCCATCAACGAAAAATGTATTTTGACCGTGATGCTTACCTGGTTTGTTAAATAAATAACAAGGTAAACAAAATGCAGCATCACTCGTAGGGGAGTACTCTAACCAGGATGGAAAAATCTTGAACCACGATGACTGAAAACGACGAGAATGCTTTTCAGGTCCGCTCGAAGGATACTCTGCTATGATACATTGATAAGGGCCATAGTTAATGTAAGCTCGTCGAACTTCATCAAGTTTATCAATGGGATACTTCGATATTGCCATACGTAATCCTGGGTCACGCTCCAAATTGTTGATATCAAACTCCACTGACTCAATTCTAGGTGATTTTTTAGTACGATTACCAACTTTTTCAGCTACCGATAGTTCTACATTATCTTCTACAATTTGAACATGCTTCCTCTTGAAAAAAGAGTCAATTGTAGGTGATTTTCCCATATCTAAAAAATAAAAAATTGAATAACAAAATATTAGTATATATAAAATATAAGGAAACATAAGAAATGTGAGTATCAATTTAATTATAAGAAATGATGAGTTAGCATTTGGAACTAAATACTATGTGGTATATACAAAAAATATGAGGTGAATTTTATTACATTGTGCGAGACAGTAACAAAAACTCATTAAGGCAACAAAAAATAAAAGGCAACAACATATCCTATTAAAATGATTAATGAGGAATAAAGGAATAAAAGGCAAAGCATATTGTGCTCATGTGCTGTAAGTAGAAATGCAAACCATCCTATTAAAATAAAAGGCAACAACAACCCACCATTTAATTCAAAAACAAACCATTTAATTTTGTGCTGTAAGTAGAAAAATGATTAATGAGGAATGAAGGAATCTATCAAATTAATTAAGTGAAGTTGACTTCTTTTAGGTACTAGCACAGCCAACAAAGCAACCAATGAGCAGAGCATATTGAACCAAATTAACCAGTGACCCACCAAATGGCCAACAAAACCAAAAGCAGCATATACAAAGTACAAAAGTAAAAGGTTAAAAAGCCAAAAAAACCCTCCTGGGCCTCTCCTCCTTGCCGGCTCCTTTATCTCTCACCTCTCGGCAATCGGCATTATATTTATATATATAATATATATATACATACACATACACTCATCCACACTAAATCACAAATTTACAGTGCTCTCCTCTCTCAATTTTTTTTCTTTCAAGTTTCATCTCACACAATCAATTTGATTAAGCCCTAAATTACCAAAAAAAAAAAACCTAAATCATAGATTATGGAGTATAGACTTACAGAGATGATTGCCGGCGGCGACCTAATGGAGGAGTACGATGACAAGTTAACGACGGACGGTCGATGGTGAGCTAGCTGCGCGCGTGCCTGTGTCGTTAGAGGCAGAGCGTGGTTTTTCAATTTTTCTCTCAAGAGCTCTCTCTCTCTCTCTCTTATTTTTGTGGGTTTTATTTGGGGGGGACCACAATTAAAATTTTACAGACTTATTTTTTTTTTATATATATATATATTAAAAAAAAAAAGTTGGGGGGGACCATGGCCCCCCTTGTCCAATGCATACATCCGCCTCTGAGAACACAATACATCAAACATTCGGATAGTGGAGCTACTTCTAAAAATTAGGCTAATTAAAATGAGAAGAGGCATTTCTCGTCTAGGGTGCACATTATTCACATGTAGAAAGAAGATTGTTTCTTTTGATAACATAATTTCCCAAATCCATAATTTCTAGTCAGGAGCTGGGCCAACTCTCATAAAATTTGTGCTAGATATATAATATTCCGTGACCTGTTTTTTATGGCTGCATTGGCCACCCCTAAATTTTTTCCAGGTAGAATCTGAGAATGATAACAAGCACTATTAGGTATGTTAAGCATTTGGATCCGATATTTTTACCCACCACTGATTGAATGGACCACCATTTCAATCTTAAGTGCAATCAAACAGCACCTTAAATAAATAAATAATAGGCTATATATGCAATTGAAGCTATGAAGTAAGAGCATATAGGAGTAGGAATAGTGTACCCATCTGCAGTTTTGTTCAATTCAAATCCAGATGAGTTTGCTACATCCATAAGAGTTTTTCAGCAGATTTGGACCTTGTTTGAGTCATGTTTGCAAAACATTTCTCCAAAATGTCCTTTCTATTCCTGTACATCCCAAGGCTCGACGTCGTAGAAGATTGGGTAACTGTTTGTCCCTTTTGTGATTTACTACTGCATTCCATGACCTTCACAAGCTCATCTAAACACCATTGCGAAGAAGTGTAGTTTTTGGAGAAAACAATGGCGGCAAACCTCGATTCCTCAGTGGCTTTGAGGAGCACGGGTGAGATTGATTCCCCTGTTTCGAGCCTCTCATCGTCCTTGAATGTGTAGATGCCACTCCTTTTAAGAGCAGAGTATAGATGATCAACGAAACTCTTCCCAGTGTCTTCCCCTCGAAAGCTTAAGAATACATTGTACTTCCACCTATGATGATCTCCTGCCGAATAAGACGAAGAAGCAGCTTCTACTAGTAATCTCTCGATAGAATCTATGGCAATGTACCACTGCTACTACTCCCATAGTACCACTCCCATGCCGATGGCACTTGGGCTTAACTTGTGTAAATTATTCATCACCTGAATCGCAAATTCAAGAGGACAATGTAAACTAACAAAGTCATACATAAGAATTTTTGTTTTATGAAGAAAAGAAAAACAGATTTCAGTCCTACAACACATATACATTGCCACTGAATGGTAGGAGCACACTAACCAAAAGTTAGTTGAGCATTACAAGGGATCGTGCAGAGTATCCTTCGAGCGGACCTGAAAAGCATTCTCGTCGTTTTCAGTCATCGTGGTTCAAGATTTTTCCATCCTGGTTAGAGTACTCCCCTACGAGTGATGCTGCATTTTGTTTACCTTGTTATTTATTTAACAAACCAGGTAAGCATCATGGTCAAAATACATTTTTCGTTGATGGCTTTAAGAATTGGAAGAAAGTAAGGAATGGGAAAGATTGTGCGTTTTTGAATCACATAGGAAAAGATCCGAATTCATTACATAAAATTGCTGAGAAGTCATGTGAGGACCTAATGAATCAAGCACAACATGTCCGAAAGCTTATTGATAAACAAAGTTCCGAACAAATTGCAAAAAATCGATTACGACTCGAAGCTTCGGTCAAAATACATTTTGAGAGATGATGGGTATGATAGTCTCTTTGTCAAGGTAAAGTCTTTTTGTGAAAGTCGTGCGATAGATATTCCGGATATGAATGCTTTATATGTTGAAAGAGGAGGTCGAGCTCGGAACAAACAAAATCTATTTACAATTAAAGATCATTATCGTATCAATATTTTTACTGCTACAATAGACTCTCAATTGCAAGAGTTAAATAATAGGTTTAGTGAGCATACGGTGAAGCTACTTGTTCTTAGTTCTATGTTTGACCCTCGCAATTCGCGGTTGTCTTTCAATATAGATAACGCTTGCCATCTTGTCAATGAATTTTATCCAAATGACTTCACGGATTATGAAAGAGATTCACTGCAGGTTTAATTACAACATTATGAGCTTGACGTACTCCAGCATTCAGAATTTCAAAATTTGTGCACTATCTCTGATCTATGTCAATGGATGGTAAAAAGTAGAAAGTCCTTGGTTTATCCTCTAATCGATAGATTGATAAGGTTGATTCTTACCCTTCCAGTTTCTACCGCAACCACGGAGCGTGCATTCTCGGCTATGAGTATTGTTAAATCCAAACTTCGAAGTAAAATGGAAGACGATTTTCTTATAAATTCTTTGACTATCTTCATTGAAAGGGAAATTGCAAGAAACATTAGTACCGAGTCAATCATTGATGGATTCCGTGACTTGAAAGAACGTCGAGTACAATTCTAGCAATATTGATTGTTCAAAAGGTATGTATTTTGTAGTGCAATTTTATTTTTTTTTATTTTGTAATGCAACTTTATATTTTTTATATTAAGTATGTTACGTTGTTGAAAATTCAATGGTCCCCCCCATTAAAATTTCCTGAATCCGCCTCTGTGTGTTCTTATTCTCGTTCTATTTACGGATACATTAAGCAACGTTGTGACTGCATATTTACAATAAATTTTGAACCAAAGAACAAAAAAAAAAAAAATAACCCTGTCATGGATAATTGTTTTTGTGTTTCTTTACTATATTTTCTTATTGACATCCTTTATAATCTACAGGCATGAATTGAAATATATCGACCGAATTGTCCAAAAGATTTGGAGTAAACTCCCATCTAAAATTCAAGTTGAAGATGCTGTTCTAGTTGGAATTATTAGAGATTTTATGCACTGTGGATGTTGTATGCACCACTTTTTCAATAATTGTAGTTTGAATATGAATGTTTAATTTGAATAAATGGTTTTATAATTAATTTTATATTATAAAAGTAATTAGTTATTATAATTTTCTTGCATTTTCCTTGCAATTTTCCGGATAAACAAACAGGTAAGTTTTTAGTTTCTTGTAAAAATCATGTATGAACCAAATGCCAACCGCACACAGGAAAATAATTTTCTCTTTCTCATGAATCACTTTTCAGCTATCCAAACAGACCTTATAAGAGACCATCATTAGTAGAAAAAAGCCCCAAACTCGTCATTCTAAAAACCGACTATCACTACTACTTTCACCCACTAATTACAAAGTTTTTTGAATAACACGATAACAACAACAATCAAACAAAAAAAAAAGAAAAAAAAAAAAAACAAACAAACTTAATTGAATGCGACCAGCTCCCCTTAATCATACTCCAATTCAAACTAACAAAGAACTCAATGCGGAATTATAATTCAAAAATTAGAAAAAGCAAACCCAACCCTTCTCCAATCAAATTTGACGAAAGGGTGAAGAAGGATGATATTAGAATTGCACAGCTTCGTTTATCATTTATATATATATATATATTTAAATCCTCTATCATTCCTCAAAGTCTAGAGTTTACAGAACCCATAGGGCTCCACCTTCTTGGGATCCACTACCTAGTTCTGCTGTATTTGTTGTTTTTTCGTAATTTTTTTTTCAAATATAATAGTTGATATTTTGATTCCTTATCTATTAGAACATGTCCAATGCAACTATAAATTAAATAAATATGATGTCAAATTAAAATAGATATAGAATAAACCAAAAAAATGTTTTTCAATGCAACCCGCAATAATGACCATTAATTAAGCTTATGGAGCAAAAATGGGAATAGACATTGTAAATGTAAACTCTATTTTTAGAGGGTTTTTTAGATAATATTTTAATACCACATTATTATTTTATTTATGTATTTTCCTTTTTCAAGTTTTTATTTATTTTTAACTTTCATTTTATGATTTTTTTAATAAAAATAATATGATTGAAAAATATGAACCAGGACCTCCCAAACAACATTCATATTGCATATAAAACTATTAATTTTACTTTTATGATTTTTAAAAAAAATAAAGAATCTATTGCACAATTCCATTGGAGATTCTAAAAAAAAAAAAAATTGTCCCTACTACAACACGTAAGAAAGGCATGATTACATTTGCATGGTTTGGATCTATCAAATATATTTTTCATTGGAGTTGAACTTAGACCATTACCTAGAAAACACGGACACCTCTAAGACGTTGATGTGTCCGCGTCGTACAAATATTGCAAGTACTTTCATCATAATTCAAACTCTTTTAGTGTAGTATTGACGCGCCTGAAATACTTCCGCGCTTAGGAACCCAAGTGTAGGTCGTCAAGTTATAATACTTGGTAAGTCCAAGTGTCGAACCACAAGGATAGTCGGAAAGACGATGTGGTGATTACGAGTCCAAGGCTTTGTTCAAGAGAATTTGATTGGTTGATTTTAGTTGTTGATTTTAAAGTCTTGCAATAAAAATTAAAGTGATGTATCAATTGATAAGAAAAGGCTAAGGCATTATAGAATTCATTTGCTATGCAATGTTATGTAAAATTAATCTCATTCAAAATTCTCAATGCAATTCCTAAGTGTTGAGTACCTTACACTTTTCTAAGCAAAAGGGTGTGAAGCAAGAGCAACCCATTCCCATATAAATGCCATATAAAGAAAGGGTGTAAGTAAAACTCAACACAAATGTATCTCTCATTTTTATCTTGTAACAAAGGGTGTGAAGCAAGTGCAACCCATTCCCATATAATGTCCAACCAAGATGCAAACTTGAGATACACCAAAAGAAAAGGCATAAAATTAAACTAGGCATTGAGAATTCATTGTTAGTTTCCCTTAGGCAATTGACTTGATTATGAAAATGGCCAACTAAAAAGTTTAGCACAATAAATCATAACATTTCATTTGTCTAAGATTGGGAGGTTTAGGTGGAGATTAAATCATCCGATTTAGACACATTTGATAAATACAAATTGAATCCTTAAGGTGATTAGTGTAGTTGATTATGGCATAAACTTAAGAGATCCTCCTTGGCAACACTCTAACTAAGAAAATATTGAGTCTCAAAATCACATAAAGTGTAGAAAGCACTCAACATATCATTAAAGCATTCAAGGATTGGAATCTCAAATTTATGGTATTTCCATGAATATTCAAAGACTAAACATGCTTGGCAATGTAAAATATCTCAATCATAGAAGGAATGGACATAGGCTAATAAGAAATACACAAGTGCATCATCTCCTCATTAATGCTTGAGATCTATGTATACAAGGCATACAAAGTCAAATCACCTTATGAGGATTATCTTACTAGCTTATGGATGGTTGATTGAATGGAGAAGATGAAGGATTCAAGAAGTATTTAACAACACTAACAATGGAATGAGAAACAAACTTACATAATTAATGCAATGCAAACTTCATCTTCTAGCCTTAGCAAAGAAACTACTCCATGATAGTTGTATGAACAAAAACCATTAAAGGGATTTCCATTTCTCTCAAGAGCTTCTCTCTCTAGATTTCTTCCAAGTGATAGATAATTTTACAAAGTGCAGGAAAATAGTGCTTAAATAACTACAATCTAGATCTAGAAATTACACATCCCCAAATGAAAACAAATAAAATATTTAAATGAAAAGCAAAACCAATGCCAAAAATGGCTATTCTATCACACTTTCTAAGGGACCCTTGGGTAAACACCTGAGGCTAGAACAAAAATAGAAAGTCCAGCAATTTTTGGTGAGTTTCAATGCATCAAAATGGGAGAAAAGCTGCTTTTGGGGGCTGTGCAGTGCATTCTGGGAGGTCTCTGATCGATCAGAGGATCCTCTGATCGATCAGAGGGGAAATTTTGGCTTGTAAGGTGGGCTCTGATCGATCAGAGCACCCTCTGATCGATCAGAGGGCATGTTTTGCATTAAAAGGTAGCCTCTGATCAATCAGAGGCTCCTCTGATTGATCAGAGGACACTTCGGGAGACTTTTTTTCTTCTCTTTTGGCTTCTATCTCTCTTGAATCCTTCCCAAAGCTTCCCAACTTGCTTCCAAAATCTATGAGCACAATCAAGACACTAGAAAAGGCTACTTTGAGCCATGTTAAAGCAATTCTTGATATTTTGAGTGTGTGTGCAAAAGTGGGTTAATTTAATTAATCTAGGCTAAAATAAACGCGATAAACACAATCAAAAGAGCGTTAGCGACTACAAAATTACGCGTTTATCAACACCCCCCAACTAAACTCTTGCTAGTCCCTTAGCAAGCAAAATAAAAATAGCTATGTATAATATCCGAAAATGCATTTAGCACATGCATTAAGCCTTTGAACTCCTAAGTTCCCCTAGAAGACGAGTTGTGTCTCGTGAGGGTTTACAGCGATGATACCCACAAACATCCGAAGTTTGAACTCGAAGTAGTAGAATTGAAGCATTTCCATGAATTGATTCAAGTGTTTAGCATTACTATTACAATTTCCGGAATGTTGGCATTTGAATGACGATCTCCATTACTTACAATCTCCTTTAGAAACTAGCTCTACATTCCCATTTGAACATACTATGCATATGGATCTTTGACACAATCATTCTTAATCACAAATAGTTCTATTCATCAATAGTGGAAGAGAGAAATCTTTCAAAAACAAAAGCTCAAGAACTTTGTCAATTCTAAGCACTTTTCTTTATCTTTTACTTGGAATTTTTTGCTAAATTACCTCAAGGTGGTTTGCATCTCTATGGAGGGCAGCGGTCTCACTTTGTGATTTTGCATTCATAGCTTCTTCTTCATCTTTTTTTTTTTAAATGCACAAAGGAAGCTATTCACCCTTTTTCCACATGGTAACCTTTGCCTATCCTTAATATTAGACAAAATGACTTATGAATTTAGTCAAGTGAAGCTTAAAGTCAATATTAAGTTTAAAAGTCATCCAAGTTCTCAAATTTTTTTGTAAGTGCCATGCATGTGTCCCCTCTAAGGAGGATCTTTTCGAAAGAACTTTTATTGCATTTGAACATTACTTCTCTCTACACAAGATGAAAATCACTCTATGTGAAACCAAAGACTAAATCAAGCCACAACATTATGCATATTCATAGGAAACTACAAGGCTCAAGAATCTAAATGAAGCAATGCCATAGAGATTATTACTCAACTACTTATCCGAATCAAGAATTTCATGCCAAAAAACCATCAATTCAAGGACAATTCTAAAAAAAATTGATCATCATTTTTCAAACTTTGATAACATGGTGAAATCGATCCTAGCATGGAGAAAATTAACATGAAAGAAAGCATGCTTGAGCATTTGAGATTTGAAAGTGCTCACCCCCCAACTTAAAGTTGGCATTGTCCTCAATGCTCTTGAGGTCGACGAAACAATGGGCGAATGCTTGGAAAATTGCTTTCCAATTTCTCCAAAAATAAGCTAGGATCAATTTCAAAGCTACAATATATACAAAAATCTAAACAAAGTGGGTTAGCATTAGTCAAACATAACATGCAAAATTAAAGCTCAAGCCATCACAAGTAGTTATGTTTAGATAATCCAATAACCCAAAAAGAAAATAAAGCAAAAAATAAAAATAAAATAATAAATAAAATAAAAAAATGGAGTTTTCAAAGTTAGGAGGAGTGACCATGCTTCTTCTTGGACTTGGGTTGGTAGAGGATGATGCCATTGGAGCTTGGGACAAGTGGGTTTCGAAATTGGGGATCTATGGGGTCAAAATTCAAGATTTGGGTGAAAATTAATGGATGAGAGTGAAGGTTATGTGCTTGAGATGATAAATGGGTAGAATAGAAGGCACAAATCTGAATTTTTGGTGAGGATTTCGAAAATGGAGGTGGGGTGAAAGGTTTGAATTTTTAGTGAGAGAAAGTGATGGGTTTGATGATTTTTGGGTAAAAATGGAGAGAGTGGTGAAGGATTAGAAGGGTTTAGAGGGTGTATGGGCTTCAATGGAGGATTTGGTAGAGTAATTTTGGTGTTTGGGGAGGTGAAGAAGGGGTTAATGGAGGATGGGAGAAGAGGAAGCTCGAAGTGGGAGAGAAAGGAGCTTTTTGGACCAAAAAAAAAGTTTTTTTTTTTTTTTTTTTTTTTTTTTTTTTTCAGGAAAAATCACCTCTGATTGATCAGCCATCACCTCTGATCGATCAGCCATGCACCAGAGCACTCCCTTTTTTTTTCAAACTTTTTTGTTTTGCGTTTTGGTCCATTCTGCCCTTTTCCCTCAAGTTTGATGTTTTTGCATTTTAGTCCCTGAACTTTTTCCAACGTGTGACGATCCTCCTAAAACTCCAGAAAATAAACAAAAATTATATACAAACATGACCTACGCTTATTAGGCGTAGGTCGGGTCACTTAGAGGGGTGGACTCCTCTAGCGTTGGAATTTCCAAAAACGATTTCAATCTTTACCCGTTAACTTTGAATTCGAAATTCGTTTTTGGATCAACCACCGTCACGGCCCCAAATGAAAATACATGCTTGACAATGTAGGGGCCGGTCCAACGAGACTTTAATTTTCCGGGAAAAAGGTGGAGACGCGTATCATAAATAAGGACTTTTTGACCAAGTTTGAGATATTTTCTTAAAATCGATTTATCATGAAATTTTTTCGGCCTTTCCTTGCTTAATTTTGAATTTTGGTACGCGTCTCTCCTCAATTCCTCCAACTCCTTAAGTTGCAACTTCCGGTTGCTTGGCAATGGCTTGAGCTTCATTTGTCCCTCAAGCTTTGGTGTTGGATCGGATGTGCTCTCTTTTTGCTTATTTGGATCTTGAACTTTGTCATCAAGCAAAGAAAATACATTCAAACACCCATCGAATTCATTGGAAGTTGTTAGATTGTCTTCCATTGAATTCGAATCGTAAGTATCATTGACATGATCTTGGACTAATGACTCTATCATGTTCACATGTTTACTTTCTTCATCAAAATCATTTTGTTGTTTGCTTAAAGAAAACACATTTAGCTCAAGAGTCATGTTTCCAAAAGTCAATTTAACAATTCCATTCTTGCAATTAATGATGGCATTAGATGTGGCAAGAAATGGTCTTCCTAAAATGACGGGAATTTCATTAGCGGGATTTGCTACCGGTTGCATATCAAGAACAATGAAATCAACGGGAAAATAGAATTTATCAATTTGCACTAAAACATCCTCTACTATCCCTCTTGGTATCTTAACGGATCGATCCGCTAATTGAATCGTCACTTTGGTGGGTTTCAACTCTCGTAACCCCAATTGCTTGTACACCGAAAAAGGAAGTACATTGACACTAGCTCCCAAATCAAGTAAGGCATTTTTTATACGACAATTGCCAATTAAACATGAAATTGTTGGGCAACCGGGATCTTTAAATTTTGGAATGTGAGTGCCTTGCATGATTGAGCTCACTTGCTCCGTCATAAACGCCTTTTTCTTAACATTCAACCTTCTTTTGGTGGTACACAAATCCTTGAGAAATTTAGCATATGAAGGTATTTGCTTGACCGCATCAAGTAAAGGAATGTTGATCTTGACTTGCTTAAACACATCAAGAATTCCGGCATTTCGGGTCTCCTTGAAAGGTTGAGATAACCTCTCCGGAAAAGGGACTTTGACACTATTCTCGATTTTCTCTAAATCCTCTTTTCCAACTCTCTCTTCTTCCCTCATTCTCTCTTCTAGGGTGATCTCCTCAACTTGACTTGACTTGGCTATGTCCGCCGGTTTTTTGGCCTTAGGAACTATAGTTTTGTCAATCTCTTTCCCACTCCTAAGGACGGTGATGGATTTCAACTCCTCAACATGTTCACTTGACTCACCCTCATTGATCAATAAAGCTTGGCCTCGAGGGTTAGCTAAGGGTTGAGATGGAAATTTCCCTTTTTCTTGAATGGACAATGCGGTGGTGAGTTTGGACATTTGGGTTTTCAAGTCACTAACATCTCTATTGGTCTTATCTATAAATTGCCGCAAAAGAGACTCCAAATTTGAATTTGGGTTTGGGTTAGTTTGGCCAAAATAGTTGTTTTGGGGTGGAGGTGGTCTTTGTTGGTAGGAGTTTGAATTTGCATTGGAATTTTGATGAGCATTTTGATTTTCCCCCCAACTAAAGTTAGGATGGTTCTTCCACCCTTCGTTGTACCTTTGAGAAAATGGGTCACTGTGTGACCTAGAGTATGAGTTCATAGCATTGACTTGTGAGGGACTTTGAAGGACCTTTTTGAAGGCCGGAATTGTGTGACACTCCTCCGTGGAATGTCCCACCTTCTCACAAATGACACAAACGGTGCTAGTACCTACACTACCTTCCCTCATTTTACTAGACTCCATGGCTTCGACTTTCTTTGACAATTGAATAAATTTTAACTCAATGTCATCACCTTTAGACAATTGGTACAAACCCCCTCTCTCGGAAACTTTACCCTTAACCTCATCCGTGTAAGTGTTCCAATTTTGGGCACCTTCGGCTATTTCATCAAAGTACAACAAAGCTTCCTCCGGACTTTTGCTCAAAAAATTTCCATTACACATCGTTTCCACAAACGTGCGCATGGTGGGAGTGAGTGATTCGTAAAAATAGCTCACAATACTCCATGTCTCATGTCCATGATGGGGGCAAGAATTCAAAAGTTCTTTGTATCTTTCCCAACACTTGTAAAAGCTCTCATTTTCTTTGGGAGAAAAATTTGAAATTTGTCTTCTCAAAGCATTGGTTCGATGAACGGGAAAGAATTTCTTTAAAAATTCGGTTTGTAATTCTTGCCAAGTTCGAATGGAATTGGGACGTAGAGAATTGAGCCATATCTTGCCTTTGTCCTTTAATGAGAATGGAAAAAGTTTTAACCTCATTACTTCCTCATTTGTGTTAGCATCTCTAAAAGTAGAGCAAACTTCCTCAAAATCTTTTAAATGCAAGTAAGGGTTTTCGGAATCCATACCATGAAATGATGGTATATGTTGTAACATGCCCGGTTTGAGAGTGAATGTTCCGGCTTGACCCGCGGGAATGACAATGCAAGAGTTTGAAGTGCCTCTAGGAGGTTGAAGATAATCTCGCATAGTGCGGACCGGACGATTGTGATCATTGTTCTCTCCGGCATTTGACTCATTGTCCTCGTTATCCATCTCGGATGGAAGAGGTGATGGAGAAGGATGCCTTGGAAGTGGTTGGCCTCTTGGTGGACTTATTCGAAGATCAATGTACAAGTCCCCGAGCATAAGCCCGGGAAGGTGATCTTAAAGAAAATTGCCACCTATAAAAGAAGAAAATAATAAGCAAGAAAAACTTATTCACAAAAGGAGAAGAAATACTTACAAAGCGGATTTTTGTACAAAACCCGTAATCCGTCTTTCGCCGTATCCCCGGCAACGGCGCCAAAAACTTGACGCGCCCGAAATACTTCCGCGCTTAGGAACCCAAGTGTAGGTCGTCAAGTTATAATACTTGGTAAGTCCAAGTGTCGAACCACAAGGATAGTCGGAAAGACGATGTGGTGATTACGAGTCCAAGGCTTTGTTCAAGAGAATTTGATTGGTTGATTTTAGTTGTTGATTTTAAAGTCTTGCAATAAAAATTAAAGTGATGTATCAATTGATAAGAAAAGGCTAAGGCATTATAGAATTCATTTGCTATGCAATGTTATGTAAAATTAATCTCATTCAAAATTCTCAATGCAATTCCTAAGTGTTGAGTACCTTACACTTTTCTAAGTAAAAGGGTGTGAAGCAAGAGCAACCCATTCCCATATAAATGCCATATAAAGAAAGGGTGTAAGTAAAACTCAACACAAATGTATCTCTCATTTTTATCTTGTAACAAAGGGTGTGAAGCAAGTGCAACCCATTCCCATATAATGTCCAACCAAGATGCAAACTTGAGATACACCAAAAGAAAAGGCATAAAATTAAACTAGGCATTGAGAATTCATTGTTAGTTTCCCCTAGGCAATTGACTTGATTATGAAAATGGCCAACTAAAAAGTTTAGCACAATAAATCATAACATTTCATTTGTCTAAGATTGGGAGATCTAGGTGGAGATTAAATCATCCGATTTAGACACATTTGATAAATACAAATTGAATCCTTAAGGTGATTAGTGTAGTTGATTATGGCATAAACTTAAGAGATCCTCCTTGGCAACACTCTAACTAAGAAAATATTGAGTCTCAAAATCACATAAAGTGTAGAAAGCACTCAACATATCATTAAAGCATTCAAGGATTGGAATCTCAAATTTATGGTATTTCCATGAATATTCAAAGACTAAACATGCTTGGCAATGTAAAATATCTCAATCATAGAAGGAATGGACATAGGCTAATAAGAAATACACAAGTGCATCATCTCCTCATTAATGCTTGAGATCTATGTATACAAGGCATACAAAGTCAAATCACCTTATGAGGATTATCTTACTAGCTTATGGATGGTTGATTGAATGGAGAAGATGAAGGATTCAAGAAGTATTTAACAACACTAACAATGGAATGAGAAACAAACTTACATAATTAATGCAATGCAAACTTCATCTTCTAGCCTTAGCAAAGAAACTACTCCATGATAGTTGTATGAACAAAAACCATTAAAGGGATTTCCATTTCTCTCAAGAGCTTCTCTCTCTAGATTTCTTCCAAGTGATAGATAATTTTACAAAGTGCAGGAAAATAGTGCTTAAATAACTACAATCTAGATCTAGAAATTACACATCCCCAAATGAGAACAAATAAAATATTTAAATGAAAAGCAAAACCAATGCCAAAAATGGCTATTCTATCACACTTTCTAAGGGACCCTTGGGTAAACACCTGAGGCTAGAACAAAAATAGAAAGTCCAGCAATTTTTGGTGAGTTTCAATGCATCAAAAGGGGAGAAAAGCTGCTTTTGGGGGCTGTGCAGTGCATTCTGGGAGGTCTCTGATCGATCAGAGGATCCTCTGATCGATCAGAGGGGAAATTTTGGCTTGTAAGGTGGGCTCTGATCGATCAGAGCACCCTCTGATCGATCAGAGGGCATGTTTTGCATTAAAAGGTAGCCTCTGATCAATCAGAGGCTCCTCTGATTGATCAGAGGACACTTCGGGAGACTTTTTTTCTTCTCTTTTGGCTTCTATCTCTCTTGAATCCTTCCCAAAGCTTCCCAACTTGCTTCCAAAATCTATGAGCACAATCAAGACACTAGAAAAGGCTACTTTGAGCCATGTTAAAGCAATTCTTGATATTTTGAGTGTGTGTGCAAAAGTGGGTTAATTTAATTAATCTAGGCTAAAATAAACGCGATAAACACAATCAAAAGAGCGTTAGCGACTACAAAATTACGCGTTTATCAAGTATTGATTTGACCACTCTGAGCGCAATTAAGTTAGTTTATGTATAATTCATACTGTTAGTTAAAAAAAGACTAACAAACCTTTTGTATTTAGATGGCAAAATCTTCCGACAAGTTTCTTAATTAAAATATATTTAATATTTTTGGTTATTGTCCTGTGTCGAATGGCACAAGTGTACCCTAATTAAATTCAAAATAATATTTTAAATAGTTTTGACGAAATTTATATATATATGGCAAATTTTGTAAAAAACTTACTCGATCCAAAAAATAAAAAGCATAAAAAATTAGTATATGAAAAACCTTGAATTAGACCCTATTACTTTCCTAGTTCTTTCTTTTCTTGTCGTAGTGTGTGTGTTGTGTGGGGGAATGATATTATTGGTTGTTTCCACCGAAAAGGAAACTTTATAATTAAAAAAAAAAAAAAGAAGGAAAGAAGATGGAAATTGACTTACACGCTCCCTTTTCCTCTACTTTTAACTCAGCACACCAAAGTTTGCTTATTTTTTTCTTGGATTTTAAATATAAGCTACATCAAAGTATTAGACTTTATTGAAATAAAAATATTATAAGGTAAATATCAAGTTTCACATATGAACTAGAAAGGGCATAAAAGTAAACCCTTAAAATTAAGATGATTTTGATATGAACTTTAGTGAAATTTATAGAATTGGATTCCGAACTGTGTAACAAAAGCTATATTCAATCAAAATATTAGACATTATAGAAATAAAATATTGTAGCGTGAATATCAACTGTCACATATGAATTTAAAAGTATATAAAAGTACCCCTCAAAATGGAGAGAATTTTGATATGAACTCAACAGAATTCACTGAATTAAAATATTGTGACGTGAATATCAACTTTCACATACCAATTCAAAGTAAATAAAAATACCACTTGAAATGAAGAGGATTTTGATCGCACTTTAAAATATATTTAATAATTTTTTGTTCGTTGCGATGTGCCGGATGGCATGTACGTACCCTAGTTTAATTCAAAAATATTGTTTTAATGAAATTCTTATATATACAAATATATACCAAGTCTAATAAAAATGTTTATCTATTAAGGCCTTGAATTAGACTATATTGAGAAATATTGGATACAAGATGTAATAAAAATGAGGCAAGTCGAATAAAACTTCATTATATATTTAATCAGTTATATTTGGATTTGGATTCAAATTTGAACATTAGACTGAGCATTACATATTTTATAGTAATGGGCCATTTTAAAATCCTATCAAGGGCTCAAAATCTATGAAGAAGGAATGGTGCAATTTGAACCATAAGATGATAAGACTTTCGCCAGGGCTTTGGAATTTAACAAAAAAAACTTATAATATTTTAACAATTATATTTGAATTTGTATTCAAAACTGAATAGTACTGTGAGTGTTCAATTATATGTTGTTTCACAGAAAAGAGAAAATTTAAACAATTATATTTGGATTTAACTACTCCGTATTAATATTGTATTAGATATTTTACGGTAGTGATGGGACATTTTTCCAAGCAAGGGTTCAAAGTTTACGAAGGCTTTGAATTTAAATTTGAATATTAATATGAACATTAGATATTTTATTTTTTCCAGCAAAAGGGAAAGTTAATATTTAAAAAGTAAAATGAATTGACCCTGTGTAATGCTGCTAACGCTTTCCCTTGATATGAATTCAGTATGAAGTAGGTATGGTGCAATTTGGATTATAAGATAGTAAGACTTTTGAGAGCTTTGGGATTTGACGAAAGCCTTCCTTATAATATAGATGAGTCCAACTTGAGAGTTTAAAGAACGAACTTTTTTTTTTATAAAATTGGTGGGGATGATCTCTATAACAATTATATTATTTTTACAAAAATTAATTAAGAAATTCACACCAGAAATTGGTGTCATAAAAATTTGATAAATATATTATTTTCGTTTATTGAAATTTTAGATAATTACCTCACATACTTTTAAATTGAATTTTTTAACTAGAAATTAGGTAAAAGGTCTTATTACACATTGATTTTTACCAAAAATCCAATGAATAATATTTTTTTGAATGAATGGCCTATTTTTAATTGGTAATTAGTGTAAGAGGCCTATTTTATTTTATATTTTAAATGAAGGTATTTGAATAAATTTAAATATCATTTAATTAATAAAAACATGTTATATATTACCTAAATTACCCCTTTTTTATGAAATTTGCACAAAAAATATGGACTGCAAAGTTATGAACTGCAAAGTTCATATTGCAGTGAAATATGGACTGCAATATGAACTTTGCACTAGAAATATGGACTGCAAAGTTCACATTGCAGTAAAATATGGACTGCAATATGAACTTTGCATAAAAAATATAGATTGCAAAGTTCATATTGCAGTGAAATATAGACTGCAAAGTTCATATTGCAGTCCATATTTTAATTCATATTGGTATTTTTTAGTTTATTTTAAGGGTTGGGATGTCATTTTACAATGAAAAAAAAAGACACATGTCATATTATCAATAAAATAAAAAATAGGCCCTTTATTTACAAAAAAAAATATTCCTTGGCTTTAGTGTGAAAATCTTTCTCTAATAAGACCTTTTTTTTAATTGTCCCATTTTTTAATAAAAATTTGTAGGGGTAATATACTTGGTATAGAAATCATTTTCCCAAAGTTTTATTAAAAATAAAATAAAATCATCAATTAAGCACTTGAGTTAGACTTAATTGATTAAAAAAAATAGATTCAAATTGTAATAAAGAAGAGCCAAGTGGATTAAAAACAACTTTTTCTTATTTCCCTCTTATTGTCGTAGGTTGTTTCGGAATGCTTTCCATTTTATTTTTCTTTTTCCAGCGAAAGGGAAAGTTTATATAATTGAATATATTCAGTTTCCCTCTTCTTTCAGCCTTCAATCTTTGACTCAATTTAATCAGCACAGAACGTAGCTTGCTTAATTTCCATCGTTGCTTTTATTTATCTCTTCTTCAATAATTGTTCGCTAAGCACACAGGTCATCATCTCATTATATGTATGTATATATGCAGTATTTTATTTATTTATATATAAATATTGTTTTGTTTAGTGATTAAAATCATGGATGGATTCAGATCCAATTTCTTATGGTTTCTTTGTTTGTTTCTATACAGCAGGGGAGAAAAGCTTCTTCATTACATATGTTATATATTATATATAGAGTTAGTCACTTTAACAAAAAAAAAGGGATTTCATTTTGAGCAATAAATAGATGAATCCTTTTACAAAATTTGTAAAAATGATCTATATAATGAGTAGTTCACTTCCAATAAATTTCTTAAAAAATTCAACTTATAGATCATCTCCACTAAATTTGAAGAATGATCTATATAGTGATGATAGTGATGATCATGTCATTCACTTCTAGGTTGAAATTTATTTTGAATATTTTTAATGAAATTTGGTAAATATGAGTGTATTCATCAAATATATTATCTTTACAACTTGTCATAATAAAAAAAATTTCCGCCTTTATACTCCTCTAAATGGGAATCCCTTCTTTTTGTTATATATGTATATCTTTTTATTTTTGAGGTGTGTTATGACAAGGTTTGATTTTATACTTATACATAGAATAACCCAAAAAAATGTTCTTCCATGCAATCAACAATAACAACCATTAAGCTTATTTAGTAAAAATGGGAATAGACATTGTCAATGTAACCCTCTATTTTTAGAGGGTGTCTTAGACAATATTTTAATACCACATTATCATTTTATTTATGTATTTTTCTTTTTTCAAGTTTTTAATTATTTTTAACTTTTATTTTATGATTTTTTAATAAAAATAATATTATTGAAAAATATGAATGAGGACTACTATTAATTGATTTTATGATTTAAAATAAATAAATATAGAATCTATTGCACAATTTCATTGGATATTTAAAATAAATAAATTGTCCATTAACTAGGAAACACACGCACACTTCTAACTCGTAAGAAGCTAACATGTCCGTACATGATTTGGAACTATCCAATTCACTTAAACCATTACCTAAGAAACACAGACGCTCTTAAAAAGTTGACATATGAACGTTGTACCTATGTCAGATAGTGACACTTAGTAAGTAATTTTAGTATACTTCAAACTCTTATAGTGCATAATCGATTTGACCACTCCGAGCTAATTAAGTTGGTTTATGTATAATTGACACTGTTAATTGAAAAAGACTAATAAACCATTAATAATTAGATGGCAAAAGATTCCGATAAGTTTTTTAATTGCTCTTTAAAATATATTGAACAATTTTTGTTCATTTTATCGTGTCGGATGGCACAGGCGTATCTTAATTAAATTTAAAATGATGTTTTGAATATTTTTGATGAAATTCTTATATATAAAAAAATATATTAAATTTTATAGAAAAAATAAATTCATAAAAAAATAATTTAATATATTAAAACCTTGACTTAGGACTAGCGCTAGCCTATTATTTTCACGGTTGTTTCTCTTCTTGTCGTAGTAGCGGAATGGTATTTAATTTATTGGTTGTTTCCACGGAAAGGAAAAGTTTATAATTTAAAAAAAGAAGGAAATTGACTTACGCGCTCCAATTCCCTCTTCTTCAGTTTGCTTAATTTCCATTTCCATATCCACCGCCCACAGATCGGCGTGCCTCTGGAAACTGACTACTACTCTATATCATCATCTCATCTCATTCTATGTATGTACCTAATTCCCTCTTTTACTTATTTATTTATTTTGTTGATGATTTTAAAATCAGGGATGGATTTTGATCCCTACAGTTGTACAAATTTTAATAGAAACCCCCCAAATTTCTCATGGTTTGTTTGTATACAGCAGGCGAGGAAAGGTTTAAAGCCTCAAAGAATTAGTTCAAGGTGGGAATTTGGTTCTATTTCATTACATTTCTTAGTTATATATATATATATATATCAGTTTTTGTTTTTGACAGGATTGGATTTGATTGACTAAAGTTATATATATAGTGAGCTGAATTGATGTACTGTACTAAATAAATACCTATGATTTTAATGTTTCCAGGACTAGATTCTAATCAGGGATTTGCCCCCCTATGGCTCAATTTGGTGTCTTATCTTTCCTTTTCCCTCTTTAATAACTAGGAATAGTTTCTTCTTACACACACACAGACACAGGGGTCAGACTGAGAATTTGATTTGGAATTCTAGATTGATTTGGTTTGTTTTTTTTATTCCTTTCCGTTTTTCTAATAATATAAAGTTCAAATTCTAGCTATTGAATAATCAATTTAGAATTTTGGATTTATTTTGTTTGGATAGCGAACTTTATGTTTTAGTTTAATTTTTGTTTGATGTGTTTCTCTCCCCTTTTTGTTGGGATTTCTTTGAGCAAAGGTGGAAAGGACGTGTACAAATCATCGCCTAGAAGCAATTATTACTTGCACCGTGTCTCGCTTCGCGTTTTGCATCTTTTAGTTCAGACTAATTAGCATAATCAATGGTCAAATGATAATACATACCATGGTAACAAAGTGAAGTTCTAAATTTGAGGTGTGTAAAATATAAATTAGAAAAGTTTGATTTTTCATTTGAGATGGAGGAAAGAAGTAAATTTTTTCCTCTGTATGTTTTACTTTCCCATCCCTGTTTGACTTTTAATTTCCACAAATTTATATTTTGAAGTTTGCATTCAGATTGTAAGGATTTCTTTTCATCCAACCAAAGATGCTCAATACTATAATCCCTTCCCTTCTACTTTCCTAGTGTTCTCCATACTAATTATTATCTAAATTTCTTGGCAATTGCTTTCTAGTATTTTGTTCCTGGCTATGCAATTGTAATATGCAATTCTTATGTATGTATGTGTGTTGTAGGACTGAAATTTGTTTTCCTTTTCTTCACAAAACAAAAAATTCTTATATATGTATGTTTTTTAATTTATGGTCCAGGTGATGAATAATTTACATGAAATTAAAACCAAGTGCCATCAGTTACCCCTAGTGGTACTATAATATTTTCTAGTGAGAGATTAAGAGCAAGAATAAGAGTAGTACTGTCGTTGTTCTTCATTTTGAGTTGAGACTGAGGGAGTTCAATACACATGTCCTCCTTTTCCAACTCATTCACTCACTGAAGCTTAGCTTTAAAATTAAGCAAAAGTATGGTAACAATTGAAGAGGTTTCGGAAGTAGAAGCTTCTGTTTCTTCTTTGTCTTTTTCGGCAGGAGATCATCATAGGTGGAAGTACGACGTATTCTTAAGCTTTCGAGGGGAAGACACTAGGAAGAGTTTCATTGATCATCTCTACTCTGCTCTTGTAAGGAGTGGCATCTACACATTCAAGGACGATGAGAGGCTCGAAACAGGGGAATCAATCCCACCCGCCCTCCCCAAAGCCATCGAGGAATCGAGCTTTGCCATCGTCGTTTTCTCCAAAAACTACGCTTCTTCGTGGTGGTGTTTAGATGAGCTTGTGAAGATCATGGAATGCAGTAGTAAATCAGAAAAGGGACAAAGAGTTCTCCCAGTCTTCTACGACGTCAAGCCTTCGGATGTAAGGGAGCAAAAAGGGCATTTTGGAGAAATGTTTCGCAAACACGACTCGCACAGGGTCCAAATCTGGAGAAAAACTCTTATAGGCGCAGCAAACTTGTCTGGATTGGAATTGGACAAAACAGCGGATGGGTAAACTAATCCTATTCCTATATCCTCATTATTCATATCTTTACAATTAGATGTAAATATAGCCTATTATTTATTTATTTAAGGTGCCGTTTGATTGCACTTATGTTTGAAATGGTGGTCCATTTAGAATTAAGAGGTTTTAAATCTGTGTGGTGGGTAAAAATATCAGATCCGAGCACTTAACATACCCAATGGTGTTGGCCAGCTCGATCTATTCGTGCAATTAGAAATTTAGGGGTGTCAAAATATAGCCATAAAAAACAGATCAAGGAATATATATATATTTCTATATATATATCTATGTAGCACAAATTTTATGGTAGTTGGCCAGCTCCTGACTAGATATTATGTTATCAAAATAAATAATCTTCTTTATACATGTGAATAATGTGCAGTTCCTATTTTAATTACACTATTATTTAGAGCAGCTCTTCTATTCAAATGTTTGATGTATTGTGTTGTTATTCTCTTTCTATTTACTAATACATTAATCCACGTTATGACTAGGAATTTACAATAAATTTTGAAGCAAAGAACAAAAAAAAAAAAAACCAACATGTCATATACAATCATTTGTGTTTCCTTACTATATTTTCTTATTAACATCCTTTATGATCTACAGGCATGAATCGAAATTTATTGACTGAATTGTCCAAGAGATTTGGAGTAGACTCCCATCTAAAATTGACGTTGAAGATAAGGGTCTAGTTGGAATGAAGTCTCGTATAGAGGAGGTGACTTTGTTGTTGGGTGAAGAGGCCAATGTTGTTCGCATTGTTGGCATGTGGGGATTGAGTGGAATAGGCAAGTCAACTTTAGCAAGGGCCGTTTATCGTCAAATTAAAGATCGGTTTGAAGTTGCCTTTTTTCTTGATGAAGTTGGAGAAGCGTCAAAGAAAGACGGTCTCAGAAGTTTACAGCAGTGCCTTCTTTCCAAAATCCTAGGGGTGAAGGATTTACAGATAGCGAATGACATGGATGGAATTGCACTAATGGAGACGAGGCTGCGGTTTAGAAGGGTTCTTTTTGTTCTTGACGATGTGGATAGTTCAGAGCAATTAAAAGCGTTAGCTAGAAGTCCTGAGTGGTTTGGTCCGGGGAGTAGAATTATAATAACAACTAGGGATAGAAAACTGCTCGTTACGCATAATGTGGACCAAATACATGAGGGGAGCGTATTAGATTATGTTGAAGCTACTAAGCTTTTCCGATGGAAGGCCTTTAATGATATGTGTCCTGCAAAAGAGTTCGAGGAGCTCTCAGTTCAAGTTATAGATTATTGTGAAGGCCTTCCTTTAGCTCTTGAAGTCTTGGGTTCCGCACTACGCTGTGAAGACTTGGATTTTTGGAAAGATTCATTGCGAAAACTAAGGGAAGTAGGCCCGGATGGAGATATTCTTAAAAAACTAAAAATAGGTTTTGATGGTTTAGAAGAAAGCGTGCAAAATACCTTCCTAGATATTGCATGTTTCTTCGGACAAAGGAAGAAAGAACATGTGACAAGAAAACTTGACAGTTTCGATTTTTACCCGAAACATTCCATACCTATTCTTGTTCATAAATCATTGATACATTGTTCAGATGGTCGGGTTTGTATGCATCAATTGATACGAGAAATGGGTTGGCATATTGTTCGTCGGCATTTTCCTCGAGAGCCTTGGAAGTATAGCAGGTTGTGGGATACCAGTGATGTTGAAGATGTATTAACAAGAAGCACGGTGATAAGTTCTTTAAACTATGATCTCTGATCCTCTATTTGATTTGCAATTAACAAGAAGGAAATATAGTAATAAAGGAATGTATTAATAGTTGTATGTACGCGCATATGTTTCTCGCTTACTAATTATATATACTGGATTTTGTTTATTTGTGGTTATTAGGGTACAGAAAACATTGAAGGCATACTGTTGCATCCACCCCATGAACGAGAATACACCATTGAAATGGCAACTGAAGCGTTTAGAAAGATGGCCAAACTAAGATTACTGGAAATTCATAACGCCTGCATTCCTAAAGGTCTTGATTATCTTCCGAATGAGCTAAGGTGGATTGATTGGGACAAATATCCTTCAAATTCTCTGCCAACAACGTTTGAAGCAGACATTCTTGTTGGACTTCGACTACATTGTAGTGGGCTTAAACAACTCTGGGAGGGAAGAACGGTAACATTTTTAATTATATATTTATGTATATTCCCTCCCTCTGATCTTCATCTCAAATTAAGCACGTATTCATTTTGATTTCAACACTTTTTTTAAATATTTACGCCATAACTTTAACCTAATCAATATATGGTTAAGATTTTTTTCTTCTGTAGTAGAATTTGGTACTTCAATTATGTCACACAATACACTAACCTACTTTCTTGTGCACATCACACGCCCGAATGATTAAAAGAGAAGGCGATTTAAATTAGAAAAACTAGAAAAAAGTATTCAGTAGTTCTCAAGGGTTGAGACTTATGTAAATTCTACATTCATGTTTTGGGGAAAAGAACCAAAGATAATAAGGTGAAAATTGGAATTGAAAAATATAACAATGCTTATTGTGAAATTTGAATATTACAAGATATTCAGTAATACAGTAACCATTACAGCTGTAACAACACCAAATATATCCAAACAACAGAAAATATAGATGCACCAGAGCCCACATTATATTTGATACAATTATAGAAACTATTTCTCAGCTTCATTGTCTTCCTCCATGTTCAACAAGCTTATGTAGCGCAATCACAAGTCCACAAACATTGACCACTTAACCCGTAAACTGTTTTTCTTGCTTGCGAAATCCCAGATATGTTTGGTTGTATTTGCCTTATTACTCTCCATAATATTGCTCAAAATTCTTCTCTTTCAAGTCATCACAGTCACTAAGCTTCAGTCCAGTAGATAACTTTGCAACTCCATCCAAATATCAGCCTTCACATACTCATCCACCCCAGCTATAAAGACAACTTTTTGTAAGTTTGGATCAACTAGACATATAACCAAATTATTTGAATGACCTTTTTAACACCCTAGCAAAATCAACATTTGCAGCAGCTAACATCTTAATAATATTTTATACGAAAAAGAGTAAAAACTATATTTTACCAATCCAATTTGAACAATTTGAAAATTTGAAGATCGAACAAAGAGTAGATGTGCATTTTTACGGTTAGACTCCAAAAAGGGTTTTGTGGGTGGTTAAAAGTTAACTAAGCCCAATATAAAGAGAATTAGCCCAGCAAGACTGATTGGTAACCAAAAAATGAAGATAATGAAGATTAACTATAACAACCAGGAATGAAACAGTAGGCAATAACTATAAGGAAGACCAGATTTGTTTGAGTGTAGGTTCCTCCGGTGGCTTTAATTCCCAATCCGGCAGTACATCCTACCTTGTTGTGTGTGTACGTGTTTTATTAACTCAAAAGCTTAATGAAAGGACACAACTACAGAGAAATTGGGGGTGGGTTAGAGGAAAAAGACAACCAAGCGGGAGTGAGTGTAGAGAGAATATAATGGATGAGCTAAGGGTTTACCTTCCTATTTTTATGTATATGATAGAATTACATTAAGCAATATAATATATGCCTTTAGAAAGATCATAAGTGATCACATGGTTGGTGAGATATGGAAATCACTATAAAGGGTAAACTTGGCCACTACTCCGAGAATACACTCGTCCTTAACCTTATTCACATGCACTTGTTTAAGTGGTAATTTCCCATTATTTATCCTTCAGTTCAACTTTCTAATATTTGTTGTCTGACCAGGGATGGTTGGCCAAAGAATGTAACATATCCTACTCGGCTGACTACCTTTCCTTGTATAAATTACAATGAGGTTAATGGCCTTGGGCCTTAGGCCGCCCATGACATGGGCCAGCCAGGTTAGGCTTGGCAAAAAGTCCACTTATAATTTTTGCCTCCCACACGTTTCTTTCTTTTAACTAGATAAGGGATTTCCTATTTTGTCGGGCTAAATGGTTGAGTTGGAGATAAAATTTGGTGGGGATGATCACCATGTGTGAATTTTTGGCCGTTTAAAATTTAGATTTTTAGATCACCTGCTCCTTTGTTCAATTTTCTTATAAAATTTGGTGGAATTATTGTACTCATCATGGAGAATGTCCCTACCAAAATTAATCAAAAAACTTAAACATTTACCCCTTAAAAAGGGAAGTCCGTTATTTAGAGCTTGGCTGTATATAATTATATCGACTTTGTCATATTATAAACAAAATATTATATTTTAAAACTTTTAAAAGTCAGAGTATAACTTTATAACTGTGGGGCAGAAGATTAGATATAAATTTATACATATAAGTTTAAAGTGGGCACAAGTGATATACTAGACTAAGACTGATACTTTTTGTCTTGAATTAGGAATTTTACTTTGACTTTGATGGGGATTATATTAATTTTATCCCTGGCCTACAAAGTTGACATCGATGAAATCTTGGTGACCAATATAGTATTTCAATGAAAAGAAGATAACATAATTATTAGTGGGCTGGCCTACATAATCATTAAAGTAAAAGGAGAAGACAAAATGTTTGGCTTTCGATGGCTTTAACATTTGCTTTTGGTGGATTCTTGCGAGTGAAGGATAAAATTGATAGAAATAACAACCTCCTCCTCTCCCTTTAAAGGAGGACAAATTTTACCATTTATGGGCATCGAATATCCAAGAAAAAAGATTGAAGGGTCTCATACTCTTTCTATTTTCAACAACAACAACAAAGCCTTTATCCCACTAGGTGGGGTCGGCTACATAGATCAAACAACGCCATAGTGGCCTGTCATGAATCATATCTATAGTAAAACCATTTGCCTCTAAATCCTTCTTAATAGTTTCACCTATAGTTTTTCTCGGTCTTCCTCTGCCTCTAACAATTTGGCTTCCCTCAATATGATCAACTCTCCGTACCACGGCATCTACCGGTCTCCTCCCTACATGCCCAAACCATCTAAGTCGATATTCAACCATCTTTTCTGTAATAGGTGCCACCCCAACTCCCTCTCTGATGGTATCATTCCTGATCCTATCTTTCCTATTCTTGCCACTCATCCATCTCAGCATTCTCATCTCAGCTACATTTAGTTTATTCTCGTGTTGGCTTTTGACCGCCCAACACTCAGTCCCATACAACATCGTTGGTCTAACCGCAGTACGATAGAATTTTCCTTTTAACTTGAGTGGTACTTTTTTATCACATAACACACCCGAAGCTTTCCTCCATTGCAACCACTCTGCTTGAATCCGGTGGTTTACATCTCCCTCTATCTCCCCATCTTCTTGTATAATGGATCCAAGATACTTAAACCGAGTGACTTGTGATATGACATTGTCTCCAACTTTTACCTCTAAGTTAGGAGTGCTCCGCCTTTTACTGAACTTGCATTCCATATATCCTGTCTTACTTCTGCTTAAACGAAAGTCATGCGCTTCTAAAGTTTGTCTCCACGTTTCCACCTTCCCATTTAGCTCTTCTCTGGACTCGCCCACTAGGACAATATCATCTGCAAATAGCATGCATCGCGGTGCTGGCTCTTGAATGTGTTCCGTGAGTACATTCAAGACCAAGGTAAACAGATAAGGGCTCAAGGCTGACCCTTGGTGTAGTCCTATAGTTATAGGAAAATCCTTTGTGGACCCACTATGTGTTCTCACACTAGTCTTAGCTCCCTCATACATGTCCTTGATAGCACGAATATAGGCAATCCTAACCCCTTTCTTCTTTAGGGCTTTCCACAAAATCTCTCTTGGTACCCTATCGTATGCCTTCTCCAAGTCAATGAAAACCATGTGTAGGTCCTTTTGATCCCTCCGATAATGCTCCATCAAACGCCGCAACAAGTAAATTGCTTCCATGGTCGACCTTCCGGGCATAAAACCAAATTGATTATCTAAAATCCTGGTTTCCTTTCTTAGTCTCCGTTCAATCACTCTTTCCCATAACTTCATAGTATGACTCATGAGTTTAATCCCCCTGTAATTGGCGCAATTTTGTATATCCCCCTTATTCTTATAAATCGGGATTAGGGTGCTTCTCCTCCATTCTTCCGGCATCTTCTTTGATCTCAATATCTCGTTGAAAAACCTTGTGAGCCAATCAATGCCTTTATTACCTAGACCCGTCCAAACCTCAATAGGTATACTATCTGGCCCAACTGCTTTACCACTATCCATTCGTTTCAATGCTTCTTTCACTTCCTTTTCTTGAATTCTGCGATAAAAGGTGAAATTTTGGTCATCCTCTCGCATGTCCAGCTCATCTCCACATGCTAGAATCTCATAACCTTCATTAAATAATTTGTGAAAATAATTCTTCCATCTTTCTTGTATGTCTTGTTCCTTAACCAAAACTTTACCTTCTTCGTCCTTAATGCATCTCACTTGATCCAAGTCTTTTGTCTTCCTCTCTCGACCCTTAGCCAATCGGTAAGTAGCTTTTTCTCCATCTTTGGTGCCTAAAGATTGGTATAATCCATCAAAAGCTTTAGTCCTCGACTCACTCACCGCCTTCTTGGTCTCTTTCTTTGCTTCTTTGTAGGATTCCCAATTTTCCGCATTCTTACATAAAGACCAAGCTTTAAAGCATTTCCTTTTTACCTTAACTTTATCTTGTACACTATCATCCCACCACCAAGATTCTTTATCCCTAGGTCCACATCCTCTTGATTCACCCAGCGTCTCTTTAGCTATCTTCCTGATCCCCTCGGCCGCCTTGTCCCACATATTATTTGCGCTTCCGTTTGCCTCCCAAAACCCTCCCTCCAGCACCTTGTGTTGGAAGATCCTTTGTTTATCACCCTTCAAATGCCACCATCTAATCCTTGAAACCTTACCTTGGCTCCTTCTCTTCCTTTTCCCTTAACTCGTATATCCATCACAAGGACTCTATGTTGGGTAGTCAAGCTCTCTCCAGGTATGACTTTACAGTCCAAACAACTCTTTCTATCTCCTTTCCTAAAGAGGAAGAAATCTATCTGAGAGCATGTTGCCCCACTCTTATATGTAATGAGACGCTCCTCCCGTTTCCTAAAACATGTATTGGCAACCGTAAGATCATAAGCAGACGAGAAATCAAAGATAGATTTTCCCTCTGTATTTACCACCCCAATGCCATAACCTCCATGCACCCCCTATAGTTTTCAGAAGAACTCCCTACGTGCCCATTCAGATCCCCTCCTAGGAAAATCTTTTCTCTAAGTGGTATATCCTGGATCAAGCCTTCCAAGTCCTCCCAAAATTTTATCTTGAGGTGTTCTTCACACCCGACCTGAGGTGCATAAGCACTGATCACATTAAAAGTGTCTTGCTCCACTACAAATTTTAGGGCTAGGATCCTATCTCCTACCCTCTTTACATCTACAATGTTCTTCTTCCACCATTTGTCGACAATTATATCCACTCAATTTCTCGATTTAACCTTGCCAGTGTACCATAGCTTAAAACCCGAAGTGTCTAGTTCCTTTGCCTTAGCTCCAACCCACTTAGTTTCTTGAAGGCACATGAAGTTGATCCTCCTCCTGATCATTGTGTCAACTATTTCCATAGATTTTCCTGTAAGTGTGCCTATATTCCAAGTTCCAAAACGAATCCTCCTCTCATGAACTAGCTTCTTTACCCGCACCCGTTCACAAAGATGCGGGAACCCTTGCTTATTTTTCACTGCATCCAGGCGGCGATGCAGCGGCCCTTGCTCATTTCTCACTGCACTCGAGCGATGCAACAACCTTTATACACTCCCTCTCTTACATAGTATATTATTCATCCTATTGAAATATTTGTAATCCTAATTCTATACTTATAAATAGAATTAGTGAAATTGTAGAGAAAAAGGTTAGTAGCTTGTATTCACACTTAAGTTGATGGCTTTTGAGCTAATACAGAGCAAGCACACACAAAAAGGAGAATGTACTGCCGGAATAGTATAAATGCTATCGGAGGAACTTATCTTATTAAAAAATGTCGTGTTTTCATCATTGCACCGCATTTACTTTTTATTTATCGATATTCACTTATTAATTGATTAATTATCTACTCCTAGAAACTTACACAATCAGTTTGGCGCCGTCTGTGGGAAAGACAGTTTCTCAAAGCCATATCCTTCCCAAAAAACTAAGAACATCAAAAAAGCTCACTATGCCTTCAAAAAAGCTCATTTGAAGCGGACTCAGCCACGCTTCCTCCTCCACCTGTGGGGAACTCACAGATAAATGTGGTCCGTGAAAGGCGCTCTGAAGGAGCCTCACGGCATCAGAGTTAGAACAGGGGAAACCGACCTCCCCTTCCTCCAGCCCGAATGCCTGAACGGGAAGAAGATACCAGACCCAGAGGATCCGTGTTCGACAGAATATCTCATAGGGGGTCTGTCGAAGAGGTCGAAGAGAGGCTGTTGTCGGAGATGAAAGCTCAAATGGCCGAAATGATGAAGACAATGGGCACTTGGGAGGAAGCCCAACGACAACTCTCGTGAGGGACTCCAAGTCTCCATTTGCTGAGCACATCCAGAGCTGCCAGGTCCCTAACAAATTCAAGCTCCTAACACTAGAGTCGTATGATGGAACTACCGACCCCGTAGATCATTGGAAGCAGTACGGAAACATAATGGGACTTCAGAACGTCCTAGATGGAATTGTATGCAGGGCTTTTGTTACCACTCTCAAGGGTACAGCCCGAATGTAGTGCAATAGCTTAACTCCAGGTTCAGTTCAGAACTCGCAAGAACTCGGAACCCGATTTATCTCCCACTTTATGAGAACAAGGAAACAATCCAAGTCCTCCTCTCACCTTTTCACTGTCAAACAAAAGTCAAACGAGAGTATGAAGGACTATGCATGTCGTTTCAACCAGTAAAGCCTTCTCATTAGCAACCTAAATGAAGGGGTGGCTTTGGCTGCCTTCATGGAAGAAGTGAGCTCCCTTTATTGCCTAATGACTCTGGCCAGAATGGCCCCAAAAATTATGTCAGAACTCTTGAACGAGGTCAATAAGCAGATCGGTGTTGAAGAAACACTTCAAGGTCGCAACATGTCAGGCCTATCAACTCTCTTGACATCTTCCAAGCGCCAAGGGGGACACAGTCCACCTCGCGGCTAAGAGAAGGAGAACAAGAGGGGTAAAAGGGAAGCGAGCAGGTCGGAACCTAGCGAAGGCAAAGCTCGACAGCAGTTCACCTCTCTCACGGCTCCTTTGGGAGAGGTCTATACTCAGTTAGAACCTGAGCAGATCCCTGAGGTTAGGAGGATGAAGACCTCAGATAAAAAGAGAGACATTACCAAGTGCTGTCGGTATCACAAAGACCATGGCCATGAGACAGATGACTGTTGGAAGCTGAAAGAAGAGATCGAAAAGCTTATCCAAAGAGGTTAACTCCGCCAGTATGTGGATAAAAAGAAGGATGCTCCCCTGGAAGACAAGGGAAAAGAGCACGCTAAAGAAATATTCATGATTGAAGAAGGTTCTTCCTTCCCTGGAAACAACTGGTCCCGAAAGGCCTACATCAGGCAGGCCAGGTTCCCGAGCCCAGAAGCAGAGTTCTTCAGTTCGAGGCCCTCTAAGATGGCTAAGTACGAGGTCTCCGGTATCATCTTCACCGATGCGGATATGAATGAAGTAGAGTACCCCCAAGATGATCCGTTGATGGTAACAGCAATGGTAGGCAACCACAATGTCCATCGTATCCTTATCGACACAGGAGCTACCTCGAACCTCATGTACTATAGTGCTTTCAAAGCGATGGGTCTCACCAAAGAACACCTGATCCAATCGCCGGTCACATTGGTAAGATTCTCTAGGGAGAAGACGAGGTCCTTGGGAGTCAAGCTTTCAGTAACTCTGGGAACAGCTCCGAAGCAGGTCACAACCATGGCAGAATTCCTAATTCTTGACTCAGCTCTCCATTACAATGCTATCTTAGGCAGAGGAACGCTCAACGAAATCAAAACTGCCATATCAACCTGCAGCTTAATCATGAGGTTCCCAACCCCCCATGGGATTAGGGAGGTCAGAGGTAACTAAGTGGAGGCCAGGTAATGTCAATTCAGAACCTTGAAAGAGGTCCGAACCACAGAGATCGCCACCATAGAGCTCGAGGCAGCAAATGCCGAAGGGATGATCAATACAGGAGAATCCATCACCTTTGAGAGATCGGAAATTGATACCCTAGACCCTCGAGATGAAGAAAAATAGCTTAGGGGAAAGCCCGTTGAAGATTTGGAAGACTTGCTCTTAGACCTTTCACTGCCTAAAAGGGTGCTCAAGATCAGCAACCAACTCAGCTCGGAGGACAGACGAAGCTCTCCCAATGTCTCAAAGTTAACGCCGATATCTTTGCGTGGCCTCATGATGATATGAAAGGGCTTAACCCAAAGGTCATGGTGCACGGGCTTAACATTGACCCAGCCTTCAAGCCCGTGAGGCAGAAAGAGAGAAACTTTGCAGTAGAAAGAAATATGGCTGCCAAAGAAGAAGTCCAGAAGCTCCTTTGGGCAGGTTTAATTAGAGAAGTCCAGTACCCCAAATAGATCTCCAACGCAGTGCTCGTGAAGAAGCACAGTGGGAAATGGAGGATGTGCGTGGATTTCAAGGACCTCAACAAGGCTTGTCCAAAAGAAAGCTTTCCACTCTCGAAGATTGACCAGCTTGTGGACGCCACCACCGGACATGAAATGTTGACCTTCATGGATGCCTATTCTGGCTATAACCAGGTCAGAATGGCCCCTGAAGATGAAGAAAAGACCTTGTTTATTATGAATAAGGGAACCTACTGCTATAGAGCCATGCCGTTTGGTTTAAGGAACGCTGGAGCTACCTATCAGAGGGTCATGAACTCTCTATTCAAAGAGCAGGTAGGCAGAAACATGGAGGTCTACGTCGACGACATGTTGGTCAAAAGCCTCAAAGCCTTTGACCATGTGGCAGACCTCAATGAAGCCTTTGCCATACTCAGACATAATGGCATGTCTTTCAACTCGGCCAATGTGCATTTGGGGTAAAAGGGGAAAAATTCTTTGGTTTTATGGTGACACAAAGAGGAATAGAAGCTAATCCCGAGAAAATACAAGCTTTGATCAATATGAAGTCTCCAAATAAGCACAAGGAAGTCCAAAGCTTGGCTGGCAGATTTGCGGCCCTGAATAGGTTCATCTCCAAAGCAACCGATAAGTGTCACCCTTTCTTTAAACCACTTAAGAAGGCCTTCGAATGGACAGAGGAATGCGAACTCGCTTTTCAGCAGCTCAAGCAATACCTTGGGTCGCCACCTCTGCTTAGTTCTCCCAAAAAGGGTGAGGTCCTTTGTTTATGCCTAGCAATTTCACTCAATGCTGTCAGCTCGGTTTTCATGAGAAATGAATAAGGGGCACAACTCCCAGTCTATTGCACGAGCAAAGCCCTGCATGCTACAGAGCTCAATTATCCAAGATTAGAGAAGCGGTCGGCCGGTCGGCCTACGCTCTCCTTATCACCTCCAGAAAGTTGAGGCCAAGCCCATGCCATCGACGTGCTCACAGACAAACCACTGCGAAGAATTCTTGACAGACCAGATCAGTCGGGAAGACTAGCAATCTGGGCTATAGAACTCGGGCAATTCGTAATCAATTATAAACTACGAGTATCAATCAAGGGGCAGGCTATGGCAGACTTCGTAGCCGAGTTCGCATACTTTGAAGAACAAGTTCCTGAGACACTGGAGCTCTTGCTGCCCTCAGATCCCAGCACTTCGAACTTTGTGACCTCGATGAACCTCTTGCCGGAGGTACCCGTTTGGATTTTACACACAGATGGAGCTTTAAACTCTCAAGGTTCTGGTGTTGGTCTAGTCCTGATCACACCTGAGGCTAATACACTGGAGATAGCCCTCAAGTTTCTTTTCAAGGCGTTGAACAATGAAGCCGAATATGAGGCCATCATAATAGGTCTGAGAATAGCCAGGGACCTGGGGGCAAAACAAATGGTGGTCTGCAACGATTTTGCAGTTGTGGTTGGTCAGATACTTGGCCACAACATGGCTAAAGAGGACCATATGGCCGCATACCTGGCAAAAGCCCAAGCAGGAGCTCGAAGACTTGCGAATGTAGTTTTCATCAAAGTCCCCCAAGCTTAGAATAATAAGGCAGATCGTCTAGCTAAGCTTGCTTCGTCCTCAGAAATACCCAGCGGCATCCACATTGAGTACTTGGAATGAAAAAGCATTGAAGAGCTCGAAGAGGTGGACGCAGCCCCAGTACAAGTTTGTAAGTGTTGGATTGACCTAATCTTAGACTACCTCACAAGTGGAGCTCTACCTGAAGACAAGAAGATATCCAAAAGAATCAAGTATATCTCTAACAGATGCGTGGTCATTGATACAACCTTGTACAATAGAGGGTACGTCCTCCCATTTTTGCTGTGTCTACACCCCCATCAGGCTAGAGCAACTATGCTCGAAATTCATGAAGGATTGTGTGGGGGACACCCAGCGGCTCGCTCCTTAATGCCGAAAATTGGCAGACAAGGCTACTTTTGGCCTATTATTTTACAAGACGCTAAGGAGCTGGTTAAGAAGTGTGACAAATGCCAGAGATTCTCTAACATAAAACAGCTCCCGGCAGAGCAGATGACTTCGATCATCAGCCCATGGCCTTTCTCCCAATGGGGTTGGACTTGATTGGGCCATTCCCCTTAGGCAAAGGGCAGACCAAGTTTGCGGTGGTCGCCATAGACTACTTTACTAAATGGGCTGAGGCAGAAACACTAATTACCATCACCACAACACAAATTCAGAAATCTGTGTGGAAGAATATCATCTTCCGCTTTGGTCTCCCAAAAATATTGATTACAGATAATGGAAAACAATTTGACTGCGACATCTTCAGGAATTCTGTGAAGGCCATGGAATAGAGAATCATTACAGCTCACCTTATCAGCCCCAGGCGAATGGCCAAACAGAGGTGACCAACAGGACACTTCTGAGCTCGCTGAAGAAGAGACTTGATAATGCCAAGGGAAATTAGTCTGAAGAACTCCCATCTGTTTTCTGGGCTTACAGAACTATCATCAGAGGTCCAATTGGCGAGACTTTTTTCTCTCAAACCTATGGGATTGAAGCAGTAATCCCAGTAGAGATAGGAATTCCCACATACAGAATCAATCACCATGACCCAGCTTGGAACGATGAAGGCCTATTGGCAAACTTCGACCTCCTTGAGGAAAAAAGGGAGCAAGCTCGAATCAAGGAGGAGGCCTACAAAAGAAGCATGGTCAAGAATTACAACAAGAGGGTCAAACACAGAAGCCTCAATGTAGGTGATTTGGTGCTCCGAAAGGTTACCTTGGCCACCAAAATCTCTGAACAATGCAAGCTCGCTGCGAAATGGGAAGGTCCTTACATAGTCACCAAGGTCAATAGACCTGGTACCTATTACCTAAAGACCATGGACGGCATGGAACTCATGAGACCGTGGAACATAGAGCACCTTAAGAGATATTATCCTTGAGCGGAAACAGATTGTACTATTGTAATAGTTGCTCCTAAAAAGATGTATGAGAAATATTTTGTTTGGTACTTTATTACTTGCAAAGAGCAATATGTAAAAAAAAAAAAGTTTTTCCTCTCACAAACAGATCGGTTTAGTGAGTGGACGGCTCATTGAGCACACTTATACTCTGCAAAAAAAACCTCTCACAAAGAGGTCGGCAATATGCTAAAGAGGATTGACATTTTTTTTTTTTAGAAAGCTGTCATAATTTGCTCAAGTCAAAAGGGGGCATGACACTTCTGTAGACTTAACCAAAAGCGCAAGCCTTCCTTTTATACATCAACCACTTAAAAAAGAAAAAAAGGCATACTTTAAACGCTCAAGTGGAATATCTCCAGAACACTTGTTTAAAGTACAAAATCCTCGCTAGAAAAACGCACATTAACTAGTCACTAAAAAAAAGGCCGAAGAATCCAAAGGTCATCGGCACTAAAATTCAAAAGAGCATCGAGATCAAAAGAAGGATGATCAAAAAAATTGTATCATAGATCTACTAAAGCTGTCCAGTCAGGACTCACCGATTCGGCAATCTCTGCAATAGAACCAACTTGAGAATATTGTGATGAAAAACCATCAAAAGCAGCTTGGTAATCTAATAGAGCCGGATATACCGACAAATCCACTTAGTTTAGAAGAGCCCCATGTTCTGAAAGATTCATAGTAGTCGGAAGGATATCAAGTGCAACCTATTCTGCCAACATAAGGTGTCTTAAAAAACCTCCAGAGCAAGGATATGCCAACAAATCCGCATCGATCAGAAGTACCCCATGTCCTCGAAGATTCACGGCAGTCGGAATAATATCAGGTGCAATATTTTCTGCCGACGATAGGAGCCTTGAAGAACCTCCAGAAGGAGCAAAGGAAAAGCATGGGTTAGCACAGGAAGACTCTCCTTCTAGTCGAGCCTCTAACGCCATCACTCGTGATTGCAACTCTTCTACCTTCTGTTCAAGAGAAAAAATGAGAGTAGTATAGCCTCTAGTGGGATTTTTGACTCTCGCTTTAGCTTAAAAAAGAAATGAATTTAGAGTGTTAAGATATTGGTGTTCGGGAACATTTTGCAAAAAAAGCTGCAACGTTCTTTATTTCGAAAATAGTGAAGATTGTCTAATAATCTCGACGATCAATCACATTTCGAAAAAAATTAGCAAATTCACAATATGGGTAACATCTCCTGTGGTTATAAGCCCAAGCTGCACATGGAGAACCTATAGAACGGAAAGTGTTTGACATTATTTTGATTTACTTTTCCTTCCGTAAGAAAAACTGTGTTACAACGTAGATAAAAGAGTAATGGTTCGAGGTATGACTGGTTCAGTCATGGATACCCCTTTTAAAAGCTTGAAGAAGAGAATGGGTTCTCGAGGGAGATGAACGGGGAGAAGGGATAAAAGGCTTCTAGCCCTGGACGGATTTCGAAGTCGGAAGCTCTCGGAAAGCTGTATTCCGAAAAAAGAAAAAAGAAAATAAAAAATGAAGACAGTTGAAGAGGGTCCGATTAGGATCCAACTATTATACTAACGCCCAAAGCCCCCTACTTATGACCAAAAGTATAGCAAGCTTTACGCATTAATGTTACAAGCTCTATGATTTGCATCCAACGTCTAGACGCCTCAGCTTTGAGCTGGACCACTTACTTAGCAAAGACATTTATCCTTCACATTCAGCTTTCAGCTTAAAAGTAAAAGATAGGGGGCAATTGGTGGGGATAATATTAATTTTATCCCTGACCTGCAAAGTCAACATCGATGAAATCTTGGTGACCAATATAGTATTTCAATGAAAAGAAGAGAACATAATTATTAGTGGGCTGGCCCACATAATCATTAAAACAAAGGGAGAAGACAAAATGTTTGGCTTTCGGTGGCTTTAACATTTGCTGTGGAGTTACTTGCTTTCGGTGGATTCTTGCAAGTGAAGGATAAAATTGACAGAAATAACAGCCTCCTCCTCTCCCTATAAAGGAGGACAAATTTTACCATCTATGGGCATCGAATATCCAAGAAAAAAGATTGAAGGGTCTCATACTCTCTCTTTTCACACCACAAAAAATAACAGCAACCTTTATACACTCCCTCTCTTACATAGTATATTATTCATCCTATTGAAATATTTGTAATCCTAATTCTATACTTATAAATAGAATTAGTGAAATTGTAGAGAAAAAGGTTGGTAGCTTGTATTCTCACCCAAGTTGATGGCTTTTGAGCTAATACAGAGCAAGCACACACAAAAAGGAGGACGTACTGCCGGAATAGTATAAACGTTACCGGAGGAACCTACCTTATTAAAAAATGTCGCGTTTTCATCATTGCACCGCATTTACTTTTTATTTACCGATATTCACTTATTAATTGGTTAATTATCTACTCCTGGAAACTGACACCGTCAGACTTGTATACTTATATTATGTTTGGTACAAAATATTGAGACTTTTAATTTGAGATGTTCAGAAAGGAAAGTGATATATTAATTTGAGAAAAATAAGTTTCTAAATACAATACATATTAATAAAGAACATGGATAGTGCTATGATGGGTTGAAATGTTAAATAAGTAGGCCATAAGCAATGCAACAAAGAAGTTGTAGTGGGCAAAAACCCTGGTCAGCCTACCATGGAATCTGCCTTTCATAGTACTAACTACTAATGTTATCATGTTTTAAAAGATTAAAAAATAAAACACTATATTATTATTATTGGTGTTGGTTATCTATTTTCGCATCCTTTTTTTGACGTTTTTCGAGTCACTACACCCCACACCTACATGTGTGGTTCAGACCCTTATGAGATTTGGTCATTTGTTAATTGGTACATACTCTCTTAATTTTTGATTTTTTGAAAGATAGAGCCAGCCTGTTAATTAATTTTAGGCCTATGAAAAAAGATATGCTAAAAAATTACCTTAGTATACCAAGCATAAAATAAAAAAAATAAAAAAAATGAGTATGGTGATATAATTAATACATGTTACAAGAGAAAAACAAATCCAATTTGCTTGGTTTAGTTAATTCGGCTACGTACCTTCAATGAATAAAATAATATGAATCCTCTTGTTAATTTTATTTTTTTACCAACAACTAATTATTTATTTAACATTTTTTTTACTGTTCTCATATAACAGAAGAAGAAGAAGCTGAAAAAACTTAAATATGTCAACCTTAGTTATTCGCGAAACCTAGTCGGGATTTCACACTTGGGAGAGGCCTGTAATCTTGAGGAGCTGATTCTTCAAGAGTGTACGAGTTTGGTTAAGGTTGACATGTGTATTGGATTTTTCAAAAAGCTTGTTTGCTTAAATTTGGCTGGGTGTAAGAAGCTTAGAAGCCTTTCGGAAGATATTCACTGGGGATCTCTTGAGGTTCTCAATCTTTCTGGATGCATCAAACTTCAAAAGTTCCCGGAGATCCGTGAAAATATGGACAAATTATTGCAGCTATATTTGGAAGAAACTGCTATAGAAAAGCTACCCTCGTCAATTGGTTACATTCGCAACCTTGTTTTGATAGATTTACATGGGTGCAAAAATCTTGAGATTCTTCCGAGTACCCTTTGGACGCTGAAATGTCTAAAATCACTCGTTCTCTCGGGCTGCTCAAAATTTGAAAAATTACCAGAGGTGATGGGGAATTTAGATTGTCTAGAGGAGCTTCTTTTAGATGGAACTGCTGTGACAGAGTTACCCCCCTCCATTCAATGTTTGAAAAATCTCAAGGTCTTATCCTGCTGCAAGAGCTCATCTCAATCACCGACTTCAGTTTCCCAGTCTTGGTTTCAACTCAGTAAATGTCAAAAAACCACGAGGACTTTGGTGTTACCTCCAATTTGGGGTTTAACTTCGTTGACACGGCTAGATCTCACTGACTGCAATTTGTTAGCGAGCCCCGGTGGTCTTGGGTCATTGCTCTCTTTGAAAGAGTTGCAACTTGGAGGAAACAGATTTGAAAATCTACCAAGCCTCAATCAACTTTCTCAACTTGTACACCTTGAGTTGAATCGTTGCGAAATGCTTCAAGAGCTGCCAGAGCTTCCGTTGGGAATAAGGAGATTGTTTGCAAATGACTGTGTATCATTGAGAGTCTCTGCAGATCGATTTGCCACGTGCAAACTAGGGTATTTTTGGTTCCAAAATTGCAGAAAATTGCTTGATTATGGAGAGAATGAGATTGTAGCCAGTACGTTGTTGCAGCGAAAGCTTGAGGTTCTTTATTAACTTCTATATAAACACATATGTATTTTTAGTGTGAGTACGTATGCAATATATATATGTACGAACTAGGCTCCAGAAAGGCTCCCTTCTTTTAACTGAAGAACGGATTTCTGTTTCTTTTTTTTTGTTTGTTTGTGTTTCGGGGGGGGGGGGGGGGTAAGTGATTGAATATTTTGATGAAATTTAGTGGGGATGATCTCCATATGATGAGTAGATCAACTCCACCAAATTTTATCAAATTCAATCAGGAAGTCGGTGAGCTAAAGATTGATATATGTATATATATATGCATGCATTTCGATCATTGAAATTTTAGATGGTTAGATCACCCACTTCTCAATTAATTTTTTTTATGAAATTTGGTGGAGTGAGTGAGTTATTTTGGAGATCATCTCCACCAAATTTCATCAAAATAAAAAAAATCAATCATTTACCCCTTCAAAAGTGGAAGTCCGTTTTTTACTTAAAAAAGGAAGCCCTTTCCGGAGCCTGACTATATGTATATGCATATAATGATTTTACTGATTGAACGACTTTGTTGTATTATCTTGGTACGTGCAGAGAACTGTGAAACGCTTTGGTGGTATCCCTGAAAACATCATACTTCCGGGAAGAGCAATTCCAGAGTGGTTCCGCAATCACACTTTTATGGGGCTTTCAGGTTTGTTGAAGCTTCCTCAGAATCCTAAAATCAAGGGGTATAGCTTTTTTGTCATTTTGGAAGTGGTAAATAAAGTCAAATCATGTAAATTGGCTAAGTTCGATGAAGAAGATGACCATCGTAAGCATTTACACTGGTCGGGCCTGCGACATGACGGCCCAATTACAGTCGTCGGAGTGGAGTTATCGTTGACGGAGCCTGGTCATAACCACTCAATTCAGACAAAAGCAATTTACCTCAGGGATATAGACAACATTATTGGCCTAGAGCATACGATTATCGGCTAAGAGCTTTAGATCTTCTTCTTTCTTGCATTTATTGCTGTTGGTATGAGCATGGTAGAATTGAGGTAGGTATTAGATCATTAAGCCCAGACACAGCGGTGGTGAAAAATTGGGGGGTACGTCTAGTATTCATGGAGGAGGAGGAGGATGATGATGATGTTGATGATTATTATCCACCGACGCCGGACGAGATGAAGCAGTTGATAAACCATTGGAAGCAGCACAGAAGAAGAAGAAAAAATGGCGATGCAGATTATGATAACTTTTACTAGCTCTCAATTTCCTTTTCTAGCTACATCTAATGCCTCCTTCCATCTAATGTCTGATTAATTTAATAATTTTTGTCGGTCTCGGTTTAAGATAATGTTTTAAATTAATAATTTGTTAAATTTATAAGGTATTACATTATGAAAACTTCGTATAGGTCTTATGTAATATATAAATTAATAATTTCCTAATACATAATGCTTTACGCATTTCATGTGTCTTTGTTGATTTTGTTATACATATGACAAGTTGTGTTACTATATCGGTTGATTCTTAAATTTTTCCAGATTAAAGAAACAGTTAACAAAGGGAGGTCTGTAACTTGCAAAAACAAATATGTTTCAAGTCTTTTACGAATCTTCCTATATTTTTATTTTTTTAAAATAAAGGGAGGTCTTAGTCTCTCCCATAACCCTACAAATAAAGAAAGCTGCCCCTCCCACCCCATGAGCCAAACCCTTTACCTCAAGGCAAGGGTAGAGGTTCCTACCACTAGACTAACCCCTCTCCTCACGAATCTTCCTGTATTACTTTCCCTTTACTCCCTCGACGTTTACAAGTTAAATTTTCATTAAAAGTTATTGTCTATTCCCCCACATATTTGGTTATCTTATTTTATTCTGATTCTTTATCCTGTTAAGATTTGTATATATTTTATTTATAGAATGTGTATATTTAGGAGATAATTAGGAAATCCTTATTAGAAGGAAATATCCTTTTTTAAAGGGAATTTCTCTTATATATATATGTACTTTTTTTCTCAATAATCAATAACAATTCTTCTCACAATCTCTTGTATTCTCACATGGTATCAGAGGATTAGTGAGAAAAATCCCACTCCAATCTCGTGTTTGCTGTGTCTTCATTCCAGCAATTACCAAAACCCTAATCGCCCATCACTTAGTAACCAAATCCTAGCCGCTATGTTTCTATTCCAGCGTGTAAATTCTAGCCGTCACCATTGTGTTTCTATCCCAGCGTGTAAACCTTAGCCGCTGTGTTTATATTCCAGCGTGTAAACCCTAACCGTCGCGATTAAAAAAAAAAACTATTCACCGAGTACTGTTCATCATAATGTTCACCGTCACTATTCGTCGTAGTGTTCACCGGCACTATTAACTTTTCAAATCCACTTTTTCCAGATCGTCTCTCTAAGATCTGTGTTCTAGCATATTTCTGGTCTATTCCCAGCATTAGTTTGGTAGTGTTTTGAGTTATACTGCAAGACTCAAACGGGTACTCCAAGCGAAGAATCAATCCTTACACTTTTAGTATCTTCCACTAAATATGCTGAGTTCCTACAATTCCAAGAGAACAAGCAATCCATCTCCGGTGCTTATGTAAATCAAACTGGTAACTCTATTGCCTGTATCTCTCAATCATCATCTCTTGGATCTTGGGTTCTTGATTCTGGTGCTTCTAATCATATGTCTGGTAACAAGAATTTGTTCTCTTTTATTACTTATTCTGATTCATTGTCTACTGTTACCTTAACCGATGGCTCAAAAACAAAAGTTAAAGGCATTGGACAAGCCGAACTCTTGCGTACCTTGTCATTAAATTATATTCTTTTTGTGCCTGGATGTCATTTCAATTTGATTTCAGTTAGCAAATTAACCCAAACCTTGCCTTATTCTGTTACCTTTATAGCTAATTCAATTTTTGTGCAGGAACAGAGTACTGGGAAGTTAATTGGAGTAGGACATGAGCACCGTGGTCTATACTACCTCACCCCACCACCAGCCCTTGTAGCATGTGTTGCTAGTGATCCACCTGCACTTTTTCACCAGCGTTTAGGCCATCCTAACCTACAAAAACTACAAAAGATGGTGCCAAGTCTTTCTCGTGTGTCATCTTTAGAGTGTGAGTCTTGTTAGTTAGGAAAACAAGTTCGTAGTTCTTTTCCCGGTCGTGTTAATAAACAAGCAAATTCACCTTTTTCTCTAGTTCATTCTGATATACGGGGTCCTAGTCGTATCAAGACAAATTTGGGTTTTCAATATTTTGTCACTTTTGTTGATGATTTTTCCCGATGCACTTGGTTATTTTTAATAAAAAACCGTTCCGAGTTATTCTTCATCTTTCAAACATTTTGCTTGGAAATTAAAACCCAATTTGGCACCACTATCCGTACTTTCTGCAGTGACAATGTACGAGAATATTTTTCTGCCCCCTTCCAATCATTTATGACTTCTTAAGGCATATTTCACCAATCTTCTTGTGCTTATACTCTGCAACAAAATGGAGTGGTTGAACGGAAAAATAGACATTTGATTGAAACTGCTTGTACTCTCCTTATTCACAATCATGTTCCACAATGTTTTTTGGGAGACGTAGTTCTCACCACTAGCTATTTAATTAATAGGATGCCATCCTCAGTTTTAGAAAATCAGGTACCTCATTCTCTATTATTTCCCACTCAGCCTCTCTATCCTGTCCACCCTCGTGTCTTTGGTTGCACTTGTTTTGTTCATGACCTCACTCCTGGGAAAGATAAATTACATGCCAAATCTCTCAAATGTATCTTTTTGGGGGTATTTTCTCTTACAAAAGGTTCTCGTTGTTTTTCAACGAACCTTAAACGATACTTTGTTTTTCCAGCCGTCACCTTCTTTAAGACAACTCCTTTCTTTCCCTTTTCAGAAAGTGATGCATGTCCTCTTGATATTAATGAGTCCCCCACATCAAATGCTAGTCCTATTCCACAGGTTGTGTGCTCTCCTGACCCTGTGGCCCCTACTGCAAACCCTATCTGTTGAGAACCCCACCACCGAGCCTACCACTAAGACTATATTCGAGCCCATCACCGAATCCACGGGCCTCATCTCTTACTCCGGTTGCGCCTCCGGTTTCGGCTCCTTACCTAGATCTTCCCATTGCTGAACGCAAAGGTATTTATTCTACTCGTAACCCTCATCCCATTTATAATTTTGTGAGTTATCATCATTTATCTCCACAATATACTGCCTTTGTATCGTCTTTGTCTCATGTTTTTACTCCTAAAAATGTAGGAGCAGCTATTTTTTATCTGGGTTGGCGCCAGGCTATGGTTGATGAGTGATACGTTCTCTCCGCTGGCTAAGATGTCTTCTGTTCGTTTATTTCTCTCTATGGCAGCCATTCGTCATTGGCTCCTTTATCAGTTAGACATCAAGAATGCTTTTCTTCGTGGTGAATTACAGGAAGAGGTATCCATGGAGCAACCTCTTGGGTTTGTTGCTCAGGGGAAGTCTAATATGGTGTGTCGCCTTCGTCGCTCTCTTTATGGACTAAAGCAATCCCATTGGGCTTGGTTTGAACGCTTTAATTCAGTTGTTTGTCAGTTTGGTATAATTGATTGTGAGGCTGATCACTCTGTCTTTTACTCCTATTCATTACTTGACAGATGCATCAATTTGGTCGTTTATGTGAACGATATTGTAATTACAAGAAATGATTAAGAGGGTATACAGAACTCAAGCAACATTTATTTCATCACTTTCAGACGAAAGATTTAGAGAAACTCAAATACTTTCTGGGAATAGAAGTTGCTCAATCTCAACAGAGTATCATCATCTCCCATCGGAAGTATGCCTTAGATATCTTAGAAGAAACTGGCATAACAAATTGCAAACCCGTAAAGACTCCGATGGATCCAAACGTCAAACTCCTACCTAATCAGGGGGAACCATTATTAGACCCTAGTAAATACCGGAGACTTAACTACCTCACTGTGACACGTCCTGACATAGCGTTCTCGATGAGTGTACTTAGCCAATTCCCAAGCGCTCCGTGTGATAGTCATTGGGAGGCAGCTGTTCCTATTTTGAAATACATAAAGAAGGCACCAGATAAAGGCCTTTTATATGAGAGTAGAGGCCACACTGAGATTGTTGGCTATTCTGATGCTGATTAGGCAGGCTGCCTGTATGATAGACATTCGACCAGTGGATATTGTATCTTCGTTGGAGGAAATCTGGTCTCATGGAAGAGCAAGAAACAATCAGTTGTTTCCTTGTCCACTGCTGAGGCAGAATATCGAGCCATGGCAAAAGCGACGTGTGAGCTCATATGGATGAAACAATTACTCCAGGAGCTGAAGTTTACTAAGATTCAACAAATGAAGTTGATATGCGATAACCAAGCAGCTCTCCACATTGCGTCTAATTCGGTCTTTCACGAAAGGACCAAACATATCGAGATTGATTGTCACTTTATTAGAAAAAAAATTCTTTTAGAGGAGATCGCTACTAGCTACGTGAAATCGAATGATTAACTAGCTGATATCTTTACTAAGTCTCTCGGTGGACCTCGAGTCAATTATATTTGTAACAAGCTTGGAACATACATCTTGTACGCTCCAGCTTGAGGGGGAGTGTTAAGATTTGTAAATATTTTATTTATAGAATGTGTATATTTAGGAGATAATTAGGAAATCTTTATTAGAAGGAAATCTCCTTATTTTTAGGGTCTCTCTCTTGTATATATAGATGTACTCCTTTTCTCAATAATCAATAACAATTCTTCTCACAATCTCTTGTATTCTCACATATCCAATGAACTAACTTCCATCATCATTTCATTCTCAACGTATATGAATTAATTGCCATTGCGGCATAAACAAGTGTTCTCTAATCATAGGTTTACTGTTTACCTACAAGTGAACATAAACAAGAATAATAGCAGTAATAATGATAATCCAGAAGCTGAATGTTGTATTATATTGAGGATTGCCCAAAAGGGCAAACACTGGAATCTTCATGTGGTTGGCTATATACACAATAGGACCCCTAAATTTTCCTTCATTTTACAACATTTGTCCTGTTATACATAAGATTCAACCTCTCACTTCAAGCATGTAGTAACTTCGGGTCTTTCGGGCATTAAAGAGAAAAAATGAAAAATACAAGATTAACCAATTTCCCTAGATCTGTGGCCCGAAAACAGCTTTTTATTTTACATAAATTAACATGAAAATGGTGACCACATAGATACTTCACCAAAGTTCAGCTCGTGAAAATAACATGGACACATATTTACAGTTTAAAATGATACTTCCTTTGTCCCTAATTAAGAGTCCGCTATAGTGTCTTAAGATATCGCATTAAGAGTCCAGTTTCTATTTTGGGGCCAAATCACACATTAGTAAGCAAGTTTCGTTTCATTGTTAATCACTTTAAATTTAGTGTATCCTTTTTTTTGATAAGAAACAAACTTATATTGATAGAAGAATCAAATACAAGCAAAGGAGAACTGGAAGAGGATGAGTAATCCACTGCCCAGAAAACCGAGAACAAAAATGATACAAAAAGGATTAGTGTATCCTTACAAAGTGTTAAATGACAAATTGGACCCTTTGTGGGACAATTGAGTATTAAAAAAGCATCTAGAATCATATGCACACGATATTCAAAAAAATACTTTTGTGTAAATACAATTGTTTTGTTGTCTTCATAAATTACTAGGAACACGTAGAGAGAATATTACATATATATACATGTATATCAATGGAATTCATTCAGAACATGAAAAATCAATTTGGGAGTTCCTATTACTCCCACTGATTCATATTACTCAATGCAAATATACTCGACAATAATTAAGAAGAACCTCACTGGAATTGGGCTGAATCAATACAAACCAGGATGGTAAATAAATAAATAAATAAATAAAAGGGAAATTCGGAGTTTGCACCCCACATTTAGACCCCATATTTGACTTATGAGCGTATCTTCCACCTAAGCTTGAGATCGAATTTCGGGTCATTTCTTGGAACATGATCTGCCATAATCTCTTCCAATCCTCTATGCAGTTTTCTATCTTTTCTCACTTATACATTCATCTCAATACTTAATATGGCATTTTCATCTCAGCCCTCCTATCCTTTATCTATTATACCCTTTTTTTAGGTTCAAAAACCATTCTACATTATCATGTAGTTCTGTGTGTGTGCAGATGTGAATATAAACCTCAACAAAGGTATATGAGAAAATGAATTAATTCAACAAATTTGTCCAAAATACCTTCAGAACTTTCAAGACTGATGCAACTTCATTGAACTTTCAACATATTTTGGAAGCAAATATGGGTGTGTCTAAAACCTGAAGGGAGTTTTACGCTCATTATTATAGTCGAAAGACACAACGAATAAACTTAGGTAGTGTGTGTTTAACCTCTTTATGCTGATTGAAAGTCTATTTAGCATTAAGAGGTCAGAATGGTGTTTGCTTTCTCACCTCTTAATGCTAAGTTGGATTAAAATTCAACATTTAGCATTAAGGACAAATCTTGTGGTGAATGCTTAATTTAACCTTCAATGAAATTTTATTCCACTAGTGCCCTTATTATTTTTATTCCTTAACTAGTGCGATTTATCATAATAATAACGGTCAGATTGTGAAATGTAATATATTCAACATTCAGAGCTGAATAAAATCAAACACATTTTTTAGAAGTTCGATTCAACATTCAAAACTCAACATTAGTGTTCAGTAATCAGAGGTTCAAAATACAAACAGGCCTTTAGTCTATACTTTACATGGAGGTCAATCATAAATACAAATCCAACATTCAGTATTCAGCAATCAAAGATAAAATAACAAATAACCCTTTTGTCTATGGTTCACATGCAGGTCAATCATAAATGCATATATATATTACTTTTTTTTTGGGTCCACGTACTTTCTCTTCAGCGATTAGGATTCGACCTGGGAGCTAACCGTGAAACCCCATTGTGCTACCACCGGCCACTTGCTGGTGATTATAAATGTATATATATATATATATGTGTGTGTGTGTGTGTGTCCGTACAAAAGTTTTAGCAGTAAGTATAACACTAACCTGGGAAGATCACAGTCAAGGGATTTCCATCTCCATTGGAGATAATTGGTGTCTTCCCTTCCATTGAATTCACAATTATAGGCCTCATCAACATAATGGCATGCTCCTGGTTTATATATTGGGTAATTTTTTTCATCTTTCACCCCCTCTCCATTAAACATATGACAACTCCTCAACGTATTCAACATTTCCACTCCCATTCTTGAAAACCCCTTTCCAGGAATTGGGTTGTCGTTCTCAATTCCACTCCCAAATTCTTTCCCATTCTTCTTATCACCAAAATTAGAAAACGGGTTTTTCTTCTCAATTCCACCCCTAAAATCTGCCTCATTTTTCACATCACTGAAATCGGAACTTGAATTTTTCTTGTCAATTCCAACCCCAAAATTTGCATCATTTTTCACATCTCCAAAATCAGAACTAGGGTTTTTCTTATAATCATCATCATCGGGATTCTCTCCCATTCTTGAAAACCAAATTTCCAGAATTTGGGTTTTTCATGTCAATTCCACCCCCAAAATATGTCCCATTTTTTCAAATCATCAAAATTAGAAACTGGGTTTTGGGCATTGTAAGATTTGGGATCTGGGGAAATGTGGGTTTGAATTGAGGAATTGATTATGTGAACTTGAGATTGAGGGTTTTGGGTTTGGGAGGAGGAGGAGGAGGAGGAGTAGTAGTAGTAGTAGTAGTAGTAGTAGTAGTATAAGAAGAGAGGAGAGAGAGAGAGTTGGGTCAAGAACTCTTTTGGTGAAGAGAAATAAGAAAAGGGTAATTCTACTTACACCACTAGAATTTTTGAAAAATACCGCAAATTGAAAAATACCATAAAAGTACAAAAAAATTCTTAAACCACCACTACATACACCACATACTATGTACTAAATTTTACCTCAAAAAATACTTAAAATTTCTTAAAACACCACTACAACTAATTAAGTTAATTGTTTATTTAAATTTAAAAGTTTTATATTTGTAAGTTTCCCTTTAACTCACACCACACATCATCTCCCCTTCAGCTCCTCTTCGTGCCAAACTAGCCCTAGAAATCGTCAAGCCTCCACCGCCTTCCTCTGCCGTCTCTTCCTTTGCCGCCTCCGACGCTCCTCCGCCACCGATTCATCTCCCTTTACTTCCTCTACAGCTGCCGACGCACCTCCACCGACGCTCCTTTGCCGCCGATTTCGCTGCCACTGCCGCTTCTTCAAGGTAGCCTCACTTCTATTGTAACTCTCTTAGTTTTATCTCATTTGTATTGTAACTTTGGGGATTTTGCAGTATATATATAAAGTCTCTTATATCTCTCTACTAGTATACCCTCTGTTTGGATACGGGAAAAATGTGAGGGAAAATGCAAAATCAGACCTAAAAGGGCTTAAGAAAGAAACCCATTTGTAATTTTAACAATATATAAGTAGTTTTAGCTTCTCCTTTGTCATGTACAAACAAAGATAAGGCAAAAACAAGGTTAGAAAGAGAGAGAAAGTTTGGGGAGTTTCATTTACCAACAGAAGAAGAAATCTTTTCTCTCTCTAAAAACACAACACTCTCTCTCTATATATATACGTGTGGGAATTTAGTTGTGTAAAATATAAACGTATATATATATATATATATAACGTGTATCTATATGTTTCACATCTAAGGAGAAAGAAGGTCTTGGTTGATTTGAGTACGTGGATGTTTTTAATTGGATGCTTTATATATTTGCTATTACATATATATATATATATATGTATATATTATTCTCCTTTAGAATTCCATGGACCACAAATAATGAAAGCAACATATAACATATGAATTGTATTAATAAAGTAAAAGTTTTGATGTAGAAGTTGTGGGACTCCTTTTCAGAGGAAAAAATCGTAAAATATAGAGACCTTCCTTTTTAGAGGAAAATCCCATAAAAAGAGAGACATTTTATGGTTTTTTTCTTTTTTAATATTCATTACTTTTAAGTGCTTAATTAAACTATGCCTTTATATATCTCCATGTTGACCACTTTTTGCAAAGAAAGATCAATTACAGATAAAATTGGTTGTTTATTTGTAATTTAATTCTAGTGTTAGGTGGGTAGGGTAGATATGGTAAGGGTTATTTTTAAGTTTTCTCTTGTATTGGATAACTTGGTTATTATTAAATATTTGGTACTTTAGCTGCTAGTTATTATTACGATGAAAATTTTTTATGTGAAAATTATAACCATAACTAGTGCAAAATCTCCAATAACAGGTGTTATTCTAAAAAGATGGCCACTCGCAAAGCGCCAACTATGTCAGAGAGAAAATGCCGAGCAATTAGTTCTAAAACTCAAGAAAGTCAAGTGAGCAATAGAGCACCATCTAATCTTGAGAATCGTACTAGTGAAAGTAGTGGCGGGGGTGCTATACCTGGAGGCCCGGAAGATTCTTCAGTCCTTACAAGTTTTGAGAGCCACATAGCGTATGCTATATGGAGCAACCCGGATGCCCGAAAACCTCTAAAATGCATACATCACTTTCAAAAGTTGAAAGAATGGGACATCACCAAAGAGTGTGAAGGGGTAAGGGAACGCGTAAAGGCATCTAGCCTTATGAATCTAGCTGAATTTACGTACAAATTCATTGACAAAACTTTGGTCTCAGCGTTTGTTGAACGTTGGCATCCCGAGACAAATACCTTCCACCTCCTGTTTGGTGAAATGACTATTACCCTAGATGATGTATGTCAAATACTAGGTGTTCCTGTAATTGGTACGTGTGTCCACGGAGGAGGCAAGAAATTTACGTCAGCTATTGGGGTTACTTTGTTAGAGACGTATCTTGGTGTTTCTACTGACGAGGCAATAAAGGAAACGAATACGTGTTCTGTTAGGTTAGAATGGTTAAAAACAATGTTTAAAGGAACACCTCAAGAGAGTGAGAGTAGTCACCTTGATCAAAGTGCGAGAGCATATTTGCTATATCTTTTAGGATGTACGATTTTTGCAGACAAGACTGGGAATAGAGTTTCTATTAGCTACTCAGAGTGCCTTAAGGACTTGGATGTCATACGTGGGTATGCTTAGGGAATGGCGATTCTTGCATATTTATTTCGTCAATTAGGAAAGGCATATCGGGCTGATGCCACGCAAATAGTTGGCTACTTTACGGTTTTACAGGTATATTAATTTTTTCTAACTGATTCGATCATATTATTTATTAAGTTGCCCCTAAAATATATAATGTTTTTTTAATCAATGTAGGCTTGGATATATGAGCACTTTAATGTAGGGAGACCACTGTACAACCAAAAACATGATGAGAAATGGCCTAGAATGTGTAAGTGGTTGTCCAAGGTCACCCCTGGAGATGGCAATGCAGGAATTGTACTTTTGCGTGAACAACTAGATGCATTGAATGAAAAGGAAGTAAGTTATTCATATAAGGCGAACTTAATTCTCCAAATCTTTATATACTTATTGAATATTTTTTATGTTGTTGATATAATTATTATATTGTTTTATCATAGGTTTGTTGGGATCCTTACCATGCTTATCGAGACGTTCATCCGCTTCAAGAATTTGTGTATTACAACGGCTTATTAGTTTGTTTTAATGTGGCGGAGCCGTATTACCCTGATCGGGTGTTACGACAATTTGGACGCGTTCAGGCCATCCCAAAGAAAAAAATGAAGCCATCAAATGATCAAAAAGGGAAGAAGGAGGGCCAATATAAAGTCAAGTACAATGTTGACAACTGGATTCAAGAGAGTTGGGAAAATCACTTGCTGGCGAACATGAGTCGCACTGAACCGGTGAAGGATCCGTGGGATGCTAGGGCTAACTACATGGGTTGGTTCACAAAGATAAGCCATGTGCTAGTCCAGAACCCAAAAAATGCAATTGAACATATATGGAAAGCTAAAGTAGTTGAGGTGCAAGATCCAGTTGAAGATAAGGTCATTGTAAAATAATAATTCTTAATTTACTACTAAGTCATATTTAATTTCTATATATGTAAATCTTTTTGTTTATGTATTCGTATATAATTGCAAATTGCTGAAGGTAGGAGGGCAGTTGGGCTTTTGAAAAAAATTGATTTTGATGGGGAAGGGCAAGTTAACAAGAAGCTGTTAAGAGAAGCGATAAAAATTCTTGACCCAATATACGGTACCGGCAAGGCTGTGGCTGAAGAGGAGGATGGATGTAGTGGAGAACAAATTAATGAAGAAGATAGTGGAGATGATCGCAACAGAGAAGAAAGTAATCAACAAGTTAGTGAAAATGAACGTGAAGAAGAAGAAGCCGCCGAGAGAGGTAAAGAACATGAAGTTGCAGCACATCCAATGCAGCCCACACAGCCTACCCAACGCAAGAGGGTTAAAAGTCGTGTTTCAGCACAAAGCAAGAAACGACGTCGGTAGAAAACATTTGCATATGCTAGTTTTTTGACTTGGTTATCTGAATGGGAATATTTTTTAGAAGAATGTAGCACTTAAACTATGGTTTAGTTGGTTTTATGACTTGGTATTTTTTTGTAGAAGTGCTTGGATTATGGGAAAAACAATTAGAATATTTTTTTGTAAAATCTAGTGCTTAGATTATGCTTTAATTGGTTTTTGACTTGGTAGAATCATTTTTGTGTACTAGATACAAGCGCTTAGATTATGGTCAAATATTAGTTTGTTTTGTGTTAATGGACGAGGTTGTAGACCAATTTTGTGATAATATATTATGAATTTCACTTGGCATCAAATTGGGATATTGATTTTCTTTTGAATGTTGATTTTCTTTGGAAGTTATGAAATTACGGTTAACTCTTGCTGAATTTTAACATCATTCTCTGCATAGTGTTACCGAAAATAAACATCACTCTCGGCACATAGTTGCCGAATTCTAGATTTCGGCACTTGATAACCGAATATTTTTTGGCCCCAACCAATCTGCTCGGCAGTCTCATGATGCCGAAGTTTTCCTATTTTTTCGGCAATGTTCAACCGAAAATTTGACATATTTTCGGTACCATTTGACCGATATACAATTTTTCGGTACTATCTCATCGAATATGATCTGTAATGAAATTTTATGTTCGGTAATGTGTAGACACCCTGATCCGTGACCTCCGCAAGAACCCTAACAACCTTCGAGAACTGCTGTTTCTGGACTCCGGGACCCACCCGAACACCCGAGACTGCCCCGGAAGCGTCTATTGGCCAAACAAACATGCTTTAAAGAGAAATGTCGCGCGACAGTCAAGATTGTCGCGCGACATACACCAGTATGTCGCACGACAATCCTACCTTTTGGGGAACATGTCGCGCGACAAACACCCCACCACTCCACTTTCTGACTCAGCAATGAGTCGAATCATCATTAAAGTAGAATGTCGCGCGACAGTCAAGATTGTCGCGCGACATACACCAATATGTTGCGCGACATACACCTTTTCGACACTATAAATAGGCCATCACCCCCAAGGGTTCTAGACAGCAACAAGACACCAACATCACAGCAAACAATAGTAGTTTTAGAGCAGAATTGCGGGCTTATGATCTGATTTTCTGATCTTTCGTCAAGTATTTTCTATTATCGTCTTATTTCTGAAGAATTATCGAATCTATTCTCGACACTCGACGTGTCCAGTCTCGGGAATCGAATTCTCAGAAATATCTGAAGAAGGAGAAGATTATTATCGTCGGATATCTCTCTGCCGTATTATATTCTCTTTCTTATTATTATTCTCGTCGGGAAGGTAAATAAAGTCTCTTCTAGTAATTAAATAAGATATTTGTATATTAGCTTTATTGTGGACTTTTAGAATTTGATTTTTTCTAACGGGGCGCTGTCCCGCACCCCGCGACCTGACCGGGCAGGTCGATCCCCGTCCTGGTAAGAGAAGTGGCAACATGGTTGTGCTAGGTTTCTAACGCGCTCAAAAATCAGGTTTATCTGTGTACTTGTTTTATTTCTGTTGTTCTGTCCACGTTTTATTTGAATAAACTTATTGCCAAGTTATAAATAGTCTACCTCCTTCAAAACAAAAGACCTCGATAAAACCATTTGCAAAACCAGAAGAGTAAGTAGATTATCGTCCGGATAAAATTCTATTTTCAAAACCCGGACTGATACGACTTATCTAGGAATTAAAATCAACATATCCTGTCTTCTCTATAGACTGCGACGTGTCTGATAACTCTCCTCAAAGAGTTCTAGTTCCATATTAAATTAGTCCCGATACAAGATCCGAACTTTTACAAAAGTAATCACAACCCGAGAAAACCGTAATTATCTGAGGAAATAATACGGGATACTCTTTCAAATAAAAGGTTTTGTCATTTGTATTTACATCTTTCAATAAATAAAACATCGGATCTCGGAACACAAAGGTTTCTATCCCTTTCCCGTTTTCCCCCAGAAATTAGGGTTTTCATTTGAAAAGTAGTAGACTGTCAGTAAAAGCATCCAAGTTTTTCAACATAGAATAAACATATAAGACCACTAGAGAGCGAAAGGGCGGAATGGGTGCTTAACACCTTCCCAAACCGTAATATAGTTCCCGAACCCTATAGAATCCTGGTTTCGCAGACAAACGTGTAAAGAAAGGCTTATCTGTAGCCTTTTCTCTTACACAACCTTTTTGTCCGTTTTCTCGTAAAACGTACTGGCGACTCTGAACGAACCCCTTTGCATCTAGAATAGACGTAGGGACACCCGATATGAATCATCAACCAACTCCAAGCAAATGGAGCAACGGAATCCCTTCCGACGCTTCAGACGCCCAACGAACGGGGACAAGACCCAGGGGTCGCATTTGCGGATTCTCACATAATGGATTGCTGGATACACATAATATTTTCGGTACTATATATCCAATTTTTTTAATTCGGTCGTGTCTAGCCGACTTAAATTTTTTTGCCTTTCACCAAACTCTTGGCCTATTAGCGCCGATTTTTGTTAAAAATGTGGTATTCTTCTGACGAATTTTTATAAAATTATCGTCCTTTTAATGCCGAATATTTGATTTCGGCAAACTCCCTCCAACTCTATTTTGGATCTAAGTCCTCTGTTCGGCAGATATAAGAGTGCTGAAATTATAGCTAGTATTCGGCAATGTGAGGACGAATTATTTACATTATATCGGTTGTATTATGATGATTTTTGTTCTTTTACTCGGCTGGAAACTGCCGAGTACAATAAATTAATAGCATTGACTTATGTTTTCATGGGAATACATGTTCCTTAATTTCATAAGTAAATTCTTATGTATTACCCATTAATATTTTCATTTTCATTAAAAGTCTTTCTTAACAATGAACCCATAAATTTATAGCATTGACTTATGTTTTTATGGGAATACATATTCCTTAATTTCATAAGTAAATTGTTAACAATGTACCCATAAAACAAGAACACGTTTATATAGTATTAACTAACATACAAGAACCCATTAATATTTTCATTTTCATTAGAAGTCATTCTTAACTATACAATGTTACAAAGAAATTTTCAATGGCATGAAAGCCATGTCTACACACCCAAAAAAACAAAAACATCGGGATTTATTTCACTGATGAATACACTGTTATCATATACTATACAGTGTCAAAAAAATAACTTGGCCTACCTACCTTATACTTCATAAGATATCATGAAAGTCAAGAACTGCGACATGTGCAGGCACCAATTTCAAAAACTCATCAATTTTAGAATCGTAATTTTCCGACTAAGAAGTTGCTTCGTGTGTATGGTATCTATGCCAAAATGAAGCAATGGGTGGAATTGGTGCATCTTTATCCAAAAACAACTTCATAAAATGACAACCATTTACAAATGTAATGCTTATGAGGTTATGTGGGATTTCAGGATTAGGTGCGTCATGAAGAGGCATGAATGTTAGGCATTGTAATTTTGATATCAAAACTAACACAACCTTGTATGCTGAAGCTATGATGTAACCCGTTTCTGGCATTTGCATCCATTTAGAAGGTGGGCAAGGACTATCGTGACAGTTCAATATCCCGATAACATCTTCAACGACTTTTTTAGTAAACATATTTTCATAAAGGCCTCGATGCATCAATACTTCCTTATGCAAATCATAACGCACTTTGCTCCAACCATTATCCTCGTCATAGCCCATTAACGAACCCACACAACGATAACCGCAATTCCCGTCGTCCTTCACATCTTCTACTTTTGTTACGAACGGCCAAATAAACTCAGGTAATAATGACATATAATTATTTGTAACTTCATTCATGGCTATATTTACTCCAAAACTTTTCAAATTTGCATACTCAAACTGGGCTATATTTTTCCCTGTTTGAGGTTGCAATTTTGGTTTTGTCTGCTTCACTGGATGGAACGGGAACAATGCTATTGTCTCTTTCTCGCCTAAGAATGACAATAATGGATGTGACTTTTTCGAAATTGCATACTCAAACTGGGAGCCATTTTTTCTAGTTTGAGGTTGCAATTTTGGGTTTGTCTCTTTCACCGGCAAGCTCTTTGTCTCATTTATCGTACCACATTTCGTGTTTAACTTTGCGTACTCAAAACCTGAGGGATCTCTCTTTGTAGATGTGGCATGTTTTCGCTCTTTCACTGACATTTTGGACATTGGTCTCCCTTTGGAAATGATTGGAGACGGTTATACAAGAAAATTTGTTGATGGGCAAGCAATCTCCCTTAACTTTTTCAACATAACGTGCCTTTCATCAGGAGTTGCCTCAGTCCACTTTTTCTTGAACAATTGCGTCTCTGGCTCATAATCAACCTCTTCAACATCTGGTACTAAAGACAGCTTCTTCCAATGATTATCAATGGCACAAATTGGAATTGGTCGTCCTTCTCGTTCATATTGCATTATTCCATGTGCACAAGGAATTCCATAGACGGTTCGAGCAACATGGCCACATGCGTGAACATCTACTCCAATGTATTGAATCTTTTCCATTTCCTCGACTATTTTAGTCAATGCAAAATGAGAGACGTGAGACCTTAGCTCTTTAAATTGCGAAAACTTATGAAAGTGTCGCACCTTCATCATACTTTGTTGAAAATTTGCCTTTACTTCGTCGATTTCAACTTTAATCAAATTGTCTAATGCTTCCCACAAGGTTGTGAATGTCCCTTGCGAACCCCCAATCCATCTCTTCAGCTTGGCATGTGCACCTTCAGCCCTATTGGTCGTTCTGTTACCCCGATGCTTGACCCTATTTGTCCAAGCTAGCACAAATCTCTCCTTGTGAATGAACCATGTAGTTGCTAGATAATTCAAGCGCTTTGCAAATTTAAGTGGACAGTTTTGCTTAAATATTTCCCACATATCTAAGAAATCTTTTTCAGACTCAGCTTGCATTACATCGTGCCACCCTTGAATAAAATTCGTCCACTCGTCTTTTGTATTGTAAATTGGTTTACAATGTTGTTCGACTTTCTTCGATATATGAAAAGTGCATAGCAACAAACTTGCATCCGGAAAAACTTCCTCAATTGCATTCATGGAAGCTTGTTCCCTATCGCTCACGAAAACACTAGGGAGAGCATTGGGGTCAAACAAATTCTTCAAATGTGTATATGCCCATTCATAGTTGTTTTCTCACTCTTTATATAGCAATGCTAATGCAATGCAGAAGGTCTTCGACGTAGATGTATTGCCAACAATCTGAAGGAGAGGTAATTGGTATCGATTGGTTTTGTAAGTACAATCAACCATCACCATCGAGGGAAAACACCTTGCAAGTAATATTGAATCTGGATGAGCCCAAAAGATGTCCGTAATCTCATCTGTGTTAGGATCGCTGCGACAATAATGAATATAATGTTTTTCATCTAGCATTTTCATTAATTGTTGCACTATGCTTCTCCCTTCTAAATCCCTTAGCCTCAAATATGCCTTGACGTTGTATATGGTCTTCATTGTAGCTAAGTTATTTGGGTCCCGTTGTTTAAGGGTTGACAAAATTGGCTTTGGCTTGACTCCACATAGAGACAAATCCTTTACTATTTGCTTCTCATCTCCCTTCAACCTTCCTGCAAATGAATGACTAATCAAAGTATTTGGGATGATGTGATTGTGTTCCCCACATATGACTTCCACCTTCCACCTATCACCACCGAGAGGAACTCCTTTTAACATAAAAGGGCATCCACATTTTTTCGTAGCAGTGTCCCTCATTCTTTTTTTTTTTCTCATTTCCCGATTGATCTTGACTTTTACGATTATCTCTGTAAAATCCTGCTCTTTCACACCCTAATGTCAATCTACTTTTTCTACCCACAGTTTCTTTCTCTGACTTCAATGTGACAATAACTGTGTTCAGATTTCGGGCAATGCATTGACACCAATCGAACAACTCAATTCGTGACTCAAATACCTATAATAATGATATAAATAATTTAACATCTTATCTAAAACTTATAGTAAAATATAAAATGGTAGTGAACATGTACTTACTTTGTTTGTCAAGAAATAGCTTGCGAAGTTTTCTGAAATAATTTGACTAATCTCGCCAGGATCAGTCCGACAAATATGATCCACTTCTATCGGAACATGATCCACTTTTATCGGAACATGATCCAATTCTATCGGAACTACAACATCGGTATTAGTTTGTTAGGTATCATTTACTGATTTTAACACAAAAGATAAACCCTGCAATATATAATAAAATATTTTAGAGAAAATAAACTATAAATAAATACTCGGCAATACATAGCCGATAATGTTATTATAAATCGTCACAAAATTACCGAGTACATTGTATATTAATCGGTAGGTTAATACCTATTTATTATTTTATTCTCAGTAACGTGTTGCTGAATAAGTATTTTTTTTTCGGCTCTGTATGACCGAAAACGGTGTTCCGTTTTACAAAAATGGAGCTCATTTTTACAAGCTTTAAAGGAAGGAAAGGATGGATATATATACATACCTCAATGCACAATGCTTCGTTATCAATGTAGATATTAGAATGCTTTACATAATCTTCAAGTTTTTCATCTTCTTCTTCCCTTTTTTGAAAAAATATGAAACACTTCATTATCAATGTAGATATATATGATAATAAAAAACCAATACTTATCAATGAGCATTCACTTACATTGTAAATCTGTTGATTCCGTGAAAAAAAACTTCAAGTCAACTATTTACGCTGGAAGAGTGTCGTAGCAGAGTTTGATTTGGTTTTTTTTTTTCTTTACATTATATGTTCTTACCACCACAAATAATTCTTAATTTTACCACAATTTAAATATTATATTTTTACTTAAAATACCACACATCTTCTTTAATTTTATCTTAATTTTACCACAAGAAAAATGTGGTGTAATTTAGCTTGTTTTTGTACTTTTTTACCTTTGGGTGGATTTAAGTTAAATTTGTGGTGTAAGTAGAATTTCCCATAAGAAAATTAACGAGACAGTTGAGAGAATGTGGTTGCGTTTCTTCTTTGGGGAAGAGGATGATAACGATGAAGAACATACTTCTATAAAATTAGAAAACAGGAGTCAACAATTTTACAAAGTTGTAATTTAAGTTTTTAAATTTAGTTTTATTATTAAATTACTTGTTAGGAACAATTTTTATGGTGTCCGCTATTTGCACTCCACTAAATATTTGATATTACTCTATTTTTTATTGGTCCGATAACAAATGAGTAAGTTCATATTACTCGTTCGATAATAAGAGAACAAGCAATTAAAAATCTCAATGCCTTACTTAATTATCATCGAGCGAGTAGCATGCGCTTACCTGTTTGTCGTCGAACAAATACATAGTGTAAAACTAAATATTTGATGGTGTACAAATAACAATCACTATTTTCATAGAGTAGAGGTAGTCTAAATAATTTTTTACACCTAATTACTGACACCTTAATTTGTGTTCAATTTTTATTTAACCTAATTTGTTTAACTCGAATTTAAATTGTCCAATTCATAAATTGGAAGATTACCAAACAAGATGTAAGTAAACAAGTATAAGAATGAAATAAGTATCAATTAGGAAAACGAATTACTTTTATAAAATTAAAAAACAAGAGCTAACAATTTGTTCTAATTTAAGTTTTTTTAAATTTAGTTTCATTATTAAATTACTTGTTAGGAACAATTTTCATAATAAAAATAAAAAATAGATTTCTATTTTTTAGACTTCTTTAGATTAAATTAATTAGTAAATTATTTTTTAGTCTGAGGTGAAAAAATAACTTGCTATCGTAAGTGATATGATCTTTCAATTTTATTAGGAAAATTTAAGAGGGCAGTGCTTGAGTAATCGTTTATTACCACCAACTTAAGTGGGAAAATTTCAAAGGAATAGTTCATTACAGGAATGCATTATTCTTAACCCAAAATTCAAAACAAACATAAAATTTCTTTTAGAATAGACTATGACATTTCAAGAATATTTTAAAACTCGAACCAAATAAATTCTAAGTTTTTTGTCCCACAATTTTCAATTTAAAAATTATATGGATAGGTGGCGCAACCGAAATAGTGTGTTGTGTTAAAGCCCAAGTGCAGGCACGTCAAGTTGTAATATAGTCTCGGAAGTCCGAGTGTCGAACCACAGGGATAAGTGAAAAGGAATGGAATGGATTACGGATTAAAGTGTTTTCTGATTCTTGTAAGATGAAACGGTTATCGAACAACGTAAATGTAAAATGGTTGTGAAAATTAATAAGAAAGCACTAAGGTAGTTGGAGGTTAGTTATGATTAAAGAGACGGTGATCACTAGCTCATACAAAGATTATAACACAAGATTTCTCAAAATATGGGGAATGTTGGTGTATCTCTCAATAGCAAAGGGTGCGACGCTAGGCGACTCATTCCCGATTTGAAGCTATATCGAGAAAGAGACATACGACATTCCACCAAAGACGGGGTTATCATTCCTACCTCTTAGCTACGGGTGTGAAGCAAGGCAACCCATTCCCGATGAAGCTAATCCGAGATAGATATGACAAACTCATCATTAAACGATTTAACATAAAGCAAGTGTAGTAATCTCATGATTTAAAGAATGAAAATTATAAAGTGAATCCTAACAATGAAACGGAATAAAGTTTATGGGACAAATTAGTCAACTCATCGTTTATCACATATGGTAGAACATAAAGAGTCTAAGTATCACATAAAGTGTAAGAAGCACTCAATATATCAATAAATGAATCAAAGATAAGCTAAACAAATTTAAAATCCATCTATGGAGTTTTAAGAACTATTCATAATTTCTATGAAGAGGGAAAAACTCCATGGATGGGGGAAAGGGACTACAAGCTTTCTAGAACCATAGAAATATGTTGTATGCTCATTAACAACCAAGAACTAAATATACAAGGCATATAAAGACTTAACTTAATATGAAAATACCTAGAAAGCTTGAAATAATGGAAGATATGATGAAGAAGAAGAAGATTCACAAATATTTATCAAACTTTAGATATGGATTGAGCCATTAATCACCAAAAATCATATCACAATCAACCTCCGTAACCTTAGAAATAGACTACTCCATAATAGATGCAAGAACAAATATCATAGAAGAAGAAATCATTCTTACAAATTAAGCACTTACAATGGAGAAATGAAGAACAATCAACAAGTGAGCTCTCCCCTCTCTCTAGAACTCTAAATGTGTAAAAACTAGATAATATCTTTTCTATGTAAAAGAAATAATATATATATTAAAAGGTAGAAAAATATCTAACTAAATATCTAAAATAGCTTGAACCACTAAAATAGCCCATTTTGGGTGTGAAATGGCCAAGTTGCCAGGGCCATGATCGATCATGGCCAACCCATGATCGATCATGGGGTCTTCTGCCTGAAGATTATTTGCACCATGATCGATCATGGGATTCCATGATCGATCATGCTTCTGGAAATTCTCTAAATCAGCACTTTTGTAGCTTTTGGCTAGTAGTTGATCAATTCCTCGAAGGCCATTGCATCCTATGCCTATAAACACACAGAAACACAACAAAAGCACACCTAGCGGGACAATATTAGATACAAAACTCGCTAAGACACTAATCTCAAGATAAGCGGATAATTAGGCAGAATTAATGCAATAAACGCGTCAAGCGACTCTGAGAGAGAGCTTATGCATGACAATATTAGGCGTTTATCAACTCCCCTCAACTTATCTCTTGCTAGTCCCTTAGCAAGACAAAAATATATAATAATTACAAAAGCACTACGCTATACAAAAAGTTGTTAACTTCTAAGTTCCCAAAGAAGACGAGTTGCATCTCGTGAAGGTTTTCAGAAATGATACCTACAAACATTAGGAGTTTGATCATGATGAATGATGAGAATGAAGATTCAAGTTTCAATTTGCAAAGCAAAAGGCATTACTATCAATTTTCCAGAACGATGGACTTTTGAATGATTGTCTAATTCGCCTATCTCCTTTAGAACACAATCCCATATTCTCCAATGCTCATATACTAGACTTCGATTCAAGCAATTCAATATAAACACAAAGAGTCATAGTCATTTGAGAAGGAAGAGAGAACTTTTTCAAAAACAAAAGCTCCGAGATTTATCAATTCTAAACACTTTCTTTATCTTTTCTTGGAAATTTTTTTGCTAAATTAGATCAGGGCGGTTTTCATCTCTATGAGGGGCAGCGGTCTCACTTATGAAATTTCTCATTACTGCTCATTCATTGGAGCTTAAAGGAAGCTATTCACCCTTTCCCATATGGTAACCTTTACCCATCCGTAATATTAGACAAAGAGACTTAATATTTAGTCAAGTGAAGCTTTAAGTCAATATTAGGATAAAAGTCATCCAAGTTATCAAAGTGCTATGCTTTTGTCCTCTCATTGGAGGATCTTTTCGAAAGAGCTTCCATCATTTTTGGACAAAAATTCATCTTCTCTCAATGAAAATAAATCTAAGTGTTATTACCGAATTGGAAACAACCAAAGCAATCTAGCATGTGGAGCAAGAGAATATAACGGGATATGAGACTAAGTGGAGCAAGGCAATTTAGATTATCATTCAAATTCCTATCTAGATCAAAGATTTCAAGCCAAAAGCTAATGAAATAATAATCTACATCGAACAAAATATCAATCAATCATCAATTTTCAAACTTCTCAAAAAAAATTTTGAACATATCTCTTCTACTCATGGGAATGACTGATAGCAAGCCAAACAAAATAAACGTACCCCCCTCAACTTGAAACACACATTGTCCTCAATGTAAAGAGAATAAATAACAACGCACGGAAGGGCTACTTTGGCTTTGCTTCCCATGAGACAAAAATAAGACATAAACAAAAACTATTCACAAAACGGGTTAGAATTAGAATTCAAAAGCAAAAACCATAACATTCAATCATTAAAACCAAGTTTTAAAGTTAACATCATGTCAAAGTTCTAATACAACCCAAAAAGAAATAAAATAAAGCTAAGCGTAAATATAACTAATAAAAGAGTTTTCAGGATTTGGCAAATCGCATCACATGTCGGGAGGTGGGGGTGGTGGAAAACAACCATACAACGCCTCGAACTGCTGGCGTATGAACTCCTGCTGGGTCGCCATCTGAGCTGCAACTCGTGCCTCGACCTGGGCTGCAATATCGGCCTCCAAACGGTCCTGACGCAATACCATAATCTCTACCCTCTCATTGACGCTAGCAAACCCGGTCTGCATCAAAGCAGTCATCTGCTCAAACTGCTCTCTCATGAATTCCCTATTGTCATCCACAGGCCCAGAGCTTGCCCTTCTTCTACGCCTTGATGTACCCGGAACATCCGCTCCTGCTTCTTCAGCCCCTTCTTCTTCGCTATCACCCTGTTGTGGTGCGGCTGTGGAAGAACTCGGCCTGTTCCTCAGTTGACCAGCGGCTCGAGTTTGGGTGGACCTATTCAGCGGTGCCCTAGGCATTTTCTTCTCATCGTCGGCTCTCTCAATTACCCCCGCTCGCAAACAGACCTTAGTGATCAACGATCCAAATTTGATTGTTTCATTGTGGGCGACCAAATCGATGATTCGCGCTATTCGCCCGATGATATGACGCAACAAGCAGCAGCGCTTGTTCGTTGCTATGGCGTATAGTACATAAGCCTGAGACGGGTAAATGTGCTGGGTATGGGAAGTTGGGTCCAAAGCGTTGGCAATTACCAGCCAAAGAGTTCTAAATCCCTCACGTATGTGGCTCCTATCGAATTGGTTCCCAATCCATTCTCTGGGTTCACCGGCTAGAAATGTGGCTAGATCGTTAGGCATCGGCTCTAAATAGTTGGTAGTGTCCGAATAGGGGAGGTCATGAGCATTAGGTGGCAAAGCTGAGATTCCCGTAATCTCAGTCAAAACTTCGAGGTTAAACGGAACCGTTCTGCCTCGAACATGAGCTACATATGTATATGGTGTATCGGGAACTTGAATCAAACTTGCAATAAATTCACGACAAATGGTGAGATTACATTGAGTACCTGGTTGACGCAAGTAGTTAATCCACCCCGGATATTGCTCAAACGTTGCTCGCTGGGGGAAATCGTCCAGCGTACCGATGAATACCGGCCTCTCTATCACTACCGTCCTCGTTTTGAAGGCGTAGTTCCACCACTCAAATTCTTGACGGCTCCGAAATCCGCGATAGCCGCCTCTCGCGGCTTCAATGGTAAGCGGCTTAGTGGGAGGGTTTGAGGAAGACATAATGGAGGAGTGCTATGCTTTAGAGGAGGTGGATAGGAGGAATTTGAAGCCTTGAGATGCTAGGGCTCGAAAATGGTGATGAGAGAGGGAAAAGGTGATTTTTGAGATGGGTTTGATGATTGGGGTTTGAAATTGGAAGATTTGAGGGTTGATTCTAGGTGGGGGAGGTTGGTAATGGTGTTTGGGGAAGGTTTGGGATCAAAAAAGGGGGGGGGGGCTAGGGTTTGGAAGAGATTTGGGAGAAGGGGAAGTGCAAAATGGGGGTTTTAGAAACGGCGCCCCTGTTTTATTACGGGACCATGATCGATCATGGTATACCCATGATCGATCATGGGTCATTCTGCCCAGTTGATCTTTTGTACAATGATCGATCATGGGATTTCCATGATCGATCATGCTGCCTTCTGACCAAATGCTCCATCTTCCATGATCGATCATGGAATTACATGATCGATCATGCTCTATGCTGCCTGAGAAAATTTTCACCCATGATCGATCATGGGTAGGGCATGATCGATCATGGACCAATCTGCCAGCCAAAAATTTTCTTTGCTTTCTTTGATCTAAAACACCTTATTTCTCCCCTCAACTTGGTCCGTTCAGACTTAATGACACCCGACTCTTCGATGACAATTCCTGAAACTCAAAAACACTAACAAAAACAAACATTATTTACAAAATCGACCCATGCCTTTAGGCATAAGTCGGGTCTTCGAGAGGGGTGGACTCCTCTCGAACTGGGAATTCCAAAAACGGCTTAAGACGTTGTCCATTCACCTTGAAAATGTAGCCGGTTTTGGGATCCTCAACATTCACAGCCCCAAAAGGAAATACTTGACGGACAACATAGGGGCCGGTCCAACGAGACTTTAACTTCCCGGGGAAGAGATGCAACCGAGTGTCATAAACAAGAACTTTGTGCCCAAGTTTGAATTCTTTCCTCAAAATGGATTTATCATGAAAGATTTTGGCACGTTCCTTGCTTATTTTTGCATTATCATAAGCATCTCTTCTTAACTCCTCAATTTCATTAATTTGCAACTTACGGTCAAGCCCGGCTTTTGTCAAATCGCACTTAACCATCTTAATTGCCCAGTATGATTTGTGTTCCAACTCTACTGGCAAATGACATGGTTTTCCGTACACTATACGATAGGGAGACATATCTAGAGTTGTTTTGTACGCAGTACGGTAAGCCCAAAGTGCATCGGTCAGTCTCAACGACCAATCTTTGCGGTTCGGGTTTACCGTTTTCTCTAGAATCTGTTTGATCTCCCTATTTGCCAACTCAGCTTGACCATTAGTTTGAGGATGATAAGCAAGCGATACTTTGTGATTTACACCGTACTTTTGCATTAATGATTGAAACGGTTTATTGCAAAAGTGAGTACCGCCATCGCTTATTATTGCCTTGGGGGTGCCAAAACGTGCAAGAATGTGTTCTTTCAGAAATCGGATCACCACTTTGTGATCATTTTTCTTGCACGCTTGGGCTTCTACCCATTTTGAAACGTAATCTACGGCAACTAAAATGTAAAGGTTACCGTAGGATGATGGGAAAGGTCCCATGAAGTCGATGCCCCAACAGTCGAAGATTTCGATCATCAGAATTGGGTTGAGAGGCATCATATTCCTCTTGGAGGACCCTCCAAGCATTTGGCATCTCTGACATGCCTTGCAGAAGCGTTGTGCGTCCTTGAAGAGCGACGGCCAGTACAATCCGCTTTGCAAAATCTTAGCGGTTGTCTTTTTTGCTGAAAAGTGTCCTCCGCAAGCTTCGGAATGGCAGAAGGACAGAACTCTCTCCAGTTCTTCGTCTGGGATGCACCGTCGGATGATCTGATCCGCACAATATTTAAATAGGTACGGTTCATCCCAGTAAAATCGACCCACTTCGCTCAAAAACCTTTTTCTATCTTGTGCGCCCCATGACTTTGGTATCTTGTCAGTTACAAGATAATTTACTATGTCTGCATACCATGGGAGCGTTGAGATTGCCAATAATTGCTCGTCTGGAAACGAATCTTGGATCGGACTTTCTTCAATGTTGTTCGTAAAAGTGAGTCGAGACAGATGATCGGCCACCACATTCTCGACTCCCTTTTTGTCCTTGATGCTCAAATGGAATTCTTGCAATAGGAGTATCCACCTCAAAAGCCGCGGCTTGGCATCTTTCTTTGTGAATAGGTACTTCAACGCCGCATGATCCGTGAAAATCACAATTGGCGATCCTATCAAATAGGATCGAAACTTGTCTAGGGCGAAGACAATTGCTAGGAGCTCTTTCTCTGTCGTGGTGTAATTCATTTGCGCATCATTCAAAGTCCTACTTGCATAGTATATCACACCCGGTTTCTTGTCTTTCCTTTGACCAAGAACCGCTCCCACCGCGTAGTCACTTGCGTCGCACATGAGCTCGAATGGCAAGCTCCAATCCGGTGCCTGCATAATTGGTGCAGTGGTGAGCATATGCTTCAGAGAGACGAAAGCTTCCTCGCACTTGGCGTTCCACTCAAACGGTGCGTCCTTGAGAAGCAGATTGCACATTGGCTTGGAAATGGAACTGAAGTTCTTGATAAACCTTCTATAAAACCCAGCATGTCCTAGAAATGATCGGACATCTTTGACATTCTTGGGCGTAGGAAGTTTAGCAATCAAATCGATTTTAGCTTTATCCACTTCAATTCCTTCAGACGAAATGATGTGCCCCAAAACAATTCCCTTGGTAACCATAAAATGGCACTTTTCCCAATTCAACACCAATTGTTTTTCCACGCATCTTCCCAAAACCTGTTCCAGGTTAGTCAAGCAATTGTCGAATGACTTACCATAGACGGTAAAGTCATCCATGAAAACTTCCAAAGTCCTTTCCACCATATCACTAAAAATACTCAGCATACACCGTTGGAAAGTGGCCGGTGCATTACATAGACCAAAGGGCATTCTTCGATAAGCGAAGGTACCAAAGGGACATGTAAAGGTGGTCTTTTCTTGATCATCTAGGTCAATCTCAATTTGATTGTACCCGGAAAAACCATCGAGGAAAGAGTAATATTCATGGCCCGCTACTCTTTCTAGAGTTTGATCCAAAAAGGGTAGTGGGAAATGATCTTTACGAGTTGCCTCGTTGAGTTTACGGTAGTCAATGCACATTCGCCACCCGGTGGTGACTCTTTGCGGAATCAACTCATTTGATTCGTTCTTGACTACCGTAAGACCAGATTTTTTCGGTACCACTTGAGTTGGACTAACCCATTTACTATCCGAGATTGGATAGATGATCTTTGCATCCAACAATTTCAACACCTCGTTCCTAACCACTTCTTGCATGTTAGGATTCAACCGGCGTTGAAATTGTCTCGATGTTTTTGCCCCATCCTCCAGGTGAATTTTATGTGTACAAATCAAAGGGCTTATGCCTTGGAGGTCGGCCAGAGTCCACCCAAAAGCTTTTTTGTATTTGCCAAGCAAATGAACTAACCTTCCTTCTTGGTCATCCGAAAGTTCGGACGAGATGATGACAGGGTAAGTGTCTGAAGCTCCCAAAAAGGCATACTTCAAGTTGCTCGGCAATAGCTTAAGGTCCATCTTTCCTTCGTGCGTTTTGGTGGACGACGATGTGTTTTCCTCTCTCTCCGAAGATTCAACCTGTTTGTCAGACAAAGAAAACACTTGCATACAATCCTCGGGTTCATCGGAAGTGGTTAGATAACCTTCCGTTGACTCCGATTCAAAATTTGCCACAAAGTGGTCTTGGATACATGACTCTATCATGTTCACGTGTTCATTTTCCTCATTATCATCGTCATCTCTTTGATTGCTCAAAGAGAACACGTTTAGCTCTAGAGTCATGTTGCCAAATGTTAACTTCACGATTCCATTCTTGCAATTTATTATGGCATTAGAAGTAGCAAGAAATGGTCGTCCGAGAATGACCGGAATCTCATTGGTGGGATTTGACACAGGTTGCATGTCGAGGATGATGAAATCAACCGGAAAATAAAACTTGTCGACTTGGACAAGCACATCCTCGACTATCCCTCTTGGGATCTTAACGGATCGATCCGCTAATTGAATAGTAACCCTCGTGGGTTTCAACTCACCCAACCCCAATTGTTGATATACCGAGTATGGGAGCACATTCACACTTGCTCCCAAATCTAACAATGCATTCTTGATCCTACAATTTCCTATGATACACGAAATTGTGGGACAACCGGGGTCTTTAAACTTGGGGGCTCTCGTGCCTTGCATGAGGGAGCTCACTTGCTCCGCCATAAAGGCCTTTTTCTTGACATTCAACCTTCGTTTGGTAGTACATAAGTCCTTGAGGAACTTAGCGTACGAAGGTATTTGCTTGACCGCGTCAAGCAATGGAATGTTGATTTTCACTTGCCTAAAGACATCCAATATCTCGGTGTTAGATTTGGATGGTTGGTTCAATCTCTCCGGAAATGGGACTTTGATCCCATTTTTGATCTTTTCAAGATCCTCCTTCCCTTGTCTCTCTTCCTCTCTTTTCTTTTCTTCACTCACAACTTTTTCAACCTCCGACTCCTCAACACTAGTAGATTTAACTATGTCCGCCACCTTGGGGGTTTTAGGAACAATAGTCTTGTCTACCTCCTTTCCACTTCTCAGGATCGTGATAGATTTGAGTTCTTCTATCTTGGTGCTAGACTCTCCTCCCTCTATGACTTGAACTTGCCCTCTAGGATTAACTAAAGGTTGAGAGGGGAATTTTCCCTTCTCTTGAGTAGCTAGGGCGGTGGTGAGTTTAGACATTTGAGTTTTTAACTCACCTACATCACGATCCGTTTTGTCCACAAATGACCTCAACAAAGCTTCCAAGTTTTGGTTGGGGTTTTGATTTTGAGGTGGAACAAAAGAGTTTTGAGGTTGTTGTTGCCTTTGGTTCTGATGATATTGGTTGTGGTTCTGACTTTGATTTCCTCCCCAACTGAAATTGGGGTGATTCTTCCATCCCTCATTGTACCTTTGAGAGTAAGGATCATTTTGGTTACGATTTTGGTTGCTATTTTGGTTGTACTGGTGCAAAACATTGACTTGGGCGGGATCTTTGAGGACTTCCCGAAAAGCGGGAATGGTAGGACAATCCTCGGTAGTGTGTCCTGAATTTTCGCAAATGACACACAACTGACTCGAGGATACTACATTGACCTCCTTAAGCTTACTTGCTTCCATTGCCTCTACCTTTTTAGACAATTGGAATAACCTTGCCCCCATGTCATCCTCATTGGACACTTGGTACAACCCACCCCTTCCTTGAGTTTTTGCTTTGGGTTCCTCGGAATAGGTGTTCCAATTTTGAGCACCTTCCGCTAATTCATCAAAATACAATAAAGCCTCCTCGGGATTCTTACTCAAGAATTGACCATTACACATGGTCTCAACAAACGTACGCATCTCAGGGGTGAGAGATTCATAGAAAAAACTAACAAGGCTCCACGTTTCGTGACCATGGTGAGGGCATGCGTTTAGAAGGTCCTTGTATCTATCCCAACATTTATAAAAGCTTTCATGTTCTTTTGGTGAAAAATTTGATATCGCCCTTCTTAAAGCATTGGTTCTATGAACGGGGAAGAATTTTTTTAGAAATTCCGCTTGAAGCTCTTGCCAAGACCGAATTGATTGCGGTCTTTGAGCATTTAACCAAATTTTTCCTTTGTCTTTTAGGGAGAAAGGAAAGAGCTTTAAACGCATGACATCCTCATTAATATTTGCCTCACGAAATGTGGAGCAGACTTCTTCAAAGTCTTTCAAGTGCAAGTATGGGTTTTCCGACTCCATACCATGAAAAGAAGGGATATGTTGAAGCATACCAGGTTTGAAAGAGAACGCTCCGGCTTGGCCAGCAGGAAGCACGATGCATGAGTTTGAAGTTGCCCGAGGCGGTTGAAGGTAGTCTCTCATGGTCCTAACAGGAGGAACATTGTTGGCCCCTTCCCCTTCATTATCGCTCTCGAGATCCTCGTTTCTACCTTGGTTTGCCATTCTTGGAGATGTGGGAGGGCTAATTCGAATGTCCACAAACAGTCGCCCTTGCATGAGCTTGGACAACGATTCGAATCGCTCCTCGGGAATTCTACAAAATCAAACAAAAATAAGGGAGAAAAATAAATTAATTAAATGGAGAGAAATACTTACAGAATGGTTTTGTACAAAACCCGAAATTCGCCTTTTTGCCTTATCCCCGGCAACGGCGCCAAAAACTTGGCGCAACCGAAATAGTGTGTTGTGTTAAAGCCCAAGTGCAGGCACGTCAAGTTGTAATATAGTCTCGGAAGTCCGAGTGTCGAACCACAGGGATAAGTGAAAAGGAATGGAATGGATTACGGATTAAAGTGTTTTCTGATTCTTGTAAGATGAAACGGTTATCGAACAACGTAAATGTAAAATGGTTGTGAAAATTAATAAGAAAGCACTAAGGTAGTTGGAGGTTAGTTATGATTAAAGAGACGGTGATCACTAGCTCATACAAAGATTATAACACAAGATTTCTCAAAATATGGGGAATGTTGGTGTATCTCTCAATAGCAAAGGGTGCGACGCTAGGCGACTCATTCCCGATTTGAAGCTATATCGAGAAAGAGACATACGACATTCCACCAAAGACGGGGTTATCATTCCTACCTCTTAGCTACGGGTGTGAAGCAAGGCAACCCATTCCCGATGAAGCTAATCCGAGATAGATATGACAAACTCATCATTAAACGATTTAACATAAAGCAAGTGTAGTAATCTCATGATTTAAAGAATGAAAATTATAAAGTGAATCCTAACAATGAAACGGAATAAAGTTTATGGGACAAATTAGTCAACTCATCGTTTATCACATATGGTAGAACATAAAGAGTCTAAGTATCACATAAAGTGTAAGAAGCACTCAATATATCAATAAATGAATCAAAGATAAGCTAAACAAATTTAAAATCCATCTATGGAGTTTTAAGAACTATTCATAATTTCTATGAAGAGGGAAAAACTCCATGGATGGGGGAAAGGGACTACAAGCTTTCTAGAACCATAGAAATATGTTGTATGCTCATTAACAACCAAGAACTAAATATACAAGGCATATAAAGACTTAACTTAATATGAAAATACCTAGAAAGCTTGAAATAATGGAAGATATGATGAAGAAGAAGAAGATTCACAAATATTTATCAAACTTTAGATATGGATTGAGCCATTAATCACCAAAAATCATATCACAATCAACCTCCGTAACCTTAGAAATAGACTACTCCATAATAGATGCAAGAACAAATATCATAGAAGAAGAAATCATTCTTACAAATTAAGCACTTACAATGGAGAAATGAAGAACAATCAACAAGTGAGCTCTCCCCTCTCTCTAGAACTCTAAATGTGTAAAAACTAGATAATATCTTTTCTATGTAAAAGAAATAATATATATATTAAAAGGTAGAAAAATATCTAACTAAATATCTAAAATAGCTTGAACCACTAAAATAGCCCATTTTGGGTGTGAAATGGCCAAGTTGCCAGGGCCATGATCGATCATGGCCAACCCATGATCGATCATGGGGTCTTCTGCCTGAAGATTATTTGCACCATGATCGATCATGGGATTCCATGATCGATCATGCTTCTGGAAATTCTCTAAATCAGCACTTTTGTAGCTTTTGGCTAGTAGTTGATCAATTCCTCGAAGGCCATTGCATCCTATGCCTATAAACACACAGAAACACAACAAAAGCACACCTAGCGGGACAATATTAGATACAAAACTCGCTAAGACACTAATCTCAAGATAAGCGGATAATTAGGCAGAATTAATGCAATAAACGCGTCAAGCGACTCTGAGAGAGAGCTTATGCATGACAATATTAGGCGTTTATCAATAGGCATGTTTTAGTCATTTGAAATCAAGACTAACAAATAACTACCAAACTAATTCAAAATCCAAAAATAAGTTTTCCCAAAATACGCCTACTTACCAACGTACTGTTTAGAGGCCATATTTTAGTTTTAATAACTACCCCCACCACCATTAAAAATTAATCTGATTTTTCAAATAAAATAGATAAACTTCATAACTACTTCTTCAAAAGTGTGTGTCATTATCACTAATTCTTGTATATTAACTTTAAGACACACTCTACGTGTGTGTGTGTGCGCGCAATAGGATAGTAATTATTTAGAATTAAAAAATCTAATTTGGTTTAGTAGTAACTAAACATGTTTTTGCATGAAAGACCTGAATTCAAATCCCCTTAAAGACATTATTTTATAGTAATTTTTGGCGTGAGAGGGCGTAGTTAGTCATTTTGAGTACGTACTGAAACCCCTTCCCACATTTAATATATAATATGATATATATATAAATATATACACACACACTAATATAGAAAGCCAATGGACCTTCTTACAATTAAGAATAGTTATGACTAGGGGTGTTTTCGGTTTCGGTCGGGGTAGAGATTCGGGTACCCCAAACCCTCCCCAAACTTTAAAGTTCGGTTTCGATTCGGTTCGGTTTCGATTTTCTAATCTATGGAACCCAAACCCTCCCTAAATTATTCGGTTTCGGTCCGGTTCGGTCTCATTCGGTTTTTTTTTATATTGCTAACACTTTAGTTAAAATCTACATTAAAAACAAAAACAGCACTGAATATACTTGTTTAAATCCTAGTTTAGTTATATTTTGTTTAATTTTTAGATCAGTATATACTAAGGGGGATGAGAAGCTTTTATATATAATCTTTTATTTAATCTTTAAAGTATATATGCTTAATCTTTTATATATAATCTTTTATTTAATCTTTCATATATATACTTGTTCATATTTTCATTACGTTACTTGCCTGTACCATGTAGCTTCACCTCTGATTTTTTATATTTGATTTTTTTTTTGCTCAAACAACCAGAAAACTCCACCTCTGAGAACTGAAACCATTAAAATTTAATATTTATACATGCAAACAAACAGCCCCTAAACATACATAACTGCATAATGAATTTCAATGAAAAATTTAAACCTTTTAATTAATGATGCACACCCCTAAAATTATGAAAGAATGAGGTAATTAAGAGGGAAACAAAGTCAATAGTGAAAACGAGAGGAGGGCACATGAAAACCATAAACTCTTTGATGTATTAATTATTTCTCAAAAAACATAAACTCTTTGTTTATAATAATCAGAAAAATATGTAAAATTGAGATAACAGTAAAAATATTTGCAAACTTTGTAATAAATATATATTGATCAGCTGTTCACCATTATTAGTTACGAAGTGTGCAAATATAAATGTTCCACACACGCATATATATATACACGGTCACAGTCACACACACACATAGTCACATATATATTCACATAATCACACACATACAAAACAGATTTGAGATTTAGAAAAAAATAAAAAACCTAAGGTAAGGTAGGGTGTGGCGGTGTGCGGCGGTGAGCTGTAGCTACAGTTTGAGCCTTGAGAGAGAGATAGATTAGAGATTAGAGAATAGAGAGAGATGCGGAAAGAAGTGGTGTGCGGCGGAGAGAATGAGAGATGGGAGAAAAGATAGAAGAACAGAACAACTGAACAAGTGGGTTTTGAGTTTTTGCAATTTTGCACTCTTCTAAACAGCACCGTTTGAATTAAACAGATATTGATAAATTTTTTTTAAGTTTCGGTCATTTCGGGTCAAACCGAATCCCGAACTGAACCGACCCGAATCATTCGGTTTCGGTTTTTGATTTGGGCTTCGGTTTTTTTTTTGTTCAAATAATTTCGAATTGCAACGGATCGGTTCAGTTCGTTCGTTCGGTTTTCGGATTTCTGATAACACCCCTAGTTATGACACTGAATTAATTGATAGTTTTTCAATTTTGTCCCTACTATGATTATTTTTGTTGAAAATGTAATCCCCAGGGTTATAATCCTATACATTTTAGTCATGCAATAAGCCAAGTGTTATTTATTAAACCAACTAAAATCTCTATTTTAATTTTTAATTTTAGAATAGTTGATGTTCGTGTAAAGAAAATAGACGTGCACATGCATCTTGTGTGCTTCAATTCAGTGTCTAGTATAGTATAGATAGTAGGTAAGACCTAAAGAACATCATCATTTGACAAACAACAGATATACAAAATCATTTATTGATAAACACAGTTGTTATGCAATAGATAGAAGTGAATAGGTAAATAACCTGAATTCCACAAGACATATACAACTACCATTGAATGACAAACAAAACCCGTAAGAAAAACAAATGAAAAATAAAATCTAAGTGGCTTACAAAAATATTAACCTTGAAAATTGCTATCTTGTATGATACAATCGAACAGGCATCATACGAAAGATCTCCATTTAATGTAATCCAATATGCAATTCCATAGATAATGAACCTTTTATATGAATGAGTATCAATTAAGTCCCTCTCATAGAATAATACTTACCCTGTGTTTGGAGACAAAAAGCTTGGGATTTGAGCAGAAGTAGTGATTTGGAGCGTAGAAAAGTGGAAGTCCAAATTTTAATTCATGTCATTTTTTAAATTCTTTGTTCAAACATGAGAAATTGCAATCAAGAGAATTTTAAATGATAGAATTTTATGCTTTTTCATTTACAATTTTGATGGATTTTAAAATTACTTCATCCAAACACGGGGAAGAGACCGTCATTAGTTGAAGGGTTATTTGGTTTTTGGCTCCCATTATTTATGCTATAACTAGCTTTGGTACCCAAAGTTTACACTATTGTACCTTTGACCCCCATTTTGAATGGTTTCCGTCCAAAAACTAGTCAGTCTGTTAGTTGAACTACATTTTTGTTCAAATACCCCAAAATACCCTCTCTTCTTTGTCCTAAGTGATATGTATATTCATGAGTGCATAGTCCCCATCTAAATTCACCAATACATATCTAAATTCGCCCATTGAATGGTAATACCCCCAAATCTAATTGCAAGCTCATCAATTTCACAATCCATTTAAGCAAACAAGAATGTGAGAGACATGCAGTCCAATTCATGGCAAATGGTGCATCTAAGTAGTCAATTAATAGCAATTTTAATGATAAATGCTCGATTTAGATTTTAGACTATGGATGCTCAAATCAGACATGTGTTGCTGGGTGTCTTAAAGAGATAAATAAGAAAGAGAGGTATACTTATTAATGGAAGGGAAGGGTGAGAAACTTTTGCTTTAGTGATTGAGCAGCTGTATAACGGTGAACGTCAGGGAAATAGGTAATTTTGGCAATGCAATGATAAATCCGTCTCCAAGCACAGTCTCTCTCTAATTTCCCATTTTTCATTTCCCCTGTCCTACATTAACCACTGCCACCGGATGGTGATGAATCTAATGAATCTATGGCTCCAGCTACAGTACAAGCATCATCTTTTGGAAACCATGGCTACAACAAAAGAGGTAAAAAGAAGCTGAGGGGAAATAGAATCGAAGAAATTTGGGAGAAAAATAAATGAAAGGGGAGAAATGGTTCCTGCCACTATTGATAAAATTAATTTGTAAATGGAAAAATTATCCCAGCAAATGGGGCAAAATTTGAGGGAATTATTTTGGGTAAAGTGTAGAGTTGAATCAAAGAAATGGCTAAAGAGGAAATAGGGAGACTAGATGTGAGAATCATAAAGCGGTAATGGTCATTGGAGTTGTTTTCATATATATATATATATATATATTCTAAGTATATATGTATAGAGTCCCTATCTCATACGGACCAGTGCGTACGCACTGGCCCTTTCCGCTCATTTCCGCGAGTGGGATTTCCTTTTTTTTTTCTTTTCTCATCTCTCACTCGCACTTCAGCTCTCACTCTCACTCTCCCAAACCATCTCTCACAGCTCTCACAGCTCACTCTCCCTCTCCCAGCTCGTCACTCTCCCACCTCTCCCAGCTCGTCACTCTCCCACTCCCACTGCACTCCGTCGTCCTCTCGCTCTCCATTGTTGAGACGACCACGGCTCTGGCTCTCTCACTCTCACCCATCTCGCTCTCCCACCATCACCATCTGCGACCCACTTAAACCCACCGAAGCGCCGCCGACGAGCTCCCCTGCCGCCGACAACCTCTCTCTCTAAAATTTTGTAAGTGTATATTTCACTCTTCTTGATTTTGCAATGTTTAAATGGGAAATTTCGACATGGGTTTAGGGCAGAGCAAATTCGAATTTGCTGTATGATTGATTGTCACAGTATAACAAATTTTAGAGAGAGATGGTGTTAATTGGAGGTAAAATCTCTGAGCTCTGTTTTCCTGCACTAGTGGTAACCATGGTTAAGTAGAGATAGGTTGATGATAAAGAAATGCATAAATAAGAAGTGGAGTTATGATGGAGGGTATTTTGGGTGTACGAACAAAATTTTTGGTCACTTAACGGATTGACTACTCTATGGACGAAAACCATCCAAAATGGGGATCCAAGGTACAATAGTGTAAACTTTGGATACCGAAGCCATTTATGACATAAATAATGGGAGCCAAAAACCAAATAACCCTTAGTTAAAACACTCCAAAACTTATCATTTTAAAAACCGGCCAACACTATGACTTAAGCCAATATATGAGGATTTTTGTGTTTGGCCCATGATTTTAGAATTATTTTACATTTAACCCACTACATTTGATTAATTAGTTATTGGCCCAATGTTTTGGATAATTACTAATTTATTATTTAATAATTGATTATATATATTTTATTTATTCTACATTTTTTCAAATTTGCCCTTTTTTTCATTTAGTTAAAACTAAATGGCTTTTTAAATCTAAAATAATAGAAATTAAGATAACTATATCCACTTTTTAAAATTTTGAAATTAATTTCAAACTTTAAGTCAAATAAATTAAAGATAACATTGTTAAAGATTTTTATGTATTATCCTTAACAAATAATAATTATTCTTAACAAATTCAAACAAATTATAGTTTACACATATTAGACATATTATATATTTAAATTCTTTAAAAAATAATAAGTAATATGACTTTAAAGAATTCCATATTTGAAATAAATAAGTAATATGACTTTAAAGAATTCCATAATTAGTTTCTGGCCCAAAGTTATGGATAATTGATATTCCATATTTTAATTAATGATTTTAGTTATTTTTATTTCTTTTCATGATTTTTTAATGTTATCCTTTTGACTTTGTTTTCAAAAATAAATGACTCCTAAAAATTAATTATCCCAACAATAATTATTATAGATTCTACAATTTGAAATTCAAATTAAAAATAAAGTCAAACTAAGCACTGGTGTATATATTACTATTCAATATAAATCGTAGTAGTAGACATATTAGACATTGTAATTTTCTAATTATACTTAGTATTTTGATAAAGTGTACCTTGAATAATATGTGAGTAGAAATTAACTTCTTCTTTGTTTGGGACCAAAGTCATAAATCAAGCTAACCAAAGAATAAGCCATTTTCTAACGACACAATATTCCTGAATAAATGAACTATACTAGTTTAGATGAAATATCATTTTTGAATAAAGTCAAATAATTCCTAATTCTTGTATACACATCCATTTAAGTAAGAGACATAATACGAATAATTAATAATATGACTGTCATGCGATGTAAAATTATTATATGCATAATATGTTTGCGGAATTAGTAATAGGACTTACAGAAGATGTAAAAGCTAGACATATTACGAATAATTAGTAATATGACTATCAAATAATTTAATAAAATAATTTTAATATAATAAAGATGACAAATTAATAAACAACATACAAGATGGAATTTTTTTTCTTGATAGTATGACTAAGGAAATGTGTTGAAAGATATCATACATATATATTATATGTGCTTACCGTATAAAGATGGCAACGATCTTGGTCCGTACTAGAATATAAGTAGTATGTCAATTAGTACGTATGAATAAATTGAACCAAGACTTATGTCGAGGATGACATCATTGGATTGCTTGACGACACATCTGTTATCATAACTTTGTTCTTGGATTTAATGCTCCAATTTACATAACTGATCCAATCAATTAATGAGATAATAAATAGAATAAATCTATTTACTTTATAGTTTTCTCCTTACTTAAAGAAAACTGAAACCATATGAGATCAGAAATGCAAATCCGAAAAAAGAGAAGAGAAAGGAACTTAAAGAAACATAAGTTTTACTCATTGTCGCTTTCGGTAGGTTAGTGACAGTGGAGGTGGTGGTCGGCGGTGGTAATGGGGATATGGAGGTGCACATGGAAAGAGGAGTTTGGAGATAGTGATATATATAGGCCCTTGGAAGCATGTGATTTCTTTTCTAAGAAAAAGTGTACATTTTAATTCTTTTAGATTTAAGTTTAAATCAACATACTAAAATCTCTTACTATACATTTGTCAACAAACAAAAATACATTGAAAATGATGAGACATAATAAAAATATAATACATGCTTATCCAACAAAATATTAAAGGGAGAGATAAAATAAATTGAATCATAACCAAATAACAACTCACAAAAAAAATATAATACGTGCTAATCCAATAATATATTAAAAAATCTAAAAAATATATAATTTGGATCTTTGTAAAGCTAGATTATTTTCAAAAAAGAAAATATATTTTTGAAATTTGACTAAATCCTAAAAATCAGACTGTTTACTAATTTGGTAAATGTCTTGGGTCTTGTTATATAAGACCTTAAAATTTAGGGCTAAAACCTAATTTGCTATTTTCTTTAAACAAACACAAAAAGTAAAACACTTAGTTGAATGTAAATCTTCAATATAAAACCTTAATCATACTCTAATTCAAACTAACAAAGAACTCAATGAGTAATTATTATTCAAAAATTAAAAAAGCAAACCCAATAAATACTTCTCCAATCAATTTGACAAATGGATGAAGGAGTAAAAGAAGGAAGATATTACAATTGCACAACTAGCTTCGTTTATCATTATTTATTTATTTTCCCTATTTGTAAAAATCCTCCATCATTCTTCGAAGTCTATAGAACACATAGGGATCCACCTTTTTTGTGGCTTACTACCTTTTTATTTTTTTAACTATCCAATTTTATTGAGCTGGCATTTTGCTAACCAAAGAAAATGTATCAACCTCTTACTATTCAAGCAACACACTCATCGACCAGCAAAATAAATAATGCGGTTGAGTTGTGTGAGCATAAATATATACATGTTAGGACAGCTTTAAATTCCAAAAAAATAACACACTTAACTACATAGGTAAACGTTATCAAGCATGGAAAACCTAGGAAAAAAAGCTAAGAAATGACATTCCACGTAAAATGTCCTCAAATGCTAATTAAGATTTGTTCAATCTGTTCCACAATCACAACTTCAACCCTACTCCAGTTTCCCCATCAAGATATGTCAAACTGAATCCCAAGCCAAACAAAACTTTTAACTTCAATAACCCATTTCAAACTCAAATGCTTTTTCACAACAACTTTTTGCATGCCGAATATATACAATCCAAAGCTAGCTCTCTGCATACATTAATATATAAAACGATAAAAAAAGCACAAGGTGGTGTGTGGTGTTTGGTGTTTGGTGTTTGTTGTTTGTATTTTTTTAAAAAAAATTCTTCATTTATTTCAAAATATATATAATTAATAATACTTTGATTCTTTATCTAGTAGAGTATCTCCGATATAATCACAAAGTAAAAAAAAAAAAAAAAGTGTACCACATAAGATAGATATAGAAGAAACCAAAAATATATATTTCTCAATGCAACTCATAGGATTAGCCATTACGCTTATATGGCAAAAATGAAAAGAGACATTGTAAATACCATTTTAGTAGCACATCATCAAATATTTACATAATTTTCATTTTCAAGCTTCTAAATATTTAACTTTTATTTTATTAATTTTTTTAATAAAAATTACATTATTGAAAAGTATGAATTAAGAACTACCGAACAACATCCTTACATCCATAGTGCATATAAAACTATTAATTTTGATTTTATGAATTTTTTAAATAAACAATCTATAGCTCCGTTGGATTTTTTTTTTTAAAATTAAAAATAAAAATTGTCCATCAAGAAACTCTGTTACAACACGTAAGAAATACATGGTTACATATGCATGGTTTGGAGCTATCCAGTTTGTTTTTCCATTGGAGATGCACTTACACTATTACATACGGATAATCTTAAGAAGTTGACTTGCTTGCATCATATCCATGTGAGATAGTGACACTTTGGAAACACTCATAGGACACTTCGCAAATCAAGACTTTAACAAATCACTACCAAACTAATTCATAATCCAAAAATAAGTTTTCCCAAAACACCCCTATTTACCAACTATTTAAAGGCCCTAATTTAGTTCTAATAACTACACCCACCACCTTTAAAATTTGGGTGATTTAGACTTTGGGTGTCATTTGTTCCTACATGTTAGACTTTGGGTGGCAAAGTTTTGCATAATAGGCGTTTGGGTGCCAATTTGGACGGAATCGGTTAATCCAAGAAGTCAAACGTTAGTTGCTTTATTATTTTGTACAATTTGACGATTTTGCGTCTGCTTACACATTCAAGCAACCATAAAAAATGTGCAATGACTGAGGGCTTCTCTCAACTGCTAGAAAATTAGCCGTTGGAAGTAAAACATATATAAATTGACAATAATTGTAATCTCAACAACACATTAATTCTTAGCAATTCATCAAACATGGGAGGAGGAAATAAATCATAATCTGCAAGTGAAGGTGATAATGCAATTGAAGATGCCTTATATGTGATAACAAATGATACAAACTTGTTGTCAATAGGACATCTAAACCACTGCACAACACTTCCGGGGTTCTTTGTCAATATTTGCCTTGCTAGCTTAGGACACAGCCTATACCCTTCATGTAACTCCCATAAATTCTTTCATGACATTTAATTTTGGCTGAATATGCTGTCCAATATGATATCTTCACCCCATGTTTTTCCCACATCTCAGCTTGAACATTTCTTGGCCTAAACTGTTTTTGGTTCCTCAAAAGCTTTTTAATCTCATTTGCAACCCAACCAGCATGTGCCATTGAATTATTACCTTTTTCATCACATTTGCATATATATTGGGGAACAAATGATCTTAACTTAGCTGAATGTTTCCCAGGCATTCTCCTAACATATACCCTCCACTTACAATCAGGGTCTTTGCACTTAAGACTAATCTTTATAATATTATTCTGAACTTGCTTGTACTCAAACTTCTTACTAATGGCATAATTTCTCATGAACTCTTTGCACTTAGCCATGGTTGGCCATTGCATCTTAGGATATAACTCCTAAACCTCATCAATCTTCTTAAAACCATCATTAAACTTCTCATTTTTCTCTTTTTGATACAAGTTATCTGTGGCCACAAACTGATCTACACCATTAGTGGTAACTAGTACTTCATTCAACTTCTTACCCTTATCAACCTTATCCTCATTTTCTTCCACTCTTGTCTCTTCTTCAGATCCAGATCCACAACCAAAATCTGGATATTCAAACTTAATCTTATCATCTTCTTCAGATCCAGATCCAGAAGCATTTTGATATCTCTCTTCTGAAGCCAGGTTATCAAACTTTAAGTCCTCCAAAGGCCTAAACTGATCCACATCTCCCTCAGTTGTTTGCTCTTGTTCAAAAGAAACCCGAACACCACTAAATTCTGCTTGAAATGTAGTCTCTAGTAAGTTGTTGAAAGCCCAATCTTCCTCACTCTCTAGAGTAGATCTAAGAACCTCATTAACTACCTCACTTGGAGCATTTGATTGCACTACTGAATTTATAAGCCCACCATCCCCATCACCATCTTCACTCTCTTCTTCAGACAACACTACTGGATTTTCTGCATTTGTGTTAAACTTGAACCTATATTTGGATAAAAGTCTATAAGATCTCCTAGAAGGTGTCACCACATGTTTCTTTGGCAGATCTTTCTTCTTTTATGTGTTTTGAATCTAGGTGATCTTCTTTTTTCTAAGGTAGTGGGTTTTAGCTTTGGGTGGTTAGTACAAGTAATAACTTTGTCATTTGGGGCATTGAATTCTATCAAGTAAAGGTGGAAAAATTTGTTTAAAGGCTTTATGTGGTCCCACGTGTCCATTAAGTTAGCATCATTCTCTATGCCAGAAATGCAACCATCCCACACTCATTGAATTTTACCCCCTTTTACACCATATTTTCTTCCAAGTCTTTAACAAGGTCAATGTAACAAAATTCATCACCATCAATATCATCAAGCCAAAACTTTTTTCCCCCCAATATACTTAACATCTTTACAGCCCATCTACCACCATAATGACAAAGAAATGATCTAACACCACATAATGCCATGGAATTTTCAATAAAAACAAAACAAAACCAGCAAGCAAACAACAAAAACACAGTCACACATACATATTTATATATACAATACAAGTGACGCATAACACGTATAATGATAAGAAAACATATATATATATATCAATATATTAAACACCAAACAAACTTCTTCTTATCAAACTAAACCCAAAATAATAATACAAAGAACACGTAAAAACCCTAAATGTACTTGAATAGCATTCCAAAATGTCAAATCTTCGTGAATCGTAACTTCAATTGCTTGTTTTTGCTCGAAATTAGGGTTAGGTTTGGGTTTAATTTGTAATTTTTTTACTCGTACTCTTCATTTCGCTATCGATGGTCACTAAACGAAATAAAAGCAAACAAAAAATGCAAATGGTTGCTTGAATGTGTAAGTAGGGACAAAATCGTCAAATTGTACAAAATAATAAAGCAACTAACGTTTGAATGCTTGGACTAACCGATTATGTCCAAATTGGCACCCAAACACCTATTATGCAAAACTTTGGTACCTAGAGTAATATGCAATAACAAATGGCACCCAAAGTCTAAATCACCCTTAAAATTTAATCTGTTTTTTCTAATAAAATAGAAAAACATCATAACCACTTTTTCAAAATTATGGACGAATTTATTGTAAAGTCTAAATTTGTGTTGGCGTTATTCCTTTGACAAAATCACATTTGCTTGTAAATTGTTTTAGTCGTTCGAGATTAGATTCGAAGAATTACAAGCAAGACAAGCAATTGAAGCAGTGCATTGAAGTATTACATCAAGAGAGATATGGTGAGCAATCGCATTTGAATTTAATTTCTTAGGTGGTATTTTCACAAAAACCTTTTGGGTCGAATTATTTTTCGAACTATGTTTTTTTACTATTTTTTTAGTGTTTTTTCTGCGTCCGTAATATTTTGGCAAAACGGATTAGCGAAAAAAGTCTTAGATTATATTCCTAACATATTCTTAAAGTTGTCCCAAAACTTTAGATCAAGTTGGAACTCAAACGAATTTAACATGGCAAAACACACTAACAAAAAGAAAAACAAATAAAAATTTTTATTAAATAAAAAAATAAGAAGTTTATTTTTTGAAAAAAGTCAAATGGTCAAACAATCCCATAAACCCACGTGATGTTATTTAAAATGTGCGGTATCCTTTTTCTAAATCAAATAAGCTTTGCTAGTTTTTTAAATGTGTGGCTATGCTTTTTTAACCAAATCATCCAAGGCCACATATCAATGTTTAATTGGTAAATGGGAGGACCGGTCCAAGTTAACAAAACTTGTACCGGTCCTGCGCAATTTCCGGTCGGACTTAGATTTTCAATTTTGGACTACTACAGGTTATTAACTCTTGGACTGGTCTGCCCTTTAAAATTGGACAGCGTATTTTTATCTCAAAAATTTCTATTTTAATTATTTTTAACTTTTTGCTAAAGGGACTTCATCTCTATATTGTTATATAAAAAAACCCATGGGGTAGGAGAATTTCATATATATTTTTAGAGATTTTTTTACACCTTAGAGATATATTAAAATCTTAAAACATAAAACCACCTTAGGCTTTTTAATTCATGCCAAAGTAGGTGTTGTTTTTTTAAAGAACAAATCAGAACCTAAAGTGCGTGTGATTTACAAACGATGTTAAAGAACAGTGTGATATAGTGGTGAGTGATTCGTTGTGAACCTGTTCATGCTATTCGGATAGGAGGACTATACCCACAGAAGGTGGAGTTTTTGCAGGTGACTTGTGCGATTTAAGTTTTGTAAATCTATGTGATTTGTGATTAATCGAGTCTGTAAACTTTTGTGCATATAGTGGATTATTGAAGATTAGTCCTGCACTACATGGATAACTCATTAATTATGATGTTTGCTTATTTGTTTAATTGCTTTATTAGTTGCTACGAACTAGAAAACATTAAACAAGTTTTTTAGAATTAAAATCCATAGAATTTTAAGTTTACTTTCTGACTCGATTAAAATTGATTTTTGAAAATTAAATCGCCAAATAACAAACCTAGGGTTGATTAGTTAATTAATTTACTTCCGCACGCGCTAGCACATGAGCCTTTTCATTTATAACTAAATCTTATATATTAACTTCAAGGCACACTCTATGTGTGTAATATGATAGTAATTCTTTAAAAATTTCAACATCGAATTTGGTTCAGTGATAGCTAAACATGTTTTCCAGTGAAAGGTCCTATATTCGAGTACCCTTAAAAACATTATTTTATAGTAATTTTCGTCATGATATAGTATTTTAGACATTTTTTGTACATATTGAAACCTCTTCCCACACTTAATATATAATATGATATATATATATACACACATTAATATAGAAAGTCAAGAGGCCCTCCTGCAATTGAGGATAGTTATGACACTAAATTATTGGTTTTCAAATTTTGACCTTACTAAGATTATTTTTATTAAAAAAGTAAGCCCCAGGGTTAAAACCCTAGACATTTAAGTCAATAAGCCAATTGTTATTTACTTAACTAACTACAATCTTTATTTTAATTTTTCATTTTAGAACAGCTGATGTTCGTGTAAAGAAAATATATGTGTAGATACATCATGTGTGCTTTAGTGTCTAGTATAGTATAGATAGTAGGTACGACATAAAGAACATCATTTAATTTACAAACAACACATAGGTAGCGAATATAACACCTAAGCAAAGTCATTTACTGATAAACACAATTGTTATACAATAGATAGAAGTCAATAAGTAAATAAACTAATATCCACAAGACATATACAACTATCATTTAATTATAATTAAACAAAACCTGTAAGAGAAACAAAGGGAGAAAAAAATATAAGTGACTTGTAAAAATATTAACCTTGAAAATTACTATCTTGCATAATACAAATAGGCATCATATAAAAAAGCTCCATTAAATGTAATCTAATATGCAATTCCATAGACAATCAACCTATTAAATGAATGGGTATCAATCAAGTCCCTCTTATAGAATAATACTATACTTACCTTGTGCTAGGAGACAAAATTTGGATTTGAGCAAAAGTCTAGATTTGGAGGGCGAAAAAGTGAAAGTCCATTGTTCGGTAAAGTTAGCGAAGAATCTAAAATTTTACATGGAGTAAATTTGATTGATTTCGGCATTTAAAAATTCCAACTTAAAATTATGTAGTACGAGACTTTATTCTTCAAGTTTCAACTTAAAAGAAGTGATATTTTAATTTAATTTAATTTTTTATTTCTACATACAAGACTTCCAAGCATGGGAAATTGCGATTGAAGGAATTTTAAATGATGGAATTTTAAATTTTATCCTTCACAATTTTAATGGATTTTAGAATTACTCATCCATTCTGAACATAGGGAGGAGACCATAATTAGTTGAAAACATCTCCAAACTCTATCATTTTAAAAATCGACTAACACTACCACTTCACCCACTAATTATGAATTTTTTTGAATAAACATCAGAAAGTAAAACACTTAATTGAATGCCACCATCTAACCTTAATCATCAGTATAAAACCTTAACCATTCTCCAATTCTAACTAACAAAGAACTCAATGAGGAATTATCATTCAAAAATTAGAAAAAGCAAACTGAACCCTTCTCCAATCAATTTGACAAAAGAGAGAAGAGAATAAAGAAGGAAAATATTATAATTGCACAGATTCATTTATCATTATTTTTTTTTTTTTTTTTTAAATCCATCATCATTTTTCAAAGTCTAAAGTTTATAGAAAACATAAGGCTCCCCCTTCTTGGGGCCCATTACCTAGTTTTGTGGTGTTTGTGGTTTTTCATTTTTTTTCTCGTGTGTTTCAACTATAAATTAAATAAATAAAATGTCAATTAATATACATACATACATATATATATATACATATAGAATAAACCAAAAAAATGTTCTTCAAGGCAATATGCAATAATGACGATTAAGTTGTTGGGGGCGTAAAACTAGACAACGGTAGTTTAGGCCAATCAGTCAAATGATTAGGATGATGATTGCAACGAGTTAAGAGAGTCAACGATACATAGATGAGGTTCACCTCATATGAAGATATGGGTTAGTCATCCTCTGTGGAATAGAGTTAGGAGCTCGGTTTGCTTTGTATTATAATAACTAGGTGGACGTTACAAGCTTACAAAGTCTTTCTAGTTATTCTATCCTCAAAAGATTAAAATAGGAATACATTTGAGCTACACGAGTTATAAATTTCCTATACTAGGAGCTCTACTATGTACTCTACAATTCTATTTCTCTCTATCTCTTTTGGCTGCTCACTGTTTACTACTTGAATGCTAGATTCTTGGTTGTTCTTGGGGTGTTGAGAGAAGTAAATGCTTCTTCTATATATAGGATTGAGAGGAAACGTGTTGGAGAGCTCCCAGAGCAACCCCTGAACATCACCAACTCTGATCTTGCTTCTCCATGGATTATGGTGCACTAAATGCAGTTGGTATGTATTTAATGAAGGCAAGGGAGGTTCTGTGTTTTCTGCAGGGCAATCGGCAGTCTCCCATGCCTCTGTCAACCACTCTGACAGAGTGGTTAGGCGAGAGAGTTCCAGAGCTCATTGAAAGAGCTCTGACATTCGAGCTCTATTTTTTATTTTGTGAAACCAATTCTTAGACTAGATACCCAAACCACAAAGAGCTCCGATCGCCCTGTAGTACTTGAACAGAGCTCCTTTGAGCTATTCTCATTGTGATGGGTCAGGTCGCTGACCAGAAAGGCCTCATGTTTGCTGTGGTTAGCGGAGTAAATTGGGTTACTAAATTGCATCATCAACTACTGATAAACGCTTAATATTGTCATTTATACGCTCATTTTCGGAGTTGTTTGACACGTTTATTTCTCTAAAACTACTCGGTTTGCCAACTTATTTCGCGATTAGTCTCGTAGCACTTTTGTATTTAACAATGCTTGGAAAGGCACATTTTTGTGTTTATTTTGGTGTCTTTAGATTTCAAGAAATATTGTATTTAATACAATAGTGGAATTTTCCATGGAGAAAAGGAATTCAAGAAAGTGGAGGTCTCCATGTGATTAAAGAGCATCCAAGAAAGTGGAAGTCTCCATGTCCATGTGATTAAAGAGAGAAAGTGGAATTGTCCATGTGATTAAAGAGTATCCAAGATAGTGGAATTCTCCACCAAAAATAAAAAAAGCATTGTTTATTTTTGGCATCCAACACAACTCTCCTATTTATAGTCTTCATTGTTGTTTTGGAGAGGGTACTTTTATTACTTCTCATTTCTCAATTTATAGAGAGCTTGTAATAGTTTTTTTTTTTTCTAGAGAGAGAAATGGAGTTTACTTTTATAATTCTCGTCTCTACATTTATTATGGAGTAAATTTTTTTGCTAAGGCTAAAAGATGAAATTTGCAATGCATTAATTATGTAAGTTCAATTCTCATTCCATTGTTAGTATTGTTAAAGACTTTTTGAATCCTTCATCTTCTCCATTTTTTAAACCATTCATAAGCTAGTAATATAATTTTCATATGTTGATTTGACTTTGTATGCCTTGTATACATAGATCTCAAGCATTAATGAGAAAATGATACACTTGTGTATTTCTTACTAGCCTATGTCCATTCTTTCTTTGAATAAGATACTTTTCATTGCCAAGCATGATTAGTCTTTGAATATTCATAGAAACACCATAAATTTGAGATTTTAATCTTTAAATACTTTAATGATATATTGAGTGCTTTCTACACTTTATGTGATTTTAAGACTCATCATCTTCTTAGTTAAAGTGTTGCCAAAGAGAATCTTTTAAATTTATGTCATAAACAACTTCATTAATCATTTTAAGGATTCAATTTGTATTTATCAAATAAGTCTATATAGGACGGTTTGACCTCCACCTAGACTTCCCAATCTTAGACAAATGAAATGTTATGATTTATCGAGCTAAACTCTTTGTAGTTGGCCATTTTCATAATCAAGTCATTTGCTTAGGGGAAACTAACAATGAGTTCTTAAATGCCTAGTTTAAATTTATGCCTTTTCTTTTTGTGTATTTTAAGTTTGAATCTTGGTTGATATTATATGGGAATGGGTTGCACTTGCTTCACACCCTTTGTCACAAGATAAAAATGAGAGATACACTTGTGTTGATATTTGCTTACACCCTTTCTTTATATGGCATTTATATGGGAATGGGTTGCTTTTGCTTCACGCCCTTTTGCTTAGAAATGGGTAAAATATTCAACACTTAGGAATTGCATTGAGAACTTTGAATGAGATTGCTTTTACTTAACTTTGCAAAACAAATGAATTCTATAATGCCTTAGCCTTTTCTCATCTATTATTACATCATTTTAATTTTTATTGCAAGACTTTAAAATCAACAACTAAAATCAACCAATTAAATTCTCTTCACAAAACCTTGGACTCGTAATCACCACATTGTCTTTCCGACTATCCTTGTGGTTCGACACTTGGACTTACCAAGTATTATAACTTGACAACCTGCACTTGGGTACCTAAGCACGGAAGTATTTTCGGCGCGTCAAGTTTTTGGCGCCGTTGCCGGGAATACGGCGAAAGACAGATTACGGGTTTTGTAAAAAAAAAAAATCACTTTGTAAGTATTCTCTCCCTTTGTAAATTACTTTTCCTACTTATTATTATTATTTTTTTAGGTGGAAAATTTTATTCGAGATCACCCTTCCGGGCTTATGCGCGGAAATTTGTATATTGATTTTCATATAAGTCCACCAAGAGGCCAACCACTACCAAGGCATCCTAGTCCTTCACCTACTCCTTCCGAAATGGCTGACGAGGACAATGAATCAAATACCGGAGAAAATAATAATCACGATCCTCCAGTTCGAACAATGATGGATTATCTTCAACCACCTCAGACGACGTCTAATTATTGCATCATTCTCCCCACCAGACAAGCGGGAACATTCTCCTTCAAGCCAGGTATGCTTCAACATATCCCCTCTTTTCATGGTATGGAATCTGAAAATCCGTACTTACATTTGAAAGATTTCGAGGAAGTTTGCTCCACGTTTCGTGAGGCAAACACTAATGAGGAAGTAATGCGTTTAAAAATTTTTCCTTTCTCCTTAAAAGATAAAGGAAAAATATGGTTGAATGCTCTAAGACCGCAATCTATTCGGTCTTGGCAAGTACTTCAATCGGAGTTTTTGAAAAAATTCTTTCCCGTCCATCGGACCAACGCTTTGAGAAGGGCAATATCCAATTTTTCGCCAAAAGAAAATGAAAGTTTTTACAAGTGTTGGGAAAGATACAAGGAACTTTTGAACGCATGTCCTCACCATGGCCACGAAACATGGAGCCTTGTAAGCTATTTTTACGAATCTCTTACTCCCAAAATGCGTACATTTGTAGAGACCATGTTTAATGGTCAATTTTTGAGTAAAAGTCCCGAGGAGGCCTTGTTGTATTTTGATGAATTGGCGGAAGGTGCCCAAAATTGGAACACTTATACCGAGAAACCTAAGGCCAAACCTCTGGGAAAGGGTGGGTTGTACCAAATATCCAATGATGATGACACGGGGGTAAGGTTGTTCCAATTGTCTAAGAAGGTAGAGGCCTTAGAGACAAACAAGCTTAGAGATGTCAATGTAGTGTCATCAAGTCAATTGTGTGTCATTTGTGCGAAGGTGGGGCATTCTACGGAGGAATGTCACACAATCCCGGCCTTCAAAGAGGTTCTCCAAAGCCCCTCACAAGTGAATGCCATGAACTCGTATCCTAGACCACACAATGATCCATTTTCTCAAAGGTACAATGAAGGGTGGAGGAACCATCCTAATTTTAGTTGGGGGAGAAATCAAAATGCTCATCAAAATTCGAATGCAAACTCGAACTCCTACCAACCAAGACCAGTTCCACCCCAAAACAACTCTTTTGGTCAAGCGAACCCAAACCCAAATTCAAATTTGGAGACTCTTTTGCGGCAGTTTGTAGACAAAACCAATAGAGATGTTAGAGATTTGAAAACTCAAATGTCCAAACTCACCACCGCTTTAGCAACCCAAGAAAAAGGAAAGTTTCCGGCCCAACCAATAGCTAATCCTAGAGGGCAAGCCATGATAGTTGAGGGGGAGTCGAGTGGGAATGTAGAGGAGTTGAAATCCATCACCATCCTTAGGAGTGGGAAATAGATTGATAAAACTATAGTTCCTAAGGCCAAAAAGCCGGTGGATCTTTAAATACTTTAATGATATGTTGAGTGCTTTCTACACTTTATGTGATTTTAAGACTCATCATCTTCTTAGTTAAAGTGTTGCCAAAGAGGATCTTTTAAATTTATGTCATAAACAACTTCATTAATCATTTTAAGGATTCAATTTGTATTTATCAAATAAGTCTATATAGGACGGTTTGACCTCCACCTAGACCTCCCAATCTTAGACAAATGAAATGTTATGATTTATCGAGCTAAACTCCTTGTAGTTGGCCATTTTCATAATCAAGTCATTTGCCTAGGGGAAACTAACAATGAGTTCTTAAATGCCTAGTTTAAATTTATGCCTTTTCTTTTTGTGTATTTTAAGTTTGAATCTTGGTTGATATTATATGGGAATGGGTTGCACTTGCTTCACACCCTTTGTCACAAGATAAAAATGAGAGATACACTTGTGTTGATATTTGCTTACACCATTTCTTTATATGGCATTTATATGGGAATGGGTTGCTTTTGCTCCACACCCTTTTGCTTAGAAATGGGTAAAATATTCTACACTTAGGAAATGCATTGAGAACTTTGAATGAGATTGCTTTTACTTAACTTTGCAAAACAAATGAATTCTATAATGCCTCAGCCTTTTCTCATCTATTATTACATCATTTTAATTTTTATTGCAAGACTTTAAAATCAACAACTAAAATCAACCAATTAAATTCTCTTCACAAAACCTTGGACTCGTAATCACCACATCGTCTTTCCGACTATCTTTGTGGTTCGACACTTGAACTTACCAAGTATTATAACTTGACAACCTGCACTTGGGTACCTAAGCACGGAAGTATTTTCGGCGCGTCAAGTTTTTGTACCCTATATCCTTGCCATTTAGCTTCGATGAGCTGAATGGGGAGGATACCCTTTGACCTTTAAGTTAATGGTAGCCCTGAGCTCTGATGTTCGAGCTGCCTTGAGCTCGAATCCTTCATAAGTGAACAAGTTTGATGATTCTGCATATGTAACGCATGGTTTGTGCAGATCTTATTTATTCTCATGATTCATCACTTAAGGATCTTTATCAGAACGTTACTATATATGGAGATCGTGTATATTCGTTATGTACTTCTTGGAGAACGTGTAAGCGGGAGGTAGTGGATCCTCTGAGTGGGCAATTAAGGTTTTGAGTGGAAAGTTAGCGTCTCCCACACACCTTATATAAATCCTTTTTCCTTAGCAGAATTTTCACTTTATCTTTCTTAAACCTTAGGTACTCTAGAGCCCTGAAAACCCGAGTTATTGCTTCTTTCCACTATTCTCGCTTACAAACGCCTTCAGACCATTTTTTAGGAGGTTTTTTAGTGTTCCTTTGATTTACTTCATTGAGTTCATTCCCTACTTTTCTCCTTCTATAACGCCTCATATCTCTGTATTTCTCTGAATCGCGATACAAGTCGCGCGTAAAGTAGAAGTGGACTTCGGATAACCGTATTTTTCTCTGAAAGAATTTGAGTGGCTTGAAGACTTCCAATGAGTTATATTAATATATTTAAGCATATTAGAATAGCCGTAAATCATTTTGGATGGTTCGAGTTGAAATCGAGATGTAGATTGCAAGTTTTCAATTTACTCGACTTTATAATTTTGGATAACTTGGAGGAAGTGTAACTTCTTCGTTCCCCGCCAGATTGAGTTTTTGTTTGCATATGGGTCTAGATTTTTAGGCAATTTACAACTTTCATGTTTTTTCCGAAAGCCAATTCAGGCTCCTACTTGGTCAAAATTGAGCACGAAATAGGCCAATCGCTAATAGTTGTTCATTCAATAACATTGTAGTAACGCGCTAACTTTGATGCATTTTTGGGAATAATCCATCGAGAATTTGGAAAAGCTTCCTTTAAAAACTTGTAAAGCTTTGACTAAGCTTTCCGTGGACATAAAGATCACCTCAATCGGACTTCCGAACGAGAAGTTATGGTCGTTCAAAATTCAGTGCTGTAGGTCCTAAAAAGTGACGCGTGAACAATAACTGAAAATGGAGAACAACAATTTATTTATGCGTTCTTCTCCATTTTCTTCCTCATTTTCACCTCCACCTCCCGAGAGCTCCTACAAAGATAGAAGAATGACGAAATTGAGAGCTTTGTGGGAGATTCAAGATGAGGAACCAAGCTCCTTCATCACACACTTTCCCCACCTACTATTCATCTTCATCTTCATCTTCAACTTCAAATTCCTCCATGGCTGGATTTTTGGGCGAATTTGGGGTTTTTCGGCTCAACTATTTCTCAGCTCATTTCTTCCATGATTCTTCGAGGGATTAGCCCTCAAAAGGTGGGAACTCTATTACTCAACAATTTTTACAAGTTATTATGTGTTGTATATGGATTTTTACATCATGGTTGAAAGCTACACATGTGAACCTAGGGCTTTGATGTGTTCATGGGTTAAGGGTGTTAATTTCCTTAAATTAATGTTAGATTATTGTTATTTATGTTATTGATGAGCAATTGGAACAACTACATCACTTTAAGAACAACATATTTAGATTTTTAACAAAATCCCCAATTATGTGGCTTTGAACACTAATTTTGAGATAACGTGTATAATGAAAATATTTATTTGAATCTCCTCTCATACATGGTTCGTACTAGTTGTTTAAGGATAAATTTTATAATTTTACAAGGTGTTATATAACTTTGCAATGTTTCTCAAAGTTCACATCTACACCCATATGGATGAATACGTTAGCGGATGCTAATAAGTGATACATATATATAGTGTTGTATAAATGTGTTTGAAGGATGTTTTAGTCATAATTTCACGTGTAAGAGATATTATCGTTGTATTCAACGATTGTTAGCTACCAACGAGATTTTATAGAAACCCACTAGTTCATGCCTATACAAGTAAATTTCTATTGGATTTCTAAATAAGCCATGTATTAAGACTATATAGGAAAGGTGATATTGAAATTATTTATTACGAATTATGGGTCTCATATGGCTTGGTTCCGATTGTATGATTTATTATAAAATTTTCTAATTGGTGAAAATGTAGGATGAAATTCTTGATTGAGCCATAAAGTGGCGAACCTGTAAGGTCTGGTATGGTTGGCTTAAGTACAACGATAATATTATTACATGATCAAGTAAAATACTTTCCACATATGTATAAGGTATATGTGTATAAAGATTGTATATGTATATAAGCGCGGCTTTCCTTTACTCCTGTAATTGTTGGCTAGTTTATGGGTTCTGATATAAAATATGTTGATTATATAAATTGGCACAATTGTTCATCTATTGAGCTGATACACAGTTGACTATATATATATATGTTATTGCAGTAGTCCATGGTAGGTCCCAGGTTAGTCTCTACAGGCTGAGACAGTAAGTTAGGACAGAGTCTCCTAGGCAAAAGACTCGAAACCGTGCACGAAAACTAACGGGAGGCCCTACTGCCGCGTGGGTGAAAAGCCACTAAATGCAGACCTGGTAGTACACTTGGATAGCCACGGATTGTTGAGATGATTTCCTCGGATGAGATATTCTTAGATGGTACAATTATTTGTGCCATATTTTATAAACTAGCCGAGCATTTATGTAAACATACGGGTTGGGAATTCACATTTGATGTGATGAGCATGTACTAGTCTTATTGCATTATTAGATATAAAAATCTATTTTTATACAAATGTCACAGCGTGTGATTGACTAATTATATTTTCTTATAACAAAAACCTTATAGTTCCCACTGAGCTCGTGTTTGGCTCACTCCCATTTTTCAAACCAGTTTTGCAGGTATATCTCGGGGGATGGCACGATTGTGAAGTTTAAAACATCTGATTACCTCAGACATTTATAGTTGTCCGTAAACAACTTGTCTTTTACTAGTTTTGAATATCTTTTGTATAATTGAATTTCAATTTGATTAAATGTATAATTATTAAAAATGATGTATAGCATTTTAACTTGGATTAGGACCTCGTTGGAGGATTTGTATTGGATAGAAATTGTATAAGTCATGTTTATATGTGGAGTGTATCTAACTATTTGTGATTGGAATTTTATTTGTATGAAAATGGTTTCAAATTTTACAGGGCGGATTGTTGTTTAAATGAACTCCACATGCCGAAAAAGATTTATCTAAGAAAAAGATTTTTTAAAAGTTGTGATTTTTATATTTTAAACCTGCCGTCGTGCACGGCATCCGTGATTAACCGGGTTCTGAAGGTGAAAATCTCGGAACGGAATTCGGGGCATCACAAGTTGGTATCAGAGGTATAGGTTTGGTGTTTCTTCGCGGGGTTTAAGGGTAAATCCTAGATTAATGACGAGGACGGTTATGGTGTCATTTGAATATTCGATACACTCTCGTGCGATAGGATTCTACCGTCATATTATTTTGAAAAATGGGAGAATTAAGGAGATGTTAGCTTGTCTTTGCTACATCCACTCACAATGTTTTTGTCTAATCCTTTGACCTCTTTTGTTGATTAATTTAAAATTAAATAATTAAATGAATATTTAATTATTTATTTAATATGTTGTTAGAATTAATAATAATATATTTTTTAATAATTAAAATTGTAGAGATCATTGTTTTGAATAATTAAAAATTAATTAAATTTAAATTTAAAAAAAATATAAAGGTGAAAAATTATTCAAACAAATATGGATGTGTTAAGGTGGTAGGTAAAAAACAAGGAATCTGACAAGAAAATTTCATTTAAATAGAATTGCTATCTTTCTAAGAGCATATGTAATGAGTATAGTAAATTAATAAATTTATTATACCTACGATTACACTAGAAAGAGCTTAAAGCATAAATTTATCATATATTTAAATTTATTTCATACAGTTATAGTTTACTCGTATAAGCCATACTGTGACCTTTATTCGTACAAAAAAAAATTAATGCTTCATCTGTTTGAACCACAACCGTTACTGGCAGAGGAGGGGCTGTTGCCGGTGTCTGAGACCTAAAGCCCTTCATAATTTCAGATATTTGGGCCCAACTGATTTGGCCGGCTACCCGATTCATGGTTCCCTCGGATAGGGTGAAGACATCATTACTCGAAAGAGGGAATGCTCTCAACCCTGTGGCTGGTGGTATGCGGTTCTGAAAAGTAGGAGTTATCAAAACAGACGGATCGATCATGACCTCATTCGTTCCAATGGCATTCATTCCGACCGCCCCATGGTGTGGTGGTAAAGGATTTCCAGTTACATTGGGCGCGAGGTCCACCTTGAACTGCCCATTATCGATCAACTTCTGGATGTGGTTGTTCAGAGTTACACAAGCATCAATGGTGTGGCCTGTACATTGGTGGTAGTGGCACTGAGCTGAATGATTCCAGTTTGGGGGGTAGGATGTAGGTCGTGGACGGGGTGCCAATGACTGCAATAGGCCCATGTGTCGTAAACCTTTAAACACGTGACTTAGCGGGGTTTTCAAATCGGGTTTTGGTTTTGGTATGGGTTGCTGGGATTGTTGTAACTGTTATTGTTGTTGTTGTAACAGTAGCCCCCTGGACTTTGGTTACAAGGGGGCACTGGCTGACCGTATCCAATGGCCTGAACACTTTGACTCGGAGCAGCATTCCACATGGGTGCGATATGACTCAAGGCAAGGGGGTGGTTATTGCGGCAGCGGCATTTCGACGCAGCACATATTGGCTCGGGGGTTTCTTGGCGTTATTGCTCTTAACGGCTTTCTCGGCCAACCTTTTTTCCACTTGGGTGGCGATGTCTACAAGGGCTCGAAAGTTCGAGATACTTTGGGCCATCATCTCATTTCGGCATGTTTGGTTTAGATTTTTTCGTACTATTTCAACTTGCTAGTCTTCCTTCAGGCGACTTACCATTTTGGCACTGAGCTTACTCTAACGGTTTATGAAGGTGACAAACCCTTCCGATTCCCCCTATTTGGTCATGTCTAAATCTCTTCTCGTGATGACCAGCTCATCGTTGCTTCGGAATTGATCCAAGAAGACTTTGCAAGTCTCGTCCCACGTCATAATTCTATCGAGGTCGAGAAACCAATGGAGAGTAGCTCTTCCCAGTGAGGACCCAAATAATTGTGCTTTGGCTTCGTTCTCAAACTTGTTGAAATGCATGATCCAGTTATTGGGAAGTCTAGATTGTTGGGATATAGTTGGCTATCTGGATATCTAGGCATATTCGGGTAATTTTGAAGGCTTGGGAGTGTGGGCTGCGAAAGGGTCATTCTCGGCAGAAACTGATAACTCAGTCCCCTCATCGGATACAACGACAAACCAAAAGAGTTCAACAGTGGTGACATTGAAAATGGCAGCACTTCCGTCGGTACTAACATGGAACCTATAGGGTACTGAGGTAAGTCTAGTTACGAAGTGTCACTGCTTGCCTCTACATGTCCCACTGAGGGCTATAGTATTGGAGCCCGGATAGCTAAGGCAGCCATGATGGTATCAAGACGGTCTTGTGTCTTGGCCCAATCGGTAGTGATCTATGCTTCTACTTTATTAATAAAGTCCTTGAACAATTGCATGGTACTTTCCTCTGTTAACTCTTCTTCAGCATGAATCGTGTTATCAGGAGAAGTCATCGTGAATCAAGCCTGAAGAATGTAAACAGGGCCTGATTGAGAAATTTTTAAATTGAAAAGAAAATGGGGATTGCTTTGAGAAAAAAATCTCTTTTCTTTTTTAAAACAAATGGCACACACACATTTTTTTTTTGAAAAAGAAAGAATGATCGATTTACAAAAGAATTGGTCTTGCGTTTTCCGGAGAAAAGTAATTAAATTATTTATTTATTTTTTTTAAAAAAAAGAGAAAACAAAAGAAATGAAGGACCAATTGGAATAACTGCCTTGTGAAAATAATTTGTCCTTTGATGAAAATGAAAAGAATTTTTTTAGTTTTTTTTTGCAAAAATGAGCATTACAACAACAAAAGCACACGGGGTTGGCACATAAATGTTTTATTCACGAAAAATCTTGTATTTGTCTTAATGTCAAAAACACAATAAAATTGAAATATCTAGAAAACTGACAGAAATCTCTCCTTCTCTCTTTTTTCGGAAAAAGAAAAGTAAAAATCGGGAATTTATAGGTTTCTTCTATACACTATATGCCATGGTGATGCAATTTAGGTCGGGAGTTGGTACAACTTCTCATTGGTATGTTTCCACGATATACAACGAGTGTACGTGTGGACAAACACGTAATATACCCTAAATGTACGAGGATTGGCTTTTATGCCATCGGCACACTAAATACTTCACATCCTGAAGGATGATCTGTACACGCGGCGCTTAATCCGATATACACAAAGTACTGTAATAGGTTCCACGATATATTTCTTACACGTCAAGGTGGTCGTTAGTACTGTGTTGGATGGTTACGATATACTCAAAGGGTACGAGATCGAGAAGAAGTGAGAGCTTATGTTTCAACATTTGTCAACCCGTCAAGATGGCATACTTTTACATTCAGCCCTCAGGTAATAAAGGTAGGGTGCATGCAAGAGTACAAGTGTGCTTTAGTGTTGGAAAAAAAAAATTTCATTTAAAAAAAAGAAAAGGAAAAGGAATATATATTTTTTTGTTTTTCCTAGGAACACAAATATCTACAAGGCATCAACCTAGCATGATGCTATGTCTTCAGGGAATCCTAGAATATGTCTAAGTTGTCATGTAAAAGCCAAAGTTGGTACATAGCATGTAAAGATAGGTTATAGCATGCGTATACAATTAATGGAAAATAGACAAAACATAATAACAAGCACACGCATATCAAAGAATCTAGTTTGCTTAAATAGTCCCCAGCAGAGTCGCCATTGTGAATATCCCAATGGGACTCCCACCTGGAAACGTTCGGCGCGTGGCTCTTTTTGAATCGGTTTTAGAGTTGCCAGTATGTTTTCCTGGAAAATGGACAAAAGGTGTATTTTGTATCCTTTTTAGGATACAACGTTGTCTGGGCAACCAGGTTGGATTCGGGAACTATGTTACGATGCAGGAAAGTATTAGGCATCCGCGTCGCCCTTTCGGCTTCTAAATGGACATGCTTGTTATTTTTAATCTTTTTCTACCATTCTGGCCTAACCATCACATTTACGGGTTGCTAACTGCACATCATATGATCCTACTATTTTCGAATTAAGAAAAAAATGTTCCATAGACAGAAAGCTCGTACGGGTAATCCAATTGCCCGTACAGTCAATGTAAATTCAGACAGATTTCAAGCAACTATAAAAAGGCAGGACATGTGGGAATGTTTACAAGACATGCGGAGGAGTTTTCAGTTCAAAAGAATCAGATTGGGGGTTCATCGTCTAGTCAAAGCATGGAAGTTGGTGATTCAATCATATATTCAGTTCATGCAAGGTTCCGGTCCAAATTCATAATTGCGGCTTTTTCATTAAGTCCTATTCATATAACTCGGTGTAGGCTTTTTATAAGCAATGGTGTAGATATATACAATATTTACAAATATATGTACAATAGTAGTAATACGGTATTAAAAATGAAAAGCTACATGATGAGGGTAAAATTTATATATACCTTTTTTTGGAAATACAGAACTTTGATCCTAAATATGAGAATTTATTACAAATTCTTTCATTAATCTAGCAAAGTTTAAGTTCAAATCTCTCTCTAAAATACAATGTTTCTCCTTTCTCTCTCTGGCTTTTCTCATCTGATTTTGAGTCTATAATTTTGCACCTTTGTCTTCAGTTCCCTGCTGGCTTATATAGCCGAAGGATTTGCTCTCGAAGATAGATTACCCGTACGGTCAATCGGTTTAACCGTCTTACAGACCAACTATTCCCCGCTTAAGGCTACTTTAGATGAAAGTTTGCCGCCATGGCCATATATTGTCCGTACTGTTTATCTGATAACCCATACGGGTAATCAGATAAACTGTACAGGCAATCTGATAGCCCATTTCTGGTGCACTGCTTTCCTAGGAATTCTGCCCTTCTGTCCCTCTTCTCTTCGAAATTGTTTTTCAAAGGCTCTCTCCGAAGGTTTCTTTACCGGAAACATATTTGTAAGGGTTACGGAATGAGGTATCCACAACAAGCTTTTTCCTTTAATTTAAGAGTCCATTATCTCTGTTTAGACATTTTAAATAAAAAATCTTAATTTTTGAGGACAATATCAATTAATATATCAAAATAATTAACTTGCATTTTTTGCCGTTAATTTGATTAAAAATAATATTATGGCTTTTAAATGGAAAAAAAATGACATGTCAAGTGAATAAATGGACATATTCTCAAAGAGAATACGCAAACCTATATATAAGGAAAATAAAAATTTCTATAAATAGATGGTAATATTTATCATACGGTAGGCATATATATATATGTATGTGTGTGTGTGTGCATATGGGTAGATTTGGCAAATGAAATCTTTAAGGAACCTTAAAAGTTAATTAAAAAAACGGTCACTTTAACTTGTATAACATGTTAAGGGTGTTACCACCTCACAAATGAGCATTAATTAATGTCTCTACTCATCGATGGGTAGAAAGAGACAATACCCATTGAAAACTCATCCATATATATATATATATGTGTGTATATAACTCTAACAAACTTGAGATATACGTATATGGGTGGGTTTGGCAAATGAAATCTTCAAGGAACCTTTAAAATTAATTAAGAAAACAATAAAAATGGCCACCTTAACTTATTATAATAGGTTAAGGGTGTTCTTACCTCACAAATGGACATTAATTAACGTCTTTACCCATCGATAGGTAGAGAGAGACGATACCCATTGAAAACTTGTCCATATATATGTGTCTGTGTGTGTGTATAACTCTGACAAACTTAAGATATATGTATACAGGTGAGTTTGACGAATGAAATCTTTAAGGAACTTTTAAAATTAATTAAAAAAAATAGAACTGGCCACCTTAACCTGCTATAACAAGTTAAGGGGGTTCCCACCTCACCAATGGGCATTAATTATTGTTTGTACCTATCGATGGGTAGAGACAGACGATACCCATTGAAAACTCATCCATATATATGTGTGCATAATTTTGACAAACTTGAGATACATAATTGAAGATAGTTTGTTATATATAACAACTGCTTCTGCTGAGTTTTGACTCTCTCTTTATATACAATCTTATATTCTCCTTTTCTGAATTTTGACAGTGTATTGTTCTACCTGTCGATGATCATTTCAAAAAAAATTAGTTTGTAAAAATGTAAGATAAAGAGGTAACAACAAAATTTTTAGAGCATTTTATTTACATTTGATTGTTATGAAGTAGGTTTTGTTTTATTTTGTATTTGTTATTTGAATTTT